>SKCR01021737.1:0-302828 GCA_019454045.1 Zanthoxylum bungeanum | reverse complement strand
CTTCTTCTTCTTCTTCTTCTTCTTCGGGGGATGGCGGTTCCGTCGTCACCGAACCTTCAGTTCCAGTATCGGTGTGGTCACACAAATCTTCAAAAGAATTTAGTACGTAATCTAGTTGTCGTATTTTGGCTCTTAACCAATCATCAAGACAAGTTTGGACTTCTAAAGATGAATTGTGCAAAGTAGATCTTCTACTGTTTAGGACATTGCCTCCTGAGCTGAAGACTTGCTCCACAGATACAGTTGAGTTGACATCGGTGTTACAAAAAGCTCATTGGCTATAACAAAAAGGATTAGAAATAATCATTCATGCCGATGCCACTAGTTGAGGATTAGAAATTATGAACTTGAAAAACTTTCAAAGGAACCTCGAAAAGTGTGGTTAAATATTTATCAATTTCAAAATGACCGCTGGTGGTAGATTTTGATTTTGATTTCTTTGCATTAATCATCTACTTCCAGCAGGGAGCCTTGAGGGTTCGATAGAGTGATCAGGCTGACGGGTTTCACCGGTGGGTTAGATTCCGTACACATGCGTATAATCGTCAAATAATTCATCTATAGTATTTCTTACTTACCTCATCAATAATTAAAGACAAACTTACCTCAATTTGTGTAATAGATAAAAAATTATAATAAGTTTGTAAAGTATTTTCTAAACTATCAATTATAAATCTTGGATAAAAAACAATTGCAACAAGATAAAATAATGATATTGTAGGAGCGAAGCGGGGTTTACCGCTATGCCTATGATGTTCGGCGATCACGACACTGTTGGGCTCGCAACCTGTAGAGAGTACGGAGTAGTCTGCGTGGGACTAAACCGGAGAATAAAGGAGTCACCACCCAGTGTGAACTGGGAAAAGATTTAAGGCCACACTCACCCCTCGCAAGGGAAGACCTCAAACCGTTGGGTTCGAAATGGTCCCTTACCTATGCCAGTATAATGGACGGGTTCACACAATGGTATAGCCAAGTCTTAATGCAATTTATACATAAAAGCGAATAAAAATGTAATAACAAGCCCAAGCAAATAATAATCACAATAACACGATTCCAAAAGCATATTAAATTAAGAAGTATGAGATGTAATAACGAAAATCAATCAAAAGCGGGAAAAGAGTCAATAAATAGCAAACAAAAGGGGGGTTAATCACGCATGTATGAATATTTTCTGAGTGGCACGTGGAGTTGTATCCCAAGTATAAACCGCACTACCGTCCATTCGGATTCGGCTACGGAATTTACGTATGGATTTCCATCCGATATACCGCAAGGGATAATAACACACATAAACATTAATGCAATATAAATAAAAAATAGACATGAAATAATATAATAATGCATATGCGGATAATCACCAACATGAACAAATAAAATAAAGGCGAAATAATAAAATAACAATAAATAGACAAAAAGATAAATAACAAACTAAATGCGAAATAATAAAATAACGATGAAAATGAATAAATAAATAAATAAAGATAAATAACGAAATGCCAAAGAAAGAAATAATGTGACCAGAAATTTGGCCGTCTTTGATATATGACTTTGCATACCCGGTTGGACGTATTTCACGTCCAGCCAGGCATGCAGCGTCCAGAACTATTAAGATAAATAGGGTAAAGGTGCGCTCAGGTCTTACCTTTCAAGTTGCTTTCTTGGAAGTGCGTTAGGTCGTTGCCGGAAGGATCGAAGCTTGGTTCGCTGGTTCGCTATTTCTGGTTGCTGGTTCGCTGTTTCTGGTTGTTGTTTTGTTGTTTCTGGTTGCTGGTTTGCTGGTTGCGCTGTTTGCTGTTTTTGGTTGTTTTTTGGCTGCTATTTTTTGTTGTTTCTGGTTGTTGTTTTGATTGTTTTTAGCTGCTATTCTTGGAAAGGGCAGGTCACTGCTTCATTTCCAGAAACTGAGTGTGATGTTTACGGAAAGTGTGGGATATTTGGAAGATGTAATTCAAATACGAAACCAATATGCAGCTGTTTGGGAGGTTTTGAACCAAAGAAAGTGAAGGAATGGAGTGGAGGAAACTGGAATAGCGGTTGTGTTAGAAAGCAACCACTGCAGTGTGAAAGGATAAGCACAAATGGTGAAATCAGAAAACATGATGGATTTTCGAAGCTTGCATTGATGAAGGTGCCAACTTTTGCAGAAATGTCAACTGTCCTTGAAAATGAATGCCGAGAACGGTGCTTGAATAATTGCTCCTGCATAGCTTATGCATATGATGCTGGCATCGGTTGTATGTGTGGTGTGAGGAACGGACAAACCCGAGTGCAGCGGAAACCCGCCCGAGATCAAATCGCGAGCGAATAAAATATATATATTTTATAATTTTCGGTAGTCCTTAAAAATAAAGTGGGTTTAAAATTTTTAATTACAAACTTAAAATTTCCAATGCATTAAAACATTTTCATGTATTAAAAGTTATCATAAGTCCATTTAAAAATTTCAACACACTTTAATCAATTTATCAACTATTGACAAATTAAAACTAAGCATCCTAATTATTTCCAACACTTGAAAATAATCCAAATATACTAAAATTAATTTTCCAACACTTGAAAAAATTAATTTAAGCATACAAAATAATTTTCCAACTCTTGAAAAATTAATCCAAGCATTCAAAATTAACATATCAATTATATACTAATTTTCAACACTCAAATGCTTCTAATTCCTCACTAACATGCTTCCTATTAATCCAACAAATCCACAACAATTTTTCTCAACAATAATCATCAAGAAATTGAACAATAAATTTACAAATTAAATTTTACCAACAATTTCTTTCAATCCTTGCCAATTTGTGAAGGGTTGCATCCAAGCTTTTCCAAGTCCTCCAAGCTTTGAGTCCTTTCAAATCTCTTCTTCCTCCACCAAATTAAGCAACTCAAGGAACAAATCTTGGTGATCAAAAGGTGGTTTGATCACTCAAGAGTAGCAACCAACTTTTTCCAAATTTTAACTCTTAAAACCCTAAGAAATCAAGCATCAAGAACACTAATTAACCCTTAACACTTAAGGATTAATTCCATGTTATTGATAAGATTTTGGGTAATGATTTGGTGAGAATAATGGCTTGATTTTGGAAAGCAAAATTAATTATTTTCTCTTGTTCTTTCGGCAGGCAGAGAGCAAAAGCAATTCATTTGTGATGTTGTTTTGTTTCGGCAGAGAGAGAGTGAAGAAAAAGAAAAGCATAAAGCCTTTTGTTGTTCTCATTTTCTTTTATTGGTCAACGGCAGTAGCCTTGTAAAATGAGCAAAAGTTTTTGCTTTTAATAAATTAAAATAATCAAAAACAAAATCAAACCATTTACCTTTAATTAAACCATGGTTTAAGGAATCTTTTTCCTACACCACAAATTTCAAAGAATTAACTCAACCAAAGTTAAATTAATTAATCTCACCAACTTTAATAACTTAGTTGCAATTGAATGAATTAGTTACTTTAACCAAAAAAATCAATAGCTTTAACTTAGTTACTTTAATTAATTAAAACCTTTATTTATATAAATTAAGTAATTAATTTTGTATATTAATTTAACTATTAAATTAATTCACAAATTAATTACTAATTTAATATAAATCAAATTTACATTTATTATACAATAAACTTATATCAACTCTTGATATAAAATTAATTAATTCAATTCATCTCATGAATTATCGGATTAAACAATTTAATCCTAAATACCCAAATAATACTTTGTCAACATTTGACGAGAGGTCGCCCTAGTGCTCAACGAGTAAACTCAATATAATGGAACTCTCTAGGCTCACGTTCGGTTGTTACGTTATATATATACATATATATCTCATATATTTGTATACATATTTCATGAAGGCCTGTCCACCTACAAATCATGACAAAACAACACGACACGTCGAACCATACAAGTCGAGGTTAAAAACGCTAATGTATAATCCCTTCGTCATTTCTGTTTCCAATTGAGTAAGGTTATAGTTATACTGTCAAAACCTTATCTACTCAATATATGAAATTTTTCATTCTTATATTCCATTAATAAATAATATAGCAAAATCTTTTTGAATATTATTTATAATGTCAAAGAAACAATTTCTTCAACGAACTTTCGGCCAAAAGATTTCCGGATATATTCTAAAAATTTCTGGAAATATAATCCAACCATATGGACTGACGAATCCTCATATTAACACACACCGATCTTCGTGAGCATCGGTCTATACCTAACAGTCATCCAGAGGCCAGACCATGAAAGGTCTCTGACATGCATGGTATCAGGCACAGAGGATCACTCACAAGACCACCGTGGTGTCTCAAGTCAAAGGACCACAATAACTACTCAACTCGAAAAGATAACTATTGATAGTTTTATGGAATATCTATTAGTCATCTTTTATGAGTTAATTCAACATTCATTCAACTAATGAATATCTGCATTTCTATACGAACTTCCGCTAAGCTCACAGTCTGTTGAGACAAACCATATGTCCATTACATATATAGACAATGCACTAGTCTTACCAATATAATGACCGACCCATGTCAATATATCTAGACTAGGAATAATTTATATTCGAGAGAATGTGTGATATTTCTCAATACCATTTGCAACTCTTGCAACTATATCACCATATGTTGTAACTCTCGGGTCTTTACCAATTTCATATAAGGTTCCTAGTGTAACTCGGAATCTCTAACTCTTAGAGTAATCTAACTCTTAGATTTACAATATATAAATAAAAGTAAGAGTTTTACCATATAAATAAATAAATAACTATGATAAAATAAATATTATATTGCATAAATATCAAATATTTATACAAAAAGTGAATGGTGCTCGATCACCATTTCCAACAGTATGACATGGAGAAGAAACTTAACTGACATGCAGAGATTCTCCAGCGGAGGGATTAGTCTTTACATTCGTTTGGCAGATTCTGAACTTGGTATGTTGAATGCTGTTTTAATCAATTTTGAATCCTTTAGGATCTATTATGGGCTAGATAAATATTTATTCTCAGTCTCTATCTGCAGATAAAAAGGATCTTAAAGTAGTTATCATAGTACCAGTGGTTATAGGAACAGTTGCAATTGCAATCTGTGCATTTTTTTATATGGAAGTGGATGGAAAAACGTAAAGGTAATTTGCTTAATAAACTAGTATAATTATGAAACATGAAATTTGAAAAACGTTAGAGAGACAAATAGAGGATAAAATGGGGACGAAAAAGACGGTTGCTGCATTCAAAGAGAAGAAAAGATGCTGATTTATGAATTTATGCCAAATAAAAGCTTGGATTCATTTCTCTTTGGTTAGTTCATGTTATCAGTTTTTCCTTTCATCGACATCTGATAATAAATTTGAACAATGCAATCCTTGTCTATGTATTAAGCAATTCATACACATAATGTTTCAAATAATTATTTGTCTTTATCATTTCATTGACACGTATGATTAATACGAGAGTTGGGATTATATTGTGCAATAAAATTCAATCAATTTGATAATACGTCACATTAATTTAGATACAAAATTTGTATGGAAAATTACACCCAATTATATTGTAAATTATCATAACAGTATTTTAATCCTTATAATTTTAAAAAATATAAGTTTTAATCCACGACGTTAAGATATTTCTGCTAGTTTTGAGATATTTTTCATCCCATTAAGATTTGAATATATCCTAAAATATGACGAAAGATGGTAAAAGTTTATTTCAAAATTAGATTAAAAAATTGATTTAATTAACAAAAAATATTTAACGATAGATATTAAAATTTGATGCAATAGCTGTGCACCAAAAATGGAGCAAAAAATCAACTCCAAGACAGCCCTCGGAATTACATCAAATTTGATGCAATAGCTGTGCGCCATTTTGGTTTTTTTTTTTTTTTTTGCCACTTTTTATTTAATTTTCAGCTTCAATAATAATAACAAAGTTTTATAAATAGAATATTCTATTAATATTTATTTTGGTGTAATATTAATGTAATGAGTTAGAGATAGAAATACTATTGAGATAAAATTTGCATCAAAATGGTGTAAAAATTGCACCGAATTACTACAATGGTTGGAGATGGCCTAACTCTACAAGTGCAGTATAATTTTGTACGTGATATAATTGACAAGTGGCTATATGTTTTTGATTTATTTGGCAAAGAGGACATTTTGTAATGTTTATCATAAGTCTTGACCCAAATTATATTTTTTTTTTGGACTTAAAAAGATAAAAACATTCTTATTATAGCAAAATTTTCATTTCAATCTTTTAACTTATATTATAGAAAAACTTATTTACATGTCTCTTCTTAGTATTTTTTTTTCAAAGATAAAGAGAGTAGGTAAACTCACATATATTTTTAATTCATTATTCCCTAAACTTGAATGTAGGTGGCAAGTTGTTGTTGTTGTTTTTTTTTTTTTTTTTTAAAAATGTTTGAAAATCAATTCAAATATATTTTTTAAGGTGTCTAATATTTTATTATGTAAAGAAATCTCGTTCTCACAAGTTATTGGAGTGAAACCAGAATCATTAAGAGTGTAAATGACATTACAAATTTATGGGTTTAAAAAAAAAATAATAATTCAGACCTAGAGGGTCAAAACTCATGACAAGACCCCTCTAGTTAAGACTTGAGATATTCAGAATCAGATGATGTTTATAATAACATCCCCTTTAATTCCCAAAATAGCCCTGAGTAACAACCCTCCTTATCTCCCTCAAATTCAGATAAATATTCAAGCTTCATAAACATTATTGGGCTGAAGGTAGGCCCAGACCCGAATAATCAAAATTATCGACCCGATCCATTACACAGTAAACAAGCTCGCTCACTCCCTACAAACCCTAGCTTCTCATTTGCATCGTATCGTGAAACCTCAACTTAGAGAGCCAGGGAGACAGCAGAAGAAAAGGAAAAAAAAACACCCTAACAATGGTGTCGGGATCGGGAATCTGCGCGAAGCGAGTGGTGGTGGACGCTCGCCATCACATGCTCGGGCGGCTGTCGTCGATCGTGGCCAAGGAGCTCCTCAACGGACAGCACGTTGTGGTCGTTCGTTGCGAGGAGATATGCATGTCGGGCGGTTTGGTTCGGCAGAAAATGAAGTACATGCGGTTCCTTCGCAAGCGCATGAACACGAAGCCGTCTCATGGTCCCATCCACTTCCGCGCCCCAGCGAAGATCTTCTGGCGCACAGTCCGCGGGTCCCTTTTTTTTTTTTTTTGCCTTCATTCTCCTAAAACGGCGTCGTAATGGTTGGTTTTGGATCGGCTAATGATTGTCGATTTTTGTTGTTGCTGATGCAGGATGATACCGCATAAGACGAAGCGTGGAGCTGCAGCTCTTGCTCGATTGAAGGCTTATGAAGGTGTGCCTGCACCGTATGATAAGACGAAGAGATTGGTTATTCCTGACGCTCTCAAGTGAGTTAGCTGAATCAATTCAACATTTGGTTCTTATTATTTAGCTGAATCAATTCAACATTTGGTTCTTATTATTTAATTTAATTTATTTTTATTTTGTGGGTTGTATTTAGGGTGTTGAGGCTTCAGAAGGGTCACAAGTACTGCTTGTTGGGTCGCCTTTCATCTGAGGTTGGATGGAACCATTATGACACCATCAGGGTATGAGTTTTTAGCTCCTGTTCTTTTAAATTTACTGTGTAATTACTGGAATTGGATGATGCGATGAAGATGGGCATTTCAGATAATTTTAGTAAAATATAAATTTGGGATAATGATCGTGCATCATATATCTATATGTAATTATCTTTGTTGCAAGCAATATAATGCTCCAACTGGTCCTTTTGTTTCTTATTTGTATGCTTTAAATAGAGCTGATTTTTGAAATTTTACTAGTGGTTACTGTGTCATGGTTTTATTTGATAGTGTATCATTTGCTTGGAAATATCATTTTTTGGTTATCTAAACACCGAAGGAGCAAAGTTGTACTACTTGGGAATTCATCAAATTCCTTTGGCACCCTCTGTTCTGTGATGCTTTGTAGCCAATCCTGCAGCACTAGTTTTAATAATTGGATATGATGGATCTGTGAATATGTGATATTGTATCGGTAATCAATTAATGCCATGAGCTTTTGAGGTGAATTTAGAAGGAAATTGTTAATTGCGAAAATATGAGGCTGATTTTTTTTTATTATGCCTTACTATCTTGGTTATTATTAGGTCTTTGTTTGGTGGATATTTGTAAAAATTGGAAAAATTATGTGGGAGACTCATTTTTTTTTATTATTATTTGATTTGTCCACTTATTGAAGATTACTATGTAATGTAATTGATGAATGAAATATGCATGTAAATTTTGTTCCTCATTATCCTGTGTTCATCAGGAGCTTGAGAAGAAGAGAAAGGAGAGGTCTCAGGTTGCTTACGAGAGGAAGAAGCATCTCAACAAACTTAGGGTTAAGGCTGAGAAGGTTGCAGAAGCGAAACTTGGCTCCCAATTGGACATCCTTACTCCAGTTAAGTACTGAGCTGTTTGCTAGTTGAGTACAATTTTGTTGAGTATTGTCTTGAATTTCCTTCCTGTTTCCAACTTTGTTCAAGACTTTTAGAAGCTAAAATTTGATACGACTTGAGAGATTGTCCTTTTTTCATTTAACTTTATTGTTGTAGAATGAATGTCATATTTCAATATATACTGGTATTGTTATTATTTGTTTGATTTCACACTTCGGCCGCCCCCGTCCTTTTTTTTTGAATGAGGTTGGCCCTATAATTTGTTCAACTGTGCAAAATTCTTTATATACTGATAACTGATGAATGTAATCATCAATTAGTTGCTTATTTTAGGAAAATGTTCACATCTTCTGTTCAATACCATTTTCAAGGCAACATTGGTCTGAAGAAGATTATGGGTCTTGCTTTCAAAAAAAAAAAAAAAAAAAAAATTACAAAAAGGATGGTCGGTCGAGACCTGCAATGTTTTGTAGAACAAAATGTTAGAGCCTACAAAATGAGGAGAGTTGGAGTGTTATTATGAGACAGTTAGAAATGATGAAATTAGGAAGAAAACGGGTGTAACATTGATTGTAGAAAAGATGTGAAAAATGATTAAGAGGGTTTGTGCATGTTTTAGGTAGACAATTAAGTGTTACTGTGTGAAAATGAGTGTTTGTCATATGTCAAATGAGAAAATATGTTAAGTGAGGTCATAGACAAAAATCATAAAAAATAATTGTATTTTACTGAACTTAATAAAATAATTAAATCAAAATATTCAATTATTTTCACGGGTTTTTTGCATCAGTTTCTTCGGAGCTATCTTCTAAGAAAATCCTGCAACTTTAATGCTGAGGTGTCACTTTTTTTTTTCTTTTCTTAATTCCTACGCAATTATAATATAATGGCTATCTTGCAGCATGTAGCATGACCAATCTGATGTTGCAACTTGCATGACTTGGCTTTCCTCACGTCACGTGAGAGTGTTTTCGTTGATTGAAATCATCGATCCACTTCCCATTGCATACAAAATCCACTAACGTAACTTCAAGTCAGCTACCTGCAAGGCTTCTCACGTAACGTAACAACTTCCTACCCCTAAAGATTAAAAAAATAAGGAAATCTCTAGTCTAGTGTTAAATTGAAGCAAATCCTCCCATGTTGCTGGAAACGTGAAAATTTGGCTGTGGCTGGAGATACTTCTCAAACCCTAGTCAGTATGTGGAAAGGACCATAATATTTAGGACTACGCTTGGCATTTTTACGCTTGCCTGTACGGACGATGCTTTAAATAAACCCAATCATCCACTGCAATTTCTCTCTCTGTATGCTTATCAACATAAAGATTGAATAACTTATATACATATAAAGTCACAACCCTACATAAAGAATTGGCGGTGCGCCACTGATTCACTTGGTGGCAGTAAAATTTATTTCTGTCTCAAAATACACATCCACTGGGGTTGTGTCGCGCATATAAGCCAATTCTTATTGGTTCAGTTCTGAATGAGCATTTTTATCATAATTTATTGCCATATCACGGCCAAAGCATTCAATTGAGTCCGTTATGTTCCAAAACCTAAAAATACATTGGTAAACAAGTCAAAACCCTCAACTAGCTCGATTCAGTTAACAAAAAAATATAGTAAAGAGGTGATAAATATAAATTTATTGACCATTTATCACACCCCAACTTACAATTTTTTTAGTCCTGAGAAAAAGATATGAAAATAAAAATAAAAATAAGAACATTCACATGCAATTATCACAATCAATAATTATGAAACCTTTTAGAATATGAAACTTCTAACCATTGAACATGTAACTTTAACTATGAAATATATAACTGATACCAATAAATATGAAATCTTTGCTAACATGAAACTTTCAACCATTAACATTCTACTTTGACCATTGACATGCGATTATTGAGTATTAACATGCAACCTTTTAATGATTCGTAAATCAAACATGAAACTAGACTATTAAACAAGAAACCTTAATCATTAAACATGCAACCGATACTAATAAATATGAAATATTTACTATCATGAAATTTTAGACTATTAATATGCGACTTTGACCATTAGACCGCTAATTTAATAATTTAATATCTATTTAATCATTTTTTTTTATTTGTAACACCCCGTCAGAGGCATGACGTTATCAACATGAGACATGAATAACTCATCTCTCTTACCCTCAAACCTAACGTAAAACGGACATGACACACCCTAAAAATTGGATAACCTGGAATGCAGTCCAACACCAAAACGACATGTAACGACCATCAAATATGTAAAAAAGGACCTCCGATCTACCTAAGACATAACAATTATCAATATCAATACTCACAGGCTCCATGCACTATAAAAACACTTATGAATCAAAACTTTTATTTACAAACATATATATGCCAATGTACATCACACGATACAAAATATAAACAACATAATTCTTATACTCTTACGAAATCCCCAAGACTCTAGAACGAATGACTGCAGCCTGAAAGATCCGTAGTCTCGAGCATGACTTTCCAAAACTTGAATGGATGAATGATTTAGTTATCAACTTACAAAACTAACAAACTAGTTTGGTGTGAGCTAGAAGCTCAATAAGTAACCGTGCTTGAACCAAGAGACAAAATCATACAAATCAAACATACATAAATATTTATCAACTAAACATATATTAGTTATCATATAATGACGAATTCAAAAACTTTATGCAAACTGTTTTTATCCTATTTTGAATAATCCATCAAATTTCTTATTATGATTTATTCTTTATCTACATAAGTTTCTTCAGATGTACTCACCTATACCGACCCAGAGTCTCAGGCGCACAAGGCATAAATCCAAAAGTTAAATAAAATATGTAATCAAAAGCTTTACTATCCAATTCATTTAGATTCTTTTATCTTATAACATGAGGGAGACGTATATGAAATATTATCACTCGAACAAATTTGTAGTTTTTTTATTACTTATAATTTTTTTGTTAACATTTATACAGAAACCCCTACGAATTTTGATTTCCAAGTCTAAAATATACTTGCTTATAAAAGTTCAGAAAACATAACGTATACCGATCTTCAAATTTTTCACACACCAATCTTACGTAACCAAATATCATATACATATATATACCTTTACGAATTCAGAAAACATAACTTCTATTGATCCTCAGATCCTTCACTTAACCATCACACATTTATGAAAAACATTTTTAATACCAACACTTACATATATACATATCCAATCTCAAAAGCCTAACCTATACATATTTCCAAATCTTCTTCCTAAGTACACACCATAATATCATTAGCACACTGGTTATACACACACATGTCCATCATGAATAGTGCAAATTCAATCTCATCTACACAACAGAAACAATAAGCATAAAAAAGACACTCATTATCAGAGGCGGAAACACATTACATGTAGGAACTAATTTCCCTCACGCAGCGGAAGCAACTTAGGCACCAAAATCGACCTTGAAAAAAATTATACCCTCTCTCTTATGAATGCCGAAGCTGACCAGTCCTTTTGGACTTGTTTTATTTCTATTTTGACTATTTTTCAGTCCCGGCACAGCAGCACGAATCTGGATTATTTTTCACATGATACTTGCGCACAGTTCTCCCAAAAACAACCCATATCCTGCGTGTATAAGGGCAGTGATTCAGGTCTGAATTTTTCCACCAAAACAGCCCCACAACAACCACAAAATGCCCCTTTGCATTCCCAAAGTTCCTCGGCTAAAATAAAATACAAACCGAGCCCCGAATAAAGTTATAAGTAGCAGCAATGAGCAAATTTTTCCTGTTAACTGTTGTGAACAAGAAGGAAGGGAGAACTCACAACCATCAAAGAAAAGTGTGGCTTCACTCACAAAAGATTAGATCTTTAAATACTTTAGAGAATTGTATTGTCACACACAATTTTTTTTATTTTTTTTGTCGTTTTCCTTTCAACATTTGAGAGAAAAACAAGAACAAGGTGACTAGGGTTTCGTCAAATGAGATTAAGGTAAAAAAGAAAACTCTTTTCTTATTTATATCTAGGGTTTACTTTGTTGTCAAAAATAAACCAAACCATTTCCCTTTCTCCTATAAGTTTTGGCCGTATAGGTATTTTTGTAACAAAAACTATTTTATTTAATGTCATAATCAAGACATTAAAATATTACTTATTAAAAAGATGTAACTACTAATTTTGGTAATGAAAAGTTTTTAAATCAAATTTTAAATTTATTCATTTCTAAAATAATATATTTTTTATAAAATATAATTTAATAATTACAAACTTTTTAATATATTAAATGATTATCTCATAATCATTTATTTAATGAAAGACTTATATTAAATTTAACATAAAGTCTCATGTGTGACAAAATATATATTAATCCCATTAATAATAATATATATATATATAATATATATATATATATATATATGTGAGTACATAATTGGACTATCCAATTATATTTAATTTGCTACAGTATATCGAGCTAGTATGGGGACCAAATAGACCTAAAGTTTCGAGCTCCAATAATCCCAAACTATTAATTAAACTCTTTAATTAAATATTTCGAATTATTAACTTTAGGTTATTCCACTAAAAACACAAAACTGCACTCTCATTGCCGTATATAAGTAATATAAGCCGAACTACGTCAGTGTCCATCGATATAGTTATTAGATATGGACTGGCCATTCACGAGGTTCTCATAATTTGAGCCTGTTCATAATATCTGTTATACCCCTCTAATTATTTTAAACTTAAGTACCATTGATTCTCTAATGAACGATTTATTCATAACCATTATAAATATTAATCTTTCTATCCGCAATAGAAAGACTTGAGAGCTATAATCATTTAAGTATCGAGTCAACTCTTAAGGAAGATACTCCTATACTTCTCGCTAGGGTGTGCATTAATCGGTTTTAACCGATTAACCGAACCGTTCCGACCCATTTTTTTTATTACGGTTCGGTTAATTTGGTTAAATCGGTTATTACAGTTAAATTTTTAACTTTTTTGGTTATTCGGTTCGGTTACGGTTATGAGATTCGTATAACCGAACCGACCGATTAACCAAAATTAAACCAATATATATATATATATATATTAGCGCGTGCAAATCCTTTAATTTTTTAGAGTTAAAGTAGTCTGCATGTAAACTCTCAATTGGTTGTAGTTATATTGATTTGATAATACTACTCGAAAATAAAATTGATAAAATTCAAATGACAAGCTGCATTAACAGTTTGGTTTTGACTCTTTTTAATTTTTTTCTCAAGAATTTAAAGGTAAAAATACATAAAATTTCAAATGTGTAGATTTTACATCGTGGTGGATTCGTGACCCTTAAAATTTCTAACATGACAGGTTTGGAAGGAAATCTGAGGCCGTGACAATCATCGATGGTTTAAAAAATATTTCTCTCGCATGTAATTAAATATAGATATATTTAATCAAATGTTAGTTAGAATCGGTATTTTTAGAATCAGATATGTGATTGAATTAGTGATCCAAAAAATTTAATACGTCAGTGGTTCGACTAGTTGAAATGTTCCGAAACAATCGGTAGAACCGAGCTACATCATATATAATTTTTCTATTTTAAAAATTATAAAAAATATTAAATTTTAATTTATTGGATTGGTTAATAACCGAATTAACCATAACCGACCGAAATATAATGGTTAATTGGTTAATGGTTATGTGTCATAGATTGGTTAAATCGGTCACACTTTTATTTAACCGAAAATATCGGTTACGGTTAAAAAATCAAGGATTAACTGACCGAACCGACCGATGCACACCCCTACTTCTCGCAAGAAGGAGTGAACTCCATAATGTAAAATATCCCCAGCTACACACCAAACAAAATCCCAAAAGTACGTAGCTATTAGTCATGATTGCAACACTGAACTCGCCTATGCAAATCAAAGGACATAGCCTGCCATGTAGGAGTTCGCAGTACACTCAGGATTCAGATCAATCCATATATGACCATCTAATAGATTGAAATAAATTTCTTTATTTGAACGGATATTATAAGAAATTCATTTCTATCTGGGTCCAGTCCTATATGATCACATCATATAAGGTTCCTCCATTCTCATGTCACCACATAGACGATCCAGGATCAAGGTCGTGTTGGGGTTTTAGCGCGGGCGGAGCGGAAGCTCGCGGTTCGGGTGAAATTATAATTTTAAAAATTTTAAATTACCGAATAAATTATTCAATATCCAATATGAATAATTCATTCATATTTCACCTAAACATATTTATTCGATATCAAAGAACGACATAAATAAATAAGAAATGTCGTGAAACTTTTACGAAAATATTTTTCTGTAAAATGGCATAAAACGCGTTTTTGACCGATCCGACCACCCAATGCATATGAGGGCTGCCCATGTCAGCCCCAATAGTGCTAGGACAGTTCATGGGATGCCCGAACATTGATCAATTCACTGTTTGGGCAGCCGTCACCCGGTTGGCTCAAAAGTCACCCGGTAACGCTGTTTTTCGCTGTTTTCACTTTTTTCAACTCCGAAATAATTTCTGGCAATTGTTCCAACACCCAAAACACATCCAATAAATTCATATGACAAAATTTTCATCACAATCAACCCAGTTTTTCCAGATCTGATTTTGTAACAAAAATTATCAATTTTTTTTATGCTTTAATCCAACTTTTTCAACATTAATCAAATTAACCACAACACTAATCCAAGTCACCACCAATTAAGCACCCAAGAATAATTCTAGGCATTACAAGACTGGTCATAACACTATAGAATGGTAACTTATCATCAAATGACAAAATTGAATCAATATTACGCTAATATCATTCAATTCCACTTCACATATGCATCATGCCTTCAAATCCATCCACCAAAATAAAAAGCCCCAATTTCTAAGAAGTAAGTAAACCCTAGAACAATTCTAGTAAATCAAGAACAAGAAATATGCTTTCCAAGCTTAGGGATATAAAGAATTACCTTTAATTCTCATTGTTTTCTTAAGCTTTTCTTGATTTTCTTCACTTTCTTCTTTTGCTTCATCAAACAAATTTGAGAGCCTTTTTCCTTTTGAAGTTTCGGCGATGGCTACTTCCAAATGAATAAATTTTTTTTTCCAAATTAAAAAGAAGCATAACCGACTTTAGGAGGGAATTTTTGTCAATTTTGTAATTTAATTCAATTAAATATAATTAAACTTTATGTTAACAAATAAAATTTGCACACCTAAAGTTTAATTAAAACATGCCACATGTATCAATAATAATTAAACATATTTCATAACATTTATGTAATATGGATATTATTTAATTATACAAATATTTAACATTTAAATATCTAAATAATTAATTAATATAATTATTATTATATATGTATTTTTATTTACATTAAATAACAAATACATATATTAATGGCATGTGTCAAAGTCTCATTTGACAACTAATTAATGTGTATCTAATCAAATTATGTATAAGATACAAATATATAATAATTACGATTGACCAAAAATGCCCTTATGCATGTGTTTTTGTTTAACCATTTAAATGATTCGAATTAACTCATTTAATCCGATGAAGTATTATGAATAATCTGTATTATCCATAACGCATTGCCCAAAGGCTCAACGAGTACACTTCATATTGTGGGACTCTCTAAGTTTAGGTTTATCCGTCACGAAATCCAATTTCGTGTCCATAATTCACCCACTCATGAATTATGAAGACCACGATAATCTCACTAAACTATACAAGTCGAGGTCATTGCATATGTATAATCCCTCCGTCACAGGCTATCCATATTATACCTGGGATATAGATAAGAACGTTAAATCCTTATGATATAATATAGTCGACTTTCAAATTTACGATCTCTAAATAACACTCGGACCTTGCTTCCGAAGTTATACCATAGCCATGGATTTACTAGATCGCAAACACGTGCAGGATACCTATGCCCTGTACACAAGACTGACGGATTCTATCTTGATACGCACTGAATATCATGATCATCAGTCCACACCCAACGAAAAGGCGGAGGTATGATCTAAATAGATCGGTGATGTGACTGCCATCAAAGTGTGGAGGATAACTCATATATCCACTATGGTATCTCAAGTCGAAGGACCACTATGCTCGCTCAACTCGAGAAGATTCCCATTGACGTTGGTGTACCATCTATTACGAAATATTCAGTGAGTCATTCAATGTTTATCAAATAAACACCTACATGTCTATATGAGTCTCCCGAGACTCATGGTTCATTAGGATAAACCATCAGACCAAGTCACGATATACAACATGTACTGGTCTCATCGGATTTTACTAACCTACCCGTGTTAGTAAATCTTGACCAGAAACTTTATTTAAGGATATACAACTTATAGTGATGCTTTCCAATGTCAATTACAAACTACGTTGTAACTGTGCACTACGTTGTAAATCCTAGGGTCTTTGTCTAATATACATGTATCACTAAATCAGATTTAGTTTCAATCTAATCTTAATTAGATATCTAATCGTAATTAGATCGAATATGTATATAAAAGACAAGAGGTGCTACCATTAAATAAGTAATATTATGGAAAAAAGGCATTGTTCGTATTCATGAATCGGACATAAATACGATTCGGATTGGCACTCTGAGCACCAACCCTAACAATTTCTCCCACTTGCTCTAGTGCCAATCCACAGTATCATACACACATCTAAATGTGTATCACATGCTCATGGCCCTCAAGAGCTCACCTAGCACTCAAAAGGTAGGCAACAACAAGTAAGCCCACTATAACAAATTAAGTTTGTCCAACAACCCAATCATTTCCCTTAACCATCATCATTCATATTTTGTATAACCTAAGTTCTACATCAATATGACTCAGATATGATATCAATATTGTGCTATGGATTTTAAGTTGTCTATGTATTTAGAGATCAAATCCAAAATACTATGTAGACAACCGCAAACACAATTCTAATACCAAAACTTCTAGTCTATGAGATCACTATGCAACTTCATAAGTTACAAGTGATTCTACTAATTCAGTAGAATCAAACGTGACACTCCCATTGTATCTTTTCTGACTTTATATGACGTAAACCATCTAATGTCAAAATTAGACTCAAAACTACTCTAACCCTAATGGTTGCAGAGTATATTCTCCATGAGGAAAAAAAACTCGTTCTTAATATCTCAAAGATAATAAAGAACTTGTTTCAAGACACATCCTATGGTCTGCAGCATATCAAAATAAATCGTAACAATTACAATTAAATTGATATTTTTAATCGTACATAATACAGTATTTATTATGCCATCATCCTATAATACATAAGATTGATTAAACATTCTAATCAATTTCTCTTTCGAAAAATGAATCATCATTTGCGAAAGATAAATATTATATACAAGAGACACACTAACTGTCAAACACTTATACTAACTGTAATACAGATAGTCTTGTTATGTCATTTATTAGATCATATCTAATGCACGACTAATGGGAGTTCCTCACAAGTCTCTTAGTTTTATATCATATATGAAACTTTATATCAAATATAACAGAGACTACTCCCACTGCATTCACATAGAAAAGAAGACTCATGTAAACTTTTTACCTCACAAACATCTCATTATTACTTTAATAATGACAATGTCGTTAGGATATATAACACTAGAAAGAAATTTATACATTCTCACTGACCCTATTATCATATATGTATTCTCTATTCTTTGATAAAATCAGACAATCTGACTGTCATCAAATTAGAAAACACAGATTTCCAGAAAGCTTATCTGAGTCTACAATAGGCTCTATAAGCTAATATATCAAACTGTGATCTTAGCAGAATACAAACTCTAGGGCCATATTAGGGATATGCCCTATACCCAACTTGTGGATGGGCTATATGTACATGTATTTGTAATATTTTCATTAATTAATAAAATGGAAATCTTTATTATACGTGTCTTACATAACTTATATGAATCATCAACACTGTAATAAAGCCCTTGGAGTAATAAGACGATGGCTTCCACGCCTTATGAGAATCATTACTCTTAAATGTTCATAGTCATAATTTTGTGAATAATCTGGGCGTTCACAAAGCGGAGAGACTAGCATGATGATATGATCCGCCCTAAAGTGGGGTAGCCGATTTCATAGGCTACTAGCGGAGATCCGTCCGCTTGGTGTATCACATGGATGCATGAGTTACTCGTGTCCATCGAACTGATCGTCGAAAGTTTTCATATGGAGTGTTTATCCCATGTGTCTGTGAGAACTTTCATGTATCGATTATATGACTAGTCCTTAGACTTGAGGTCTTTACAATCTTATGTGTGGGTCAAATAACTTTGACATTCTCCTTCCCCAGTTCAAAAGATCCAGTTATAAGGGTATGATTGGGTCATTTGTTGAAACACATGAAGTTTGTAAAGATACAACAGATAATCGCCACTCTCTCGGAAAATATTTTCTAATAAGAGTAGTATTCCAGTTCGCGGGTTGATATGAGTGATCAGTGCTTGAGACTGTGGCCACAACGGAAGAATCATATGAGATTCTTGGGTTAGCACGATTCATGACACTATCAACATCAAACCTTTGACCATATGGGTAGACACTTTCCGTACCCTAGGTCAATAGGTGGGGATATAGTGAGGCGGGAGACCGTATCATATGTAAATCGCATACAGAATTTGTATATATATATATATATATATATATATATATATATATATATATCTTTCCTTCTCTTTTGGAGGCCTCAACATGTTGCTAGATGTCAACATTGGTCATTGAAATCTTACGACCATCTCATTGGAGGATAATATATGTTCGATTAAATTATCATGATTCATTTCATGTCCAACTTGAGGGGAACCCAAAAAGTCACACACACAAAGTCGAAATCAATGGTTAACAGTGCACAGTACATACTTAACAGCATATATGATTGCTGTAGGAATTGTTCATAAATGGTTCAATGTGTTTAATTATTGAACAGATCATTTATGAGGTTCCATAGTGGCTTAGGGATTGGTGAATGACGATAGGGGCACTTGGGAATTGAAATAAATAGATAAAAAATTTTTTACTATTCAAATGAATAAGAACGCGTGAATATAATTGCATGATGAATAGTAAATTTTTTAATTTAATTTTGTTATTTGTTTTGAATTTCAATTCGGCCCAAACTCTTATTAGGGTTTTATAATCTCAGTAAACCACTAAATTAAGATCCAATGGCTAAGATTAAATTGGCTTTTATCCCACATCAGATCTTAATTAATTTTGTTGTCTTTGGAGCACTATATAAACCAAAGAATTCTTCACA
Organism: Zanthoxylum bungeanum; assembly: GCA_019454045.1. Taxonomy (NCBI): domain Eukaryota; kingdom Viridiplantae; phylum Streptophyta; class Magnoliopsida; order Sapindales; family Rutaceae; genus Zanthoxylum; species Zanthoxylum bungeanum. The sequence goes on along the minus strand of SKCR01021737.1, from coordinate 282,999 downwards.
AATTTTGCACCAAACCTTTCAAATCTTGGGTTTATATAAGTGAGCAACTCTAAAGTTTTAAGAGTAAGCCACTGATTTTGAGGATCCTTAAGTCTAATTGACTAGAGGAATCTCGAGTTAAAAGTTTTGAGGTATTTGCCTAGGCTAGCACCAGTGCAAAATACCCGTGCACTTAAGGCGTAGTCTTGCCGTTGAGTTTTGGCTTTAGTGTGTGCATCTTTGGAGGCCACACACTTGGGTGGCTCTTTGGAACGTGGAAGAGCTTGCTGAGTTCGAGAAAAGCTTTTAGATTGGAGGGAGGACTGGAGGAGTCTACGGTTCAAGTAAGTCTTTTTCTTTCTTTATTTTAATTAGAGTTCTTATGATAGTTAGCATGTTTAGGTTTATGTTATTGGCATGTTTTATGCTTATAATATATAGTAACATGCCTAGGCTTGTAGAATAATAAAAACAAATGGGTCTTGGGCAAAGGGAAAGCGGCATCATAATTTTAATAATTTTTTTTCGCTGCGCACTCGCGGCCGCTTCCCAACAGTGGTATCAGCGCGCCTTTTTTATTTCGATTATTTCTCTCTCATTTGAACTGGAAATTGGGTGTTTAAAAGCTCGTTGAAAAGCTAACATCCTGAACGTAATTTTAGGCACAAGTTTTGCATGATTTGGTTAAGATTTGAATTGTGAATGAAATTAATTTAAAGTTCACATTCTGCAGAAAAACGTGAATAGTGAATTTATTTGAATAAAATAAAATGCAATATCATAATTAAATATTAATCAAAGTTATTTAGTGCCTAAAATAATTCCAACATATTAAAACACATATGCTTGATGATTCTATGTATGATTAGAATTGGCATGATTATTTTAGGGTGCAAGCATCTAGAGACTTTCTAAGAAATAGAGAGTGTATTGCTGATCCCTTATCTAAATAATTATTCTGTGATGAACTTAGAGATTTATTACCTTTAAGGCTAATAAATATAAATCACTTGTTATAATAAAAGACATTATAAAAGATACAAGTGGGGTGGGACCAAGGCGTTAATAAAACTTTCCAAAAAAAGTTAATTTAACCAAAGGTATTACTAGAGTTAGATAATGATTTGGTGTATTCCTTCACTCACTACCTTTTTATAGCCAAAAGGAAAAGCTGTGAAGACATCTAGATAATCATTTACTCAAAGCTTACCTTAAAGCATATTTAAAGTGTTGGACTAAATTGGAGGATCTATTGTTTATTCCTGTCACCAAGGCAATAAGAGCCTAAGAGGTAAGGGTATTTAAGAGAGTTCGCTCCACCCTCCCTCTGGGGAATTTTCAATGGAGGAATCCATTTGACAGTTATTCACTTAAACTTCCTAAAATCCTCAATAATAATTTAAGTCTAAAATTTGCCTTCCATTGTAAAGTATAGACCTAAATGGCTTAAACCGTATTGGCAGGACTAGGCTTTAGCAGACTGACCAATACCAATTTGTCCCTAAATTGTACTATTGACAATGGTTTGACTTTTCTGAGTCATAAGACGCAACGACCCTTAGGCGTGGTCTTATAACTTAGTGGTAAAGATTGGGTGTCCACAAGGACTAGCATAAGCTATGACATGTTTGATTGCCCCACCCAATGATCAAGGAATTGTGATTTATATCATAAATTGGTTGGGAACCTACCTAATTATCGTATTTTATAGCGACCGGCCTTAGTCGGAGTTATGAAATAATGATAATGGGATCCTTGCCCACAAGAAATCCATCATATTGGGGTTGATGCCATTTGCTTAAAATTTTAAAATAATTGAGTGTGAGCAACTTCATAATATTAAAATCCCATGTTATTATGAAACATTAATGAAAATATATTCCTAATTTTAACATTTTCTCTTAACAGGTGGGTTAAAATATTTCACAAACATTCAAATGGCAAACAGAGTATCACTTTGTTCCATCCTTGACGAGCATAAGCTCAAAGGGGACAACTACAAGTGACTAGTTTAGAAACCTTAAAATTGTCTTATGACAAGAAAAGATTTTCTATGTTCTTGAAAGACCATTTCCCCCCGAACCCACAGAAGATGCTGACCAAGATACATTTGATGCTTGTAAGAAACACGTCGATGATGATGAGCAAGCAGTTTGCATAATGCTTGGCTCTATGTCGAACGAACTTCAGAAAGCTCACGAAGATATGGATGCTCAAACCATCATCTTTCACTTGAAAGAGTTGTATGCAACTTCTGTTCAAACCGTGAGATTCCAAGTGTCATGTGCCTTATTCCAAACAAGGTATAAAGAAGGATCTGTTAGTGGACATGTGCTTAAGATGATTGGCCACATTGAAAAATTGGCCAACCTCAGGTTCATCATGGATCATGGGATAGGTCACGATCTAATTCTTCAATCCTTACCAAAAGAATTCTCTAACTTTATTATGCAGTTTAATCTGTCTGATAAAGAAGCTACTTTAGCATAATTGCACAAAGCAAGCAGAGAAGGACTTGAAACCAGAGCTTAAAACCTCCGTCATGCTTATGGGTATGGACCTGAAGCCACGAGGCCCAAAGAAAAATAAGGGCAATGCCAAGGCTCCAGATCACCTAAAGCCCAATGGTAAGGTGGACAAGAAAAAAAGAAAAGAGGAAATGTTTCTTTTGTGGAAAGAATGGTCATTGGAAGAAAGACTGCAGATCCTTGAAAGCCAAGGAAGCTAGGGAAGCCCAAAAGGCCGAGAAGCCCAATGCTTCAGTTATGTTGTATATGATTGAACTATATTCTCAAAACTCTGAACCTTCTACTTGGGTGCTTGACACTGGTTGTGGGACTCACTTGTGTAACAATGTGCAGGGCCTGAGAAACAGTAGGAGACTTCGTCATGGGGAGGTTGACTTACGCATGGGTAATGGAGCAAAACTGGCTGCATTGTGCGTGGGGAATTATTCATTAGTTTTGCTGAATGGTTTAGTTTTAGACTTAGAAGATTGTGTTTATGTACTTCTCTAAAAAGAACCCATTTCAATCTTCATGTAATAAAGGCTTTTCATGCCTAATAAGTTGTAATGAATGTTCTATTTATTTCAATGAAATAAAATATGGAGATGATATTTTGAATAATGGTATCTATGTCTTACAAACTAACAAAGAATGTTCAACCTCTAATATATGCAAACGTAACTCGAATAATCTCAATGAATCACTTCTATGGCACACTTGTTTAGGTCATATCAATGAAACAAGATTAACTAAGCTACATAAGGATGTGTATTTCAAACCCTTCAAATATAAACCTTATGGGACTTGTGAGTCTTGTTTACTTGGTAAAATGACCAAATTACCCTTCAAAGGTAAATGACAGCGTGCATCGGAGACATTAGAACTCATACACTCTGATGTATGCGGACCAATGTCAGTCACCGCTAGAGGTGGATTCTCATACTTCATTACCTTTATCGATGATCATTCGCGATATGGGTATGTGTACCTTATACGGTAAAAATCTGAAGCCTTTGAAAAATTCAAACACTTCAAGGCTGAAGTAGAAAACCAGCGTAATAAAAGTATTAAGTCACTAAGGTCTGACCGAGGTGGTGAATACTTAAGCAACGAATTTCCAGATTACTTGAGAGAAAATGGCATTGTTTCCCAGTGGACTCCTCCGGGAACTCCACAACATAATGGGTCTCCGAAAGGAGAAATCAGACATTATTAGATATGGTCCGATCAATGATGCCAGGCACGGATCTACCTCTTTCATTTTGGGGTCTTACTTTAGAAACTGCAACACTACTACTAAACCAAGTTCCTTCCAAGACTGTTAGTCAAACACCATATGAGTTATGGTCTGAGAAACGTCCTAGTCTCAGTTATCTAAGAGTTTGGGGATGTGACGCATATGTCAAGCTCACACAAACTAACAAATTGGATGATAGGGCAGTTAAATGTAAGTTTGTAGGATATGCCTTGAACTCAAGAGCATACATGTTCTACGTCCTAAATGAACAAAGAACATTTGTCTCACGAAATGCTAAATTTCTAGAGAATGAATTCCTTCTCAAGAAATATAGTGAGAGTATACTTGACCTCAATGAGGTACGAGAAGAAAAAACTAACATAGAACTAAACCCTAGGCCCCTAAAAAGGGCAGCGATGGAACAACCACAAGGTTATGAACTCAGAAGGTCTGGTAGGGAAAGACATGAGCCTGAAAGATATGGTTTCCATATTGATGAAGAACATGATCAGGTCATTGATAATGATAATCCCACCAGTTATGACGAAGCAATGGGTGACATTGATTCAGTCAAGTGGCTTGAGGCCATGAAATATGAAATAGACTCTATGTATCAGAATCAAGTCTGGGACTTGGTAGATGCACCTGAAGGGATAAAACCTATAGGCTACAAGTGGATTTACAAGCGTAAAACTGATGCAGAAGGCAACATCCAAACCTATAGGAATTGACTATTAGGAAACCTTCTCGCCGGTTGCAATGATAAAGTCCATTCGAATTTTACTGGCACTAGCTGCACACTTTGATTATGAGATTTGGCATATGGATGTCAAAATAGTTTTCCTTAATGGGAACCTCGTAGAGGAAGTCTATATGACACAACCTGAGGGGTTTGCATCTAAGGATGATCATAATAAAGTATGCAAGCTTAAACGATCCATTTATGGACTCAAGAAAGCCTCCAGAAGTTGGAATATATGATTTGATGAGACAATTAAAGAATTTGACTTCATCAAAAATGTAGACGAGCCTTGTGTTTACAGGAAAAGTAGTGTGAGTGCTGTTGTATTTCTTGTATTATATTTCGATGACATAATAATCATCGGGAATGATATTCCCATGATGCAAGCCACCAAGCAATGGTTATCACAGAATTTCTCCATGAAAGATTTGGGAGAAGCAGCCTACATCCTCGGCATTAAGATCTACCGTGATAGATCTAAGAGGTTGTTAGGACTTTCTCAATCTACGTACATAGATAATTTTTTGAAAAGATTCAAAATGGAAGATTCCAAAAGAGGTAATTTACCTACTTGTCATGTAATCAAATTATCTAAGGAGCAATATCCATACACTCCTTCAGATAAATAACGTATGAGTAGGATCCCTTATGCTTCAGCAATAGGATCGATCATGTACGCCATGCTATGTACAAGAACTGATGTCTCTTATGCTCTTAGCATACCGAGCAGGTATCAGACAAATCCTGGTGAGGAACACTGGGCATCTGTCAAAACAATCCTCAAGTATCTGAGAAGAACTAAGGATGTGTTTTTGACATACGGAGATTGTTCTGAGATGAAAGTCATTGGTTACTGTGATGCGAGCTTTCAAACCGACAAGGATGACAACAGATCACAAACAGGATATCTGTTTACTTTGAATGACGGTGCTGTCAGTTGGAAAAGCTCAAAGCAGTTAACTACAGCAGACTCCACCACTGAAGCTGAGTATATTGCAGCATCTGAGGCAGCTAAAGAAGCAGTCTGGATAAAGAAGTTCATCACGGAGCTGGAAGTGCTTCCCGCGAGAAAGAATGGCGTCACGATGTACTGTGACAACACGGGAACCATTGCTCAATCAAAAGAACCAAGGTCCCACCAGAAATCCAAGCATGTACTAAGGCGATCTAATCACAAATGATGAGAGTCATATCATTCTCAGTCCAAGCATGTACTAATCCAAGCATGTACTAATCCAAGCATGTACTAGGGATATTTAATGATTAATCCTTCGGGGACGGATACTGTCTCATATCATTCTCAGTCCAGGAACTAATCATAGGGACCTCTCTTCATTTATATATCTAAGGTGATCTAATCACAAATGATGAGAGTGCAATTTCCTTGTCAATAGTTAATTTGCTACAACAACACAATGATCTGTGCAAATAGTGACGCTATGGGTCATTTTGTCCAACAATCTCCCACTTGGCACATAGCCAGTCACTCGAGTGTCTAACACCGAACTATGTACGGTTCGCTCAAATTGCTGAGGAAAGGTTTTCGTCAGCGGATTTGTATGATTATCGTCTGACGCGATTTATACGATCATCACATCGCCACGATGTATGATCCGAACGAATCAGATGAATATAGAAGTATATATCTGGATCGTCGATGAGACCTTTAATTCTTTAGCCTTGTGCTGACGCCTAGCTCAGCTGCTAACAGAACTATATCTAATCTAATTATTTATTATCGACCCAAATGGCTTCTATTGCTGCCTCAGCTGCAGCAATAATCCGCATTTGTTGTTTATTCGGCAACAGTTATCTTGCTCGGAAGATTTCCAGCTCACTGTCCCGTTATTCAAACTTTATAGTACCGCAGTATTTAATTGTTTGGAAACTTGTAGCAGTGATCCCAGTCACTTCAAGTTCTCCTTCTCCATAGTTTAAGACAACATCTTTAGTTCTCTCAGATACTAACAGATGTTCTTAATGTTCAATCCAGTGACTATCACTTGGATTGACCCAATTGTGACTCCATATGCTCGAAGCGTATGAGACACCAATACAAGTACATTTTAAATGTACAATTTCCCAGAGAGTGTTAACAACTCCAAATCTATCCCAGTAGATCTTTATTCCCTGAATAAAGGTTGTTACTCCCCAGAATTCTACGGAGAATTTCTATTGAAAGAATATCTATGAAAGCCAAGCTTTCACCAATTGCTTTATTGGGAATTTCATTGTCAGTGCCCTCTCCCACTAACCTCCTTATATACACAAGAATTATTTCGTTTTGAGTCAAATCATAATCATTATGATTATTTCAAAACGACAGTTCCAAGAACCTTATGCTTGCATTAATCCAAACATGGATTGAATAACCCGCAAACCTCGTTTGTTGGTTATACAAAATCGTCAGGATGTTGTAAACATCCTCCAAAAGGTTTCATTTTCAGGAAAGCGATTTGATCTGCATCTGACACATTTCATAAATGAAATATGCAGTATTAACAAGCATCATCAAAATGGATTTACTATGGCAACAGATAAAAGGTTGAACCGTTATTAACACAATGTTGATAACGATACCTTTTCAGTCACAAGCCTAGCTTTGTACGTTGGTTTGTTACCATCCATGTATGTCTTCCTTGAAGACGATTACAGTACCATTAGGCACAATGCCTTGTGGTACAACAACTAGTATCCAAAATAGTTGTTATACATGGAATCCACTTCGGATCATGGCACTTTGCCATAATAGGAAGTCGATACCTCGTATCACTTCCTCAAAACGTAGTCGGTGGATATACCTTCATAAGATTGACATCTTTATGAGGTTTGATCAGAAACCCATACCCTAGGTTGTTTTCTGACTCTATCCGATCTACTCAGTTCTTGTGTATTTGAAGATTAATGGTATAGATTCATGATAGATGAACTATTTGTGTTCCATTAAGGACTTCGTGCCTTGAACAGTATTACTCCGATTTTCATCGAGTATCACTATCCTCCCACTGACCACTGCATATCGATATTCCTCTCAGGAAAAACCACATGGTGAGCAACAATCACATTGTTCTCATGTGAGATTTATAAGTACTATACTTAAGGTTTTCCTTAGGATAACCTATATTGGCACTTATCCAATTTGGGTCTTTAGTTTGGTATCATCCAAACGTTATGCATGGCATACCCAAATTATTACGAATGAGAAACCCTGTTTCTTTCCTGTTCATATCCTATATGATATCTGTCAAACAGATTTATATGGAACCTTATTCTAAATAAGTTTTGCACTGTAGATACATATCCGTTGAAGGAAATGGTAGCTCAAAGCGACTTGTGATAAACCTTATCATGTCCAACAAAATTCGGTTTTTAGTTTGGACACACCGTCTAACTGACGTGTCTCGGGAGGAGTCCTCATATGAAAGAATACCGTACTCTTTCATGTACATATGAAACTTACTGCTTAAGTATTTTCCAATACGGTCTTACCGTGACGGCATAATACTATAGTCGATCTGTTAATCTACTTCGTGTCGAAACCCTAATAGTTTCCGATCTGTGTTCTTCAAAAGAAACACATAACCATAACGTGATGTTACATCCGTTAAGGTCACAAAATATTCATGTCCACATCTAGCCCAGCTAGATATGGGCCCACTAACTTCACCATGAATAGGGCTAACAGATCGGTGGCCCTTTTACTATTACCAAGTAAATAGTATTTTAGGTACTTTACCTAATAAACTAGATTCGCAGACCTTATTTGAATAGTCAAATCAGTCCTAGTACCCACTCTTCAAAAGTGTGGATATACGAGTCTCGTTTAATTGTGTCCTAGACAACAATGCCACAAATAAGTCTCTATTGATCAAATCAATTTGAGCTATTTATTTGTCATTTTATATGTTTTGAGCTTTTATTATATTCAAAATATAAATTCTGTTATTCACATCTAATGTGTTTATCTCAGTATCATCTTTATATAATAAAACACTTAGTGTTCTAGAATATAAAGGTTTATCCGTAACGGATTAAATACTGATATAGAGATAATGTCTCTAGTCAAACTAGTTACATTATAACAGTTCCTAATTTAAGTACATACCCAAAGGGTAGTTCCTAAACTTAGGTATCTATGTCGAAACAGCGACTTTCGTCCCGTTTCCGATTTGCAGAGAAATCTCGGCTTGAAGTCAGTATCCTGCTCAAAGCAGATTCAGAACATCAATACATATATTTTATGTACACACTAAGTATTTAAAATCTAATTTCAATACTAGTAGTGAATATAACTTTGACAAACATTTTTAAAGTCAGAGCCTTGCCCTTTCTTTAATTCCTTCGTGTCTTCCATATCCAAATGGTAGTCACTTTGGGATATGTCAATTATCATTTCAATATTTCACAAACCTTTGGCCAAGCCTTGGGTTTCGGAATATCGAAATGATGTGCACCTTGTGCAACTTGCCCAATTGCAAACTTTGACTTCTCTCCACTAGAATAGTCAAATCAATTCTCTAAGAATTATTAATTGCAATTTAATATTTTTAAATCTAAAGATAGATTTATGATAAGTATAATAATTAAGCACTAAAGTCATCATCACATAAATCTTCCAAAGATTTTATGCTCTACTATTTGCTTAATTATGGGCTTAGTCATAATAAGTTATTTTATCAAATAAATTAACCTATTATTTATTCCCAATATGAAAATTAAATCATTTAAAGCATATAATCCAATGATTATATATTTTAAATATTCAACTTTTCAATTCTTTCTTGATTTCAATAGTCCAACTATTTAATCAATTTAATAAGGTACTATTTATTATAATGATTACAATAATCCAATTATTTAATCAACTATAATTTTAATATTGATTACTATAATCTAATTATAAAATCAACTATCATTTTAATTCAATTATATTGATTACTATAATCCAATTATAAAATCAACTATATATTGAATGAGTTTGTATATAGTCCAACTATATATATATTTAAAACAACATAAAATATTAGTCCAACTAATACTTTTGATTAATATGACGAGTAAAATATAGATGAGCGCGTTTAGCGAGTATTCGAACGAATGTTGCAAATTCAATACTTGCCTCCCACTATTTTTCGTCGAGCCTCTAACCCTCTGCCGAGTACTCGGGAAACCGTGTTTCCTAGTGGGCTAGGATCCCGTTAAATATCACACAATCTTGACTTTAGCCAAAAAATTGTATGATAATTAACTAGGTAGATCTCGAAGATCAATTGGATCTCATCCAACTCCTAGATCCAGTAGGTGGACATCCAAGTCCCAACATATTTTATATATGCCTATACATCGAATGTATACCCTAACTTTTTTCCTCTGAATCAACTAGGCCTTGGCTTTGGCACAACAAACCTAGTGATCCCAGTCAAGCGCGGACCCATTGACATGGAAGCTTCGTAATCAATGTCAATGGACAAGAAGTGGTCTTGACTTTGGCCAACAAACCACAACTTGGACACGACACCGATATGGAACAAAGCCTCGTGATTAAAACACATCTTCGAAGGACAAGGGCTTGACTTTGGCCAACAACCCCTGCCAATCTCGGATCTTGAGTAAGAATCACTCAATGGAAGGAAAATAAACGCTTGATATTTAACGAGGGTTTTTCGCGTGCAAATTGGCTACCAATTTAATTATCTTTGTTAAGGTCTCATCATCATACACCCTTAAACATGCATTCTAAATACATAATAAAGCGAGTATGAAAATAAATAATAATGATATGCGGATGGATACTTAACACATTGATCCTAGATCAAATCTCTCCCTTTCTCACTCAAGCTAGCACTAGTATTACTTCTACCCGTTACACTACACTTCTAAAGAAACCTCATATACATAGAGGGGAATAGGTGAGAAGAGAATACAAAGAGAATAGAGGTGATAAGGCTGGACACGCAGGTCCAATTTAATAAATCGAATTTATTGCAATAATTTCTAAAATTGCCCCACCCGACTAATATCCATCCGATATACATTATTCATACAACACAACCACGTATTCACACACATAAGCATGCTATCAATCAATCAATCAAATTAATTAATCTGATAATTAAGTGATCATCCAATGTTCAAACAACGATTTGATTTTGTTCGAGTCAAACTCGTTTTTGCGAATAAGTACTTAAAGTACGAATTCATGAATTAAATTAAACTACATCATTAAATCTAATTTAACATGTATTTAATACTAATTCACTATTCAATTCTAAATTAAATATTACACTTTTATTCAATAAACATTTTTCGATTTAAATTCCAAATTAATCGTAACGCGTCTCAAAGACCGATTAACGTCCAACGTCAATTCAATTAAAGTCCAATGGGCTTTTAATTGATTTCTTAAGGCGTGGACTTTTGGTCAACTCGGGTCTAACCGATAACCAAAGTCCAATCCGGGATTTACCCCATAAGCCCATAAATCAATCTTGGCCCATTAGGCCCAATTGAACTTTAAAGGTTCATTAAGTCGCATTTTGGCTTTATGGTCAAGGTTTTTTGGGCCCAATTGGATCCAATCCATTTGGCCTAAACCAAACTTGATAAATCAAGCCCAATAGGCCCAAATACAACATTTAAATCCAATTTCCAAAATTAGGCTCAAATAATTAAATTCAAAAAATCCAATTTTCCCAATTTAATTACCAAAGTGTATTACATGATCAATCAACTAAATCAACATTTCTAAAACACCATATTAGTCCAATTAATCATGCTTGATTCATTATCATATGTTCAACACACAAATTGAAAAATCAAACCCATCTACATGCTTAAAGGTCTCGGCCAGGGAGTGATTCATGTCCAATTCGGTTTCAATCCAATTAATCTGCAATCGACATTAAATACATATCCCGAATGATTTCCAATACATCCAATTATCAAAATCAAAATTTACCAAGACATTAGGGCATTAGTCACATTCGGCCAACTCAAAGATTTTGGGGTTTTTGTCCAATTCGAAATCCAATCCAATTCGATTCAAATTAACATCAACCTAATCGATTCTAACTCATCAAATGAATTAAAAATCAAAAAATCCAAGATCCCAAAATCATCAAACCATTCGGCCAAGGACAAATATTTGGGGAAAATAATTCCAAATCATTTTTCATCAAATTAGTCCAACCAAAATGAAATTAAACATGTTATAAACATACTCAAACAAACAATTTATTCAAATCATGCTCAAATCACATTTTCCCAAATTTTAAATCCCTAAATTTCATGCTTGCAACATTAGCTCTTGATGCCATTGTTGAGTTTTTCTAAGGTCCCAAGATCAAACAAGACATGAAATAATGCGTGAATACACCAACGAGATAGCGGAATACTTACATTGGTTGGTAGAGTCGATTTGAAGACAAATGAACCCAAAAACGCACTGCCATGTAAGCTTACTGCATGCAGTCCACTGCCTCCAAAAACAAAATTTTGAGATGAGAAACGCAGCTCCTAGCTTCGTTGGATGGATCCCGGCTCATGGTCGAACCTCCCTACCACCTTCGCAAGACTTGTAAGTGTGCTAGCACTTGAATTTTCACCATGAAAATCCACTCTTGCTTCCCTATTGTTCACGCCCAACTGGTTCAAAACTAGTGAAGAACAGCAGCCACTATTTTGGCGTGAGAGAGATGAGAGAGTTAATCTCAATTTTGTTACAAAAAATCAATTTATATTTATGCCATAATATTTATTTAATTAATAATAAACTTATGACACAAATCATGCAATGGCTTAGAGTGTCAAACACTCAATTTTCATGCAAAACCATTGAGTGCATTGTACACTATCTCCATGCAATGCATTAGAATTAAATAATGCATAATATGACATGTGTCATGTGGGCCCCACACGTTTCCAAATGAAAGTGGGCCCACGTGCACTCACGCGTTCGGGTTCGATATTTCCGAAATACCGAACTTACGTCGCGACGTTAATTAAATCGAATTTAAATAAATAATTGCGCCTAGCGAAATTATTATTTACGTCGCTAACGAATTAATTCTAAATTAACTCGTTTGCCCGAATTAAAATCTAATTTAATTCCGCGTCGAAATCTAATTTCGTTTAATATATCGAATATATTAATTTACCGATTAATTCCAAATTAATCGTTATCTCTCTCTAGACGATATTTTATCCTAGATAAAATATCTCCGTAATTAATCCTAGATTAATTTTCTCTCTCATCTATATAATCCCAGATTATTCAAGAGTGCAAGTTGTGCGTCATCGGTGGATTATCGGGAAGCGACCCATGAGATCTCCGGATAAGTTGGCAGTAAATACGGTCGTCGGAGTATCCGAATCACGTACGTACCAAGTACTACGTTCTACCGATTTACGAGACAAGGTCAACTCCTAGCAAAGCACCAAGTCATCCCAATTCTCTGGACATATCCTTTTAAGAATATTTAAGATCTATATCAAGCATAGTATACTAATGTATTGTGCATATCGGCCCAGTATCGGATAGTCACGTGCTAGGGCTGGGGCTGGATAAGTGTCTGCCCCGTCCGAAACACATATCGGATGTCTGGTAACTAGTCTCTATAATCGGATATTCATGACCTGGTCATAATATCACGATTGGATGCGCATCTCTTAAGAGCACTAATACCGTATCCTGCGTGACATCATCTCCACTATGACTGGAGTGATACTTCCGTCTTGACATCACATCCAATACACTACGATTCTCAATATACCCGGCATTGGCGTACACAGAACCGGTTAGAGTCCTAGACGACCTCAACTAAAGTATATCGATTGTCGTAAGCATTAGCGATGTAAGTCTCAGGTTAAGACTATACACACCTACCTTGATTTCGGCCTCCCATAGACACATATTCATAATACCAATGGGATTCCGAGGGGTCTATCCAGAGCGAAGCTGTTTCCCGTACCATCGGTGAAACACGACCTCCTATCGCACTTGCATAAGCATCCAATACTTATCTATATGAGAACTATGCCGTTGTGCCCTCACAACACACACAAGTGCAATACTAGCCTATTCCGCATTATCGATGTCCAGTCTCGATAATACTCCGGCTAGGGATATTTAATGATTAATCCTTCGGGGACTGATACTGTCTCATATCATTCTCAGTCCAGGAACTAATCATAGGGACCTCTCTTCATTTATATATCTAAGGTGATCTAATCACAAATGATGAGAGTGCAATTTCCTTGTCAAATAGTTAATTTGCTACAACAACACAATGATCTGTGCAAATAGTGACGCTATGGGTCATTTTGTCCAACAATAAATAGATAAATTTTTTTACTATTCACGTGAATAGTAATGCATGAATAGTAAATTTTTTTAATTTAATTTTGTTATTTGTTTTGAATTCCAATTCGGCCCAAACTCTTACTAGAGTTTTATAATCTCATTAAACCACTAAATTAAGATCCAATGGCTAAGATTACATTCCCTTTTATCCCACATCAGATTCTTAATTAATTTTGTTGTCTTTGGAGCACTATATAAACCCAAAGAATTCTTCACAAATTTTTGCACCAAACCTTTCAAATCTTGGGTTTATATAAGTGAGCAACTCTAAAGTTTTAAGAGTAAGCCACTGATTTTGAGAATCCTTAAGTCTAATTGACTAGAGGAACCTCGAGTTAAAAGTTTTGAGGTATTTGCCTAGGCTAGCACCAAGGGCAAAATACCCGTGCACTCAAGGTGTAGTCTTGCCATTGAGTTTTGGCTTTGGTGTGTGCATCTTTGGAGGCCACACACTTGGGTGGCTCTTTGGAACGTGGAAGAGCTTGCTGAGTTCGAGAAAAGCTTGTAGATTGGAGGGAGGACTGGAGGAGTCTACAGTCCAATTAACTCTTTTTCTTTCTTTATTTTAATTAGAGTTCTTATGATAGTTAGCATGTTTAGGTTTTTTTTCTTTGTATGTTTTATGAGTTTTATGCTTAGAATATATAGTAACATGCCTAGGCTTGTAGAATAATCAAAACAAATAGGTCTTGGGCAAAGGGAAAGCGGCATCATAATTTTAATAAATTTTTTTTCTCTGCGCACTCGCGGCCGCTACCCAACAGGCCATTCTAGAATGAACTCTTCAAACAAAGAAACCATAATGGATCTCTCATTCGAAGAAAACATTCAGGAATGCCACTTTGTATTCTTTAGCCAAAATAAATAGTTTAATATCAACATTAACCAACAGATCTTTAATTATTCAATTAGTGTGACGAGAGACAAGTTTTCTCATAATATACAATAGATTCCTGAGTATAAATTTTCTCATTGTCATACTATAAAGGTCAAACCTTTATCAAGCTCACTTTACTTTTGCTGTGCAAACAATTTGCACATTTTATGAACGATTCATAACGAAAGCTTAATCAAGTTCAAAACTTGATCGTAGTAAGCTATGAACAATCTTAAATTTATGTGTAGGACACAGAAATCGGTGACGCTGTTCCGAGCTCGTGGCCCAGTCGGGAGTATGGAGTAGCCCGCGGGGGACTAAACCGGAGAAATAAAAATGGAGTCGCCACCCGGTGTGAATCGGGAAAATGATTTAAGGCCGCACTCACCCCTCGCAAGGGAAGACCTCAAACCGTTGGGTTCAGAATGGTCCCTTAATTTTAATAATGAAAGGATTTGTGCAATAATCTAACCAAGCCTAAACAACATATATTTCCAAGGATAATCTAATTCTAAGTTCATGCATAAAAAAATAAATTGGAATAACGGCAAGCATATAATTTCATGAACACATTATATTGATAAACACAGAGACGCAAATAAACAATAATTGTACAAGCATGCATATTAAAGAGAGGCAATTAAGTGCATAATGTAAAGAGATAATTAAAGAGGCTATTATACACTAAAATAAACGTGCCATGATGCGATGCCAAAGAAGATAGACAATAAAGGTGAAAGAAGAGAGATGCAATATATGCCCACATCTATATAGGACTTCAAGTGTCCGATTGAACGTATATTACGTTCAATCAAACGTGATTTGTCCGACGCGGTAAAACATCGTGGCAAAGGTAGCCCTTAGGCTTTTCATCTCTCGAAATGGAGGACCTTTAATCTAACTTGATTTGCCCATGCGCTTTGCAATATCATGCATGATTATGCAAGAAGATGACATACAAAAAGTAAATAACAGAATAATAAAAGGCGTGGCAAAGTATTGTCGTAAAGGTTGCCTTTTAGACTTTTCTTCCCTCAAATAGGGAACCTTTAGACCAACATACTAAGCCCATGCGCATTACATCACAATGCATAGAAAGTAAAGAAAATAATATAGGACTTTGTATACTCGATTAAACATATCTCACATTCAATCAAACACACTTCGTCCGGCGCGCCAAAGTATTGTCGTAAAGGTAGCCTTTTAGACTTTTCTTCCCTCGAATAGAGAACCTTTAGACCAACATACTAAGCCCATGCGCACTATATCATCAATACACAAGCAAGTAACGTGCGGAAAGTAAAAGACGTAATATAAAATGCGAATAATAAATAAACAAGATAAAATAAAGTGAAAGATGTGTCGTTTGCTCAAGTGGTACGTGGAGTTGTTTCCCAAGTACAGACCACACTACCGTCCATTCGGATTCGGCTACAAAATTTACGTCTGGGTTTCCATCCGATATACCATAAGAGACGACACATTTTCCATTCATCCAATGGCCACAACACACATTAACCAACGACTCTCATGCGAAGGAAATTCAATAAATAATTAAAATATGAATGAGAATAAATAAGAAAGGTACCCTCAGGTCTAACCTTTTATGTCGGCTCTTGGAAGTGAATCACAAGGCCGTCGGAAGGGCTAACACTCCGCAACTCTTTCGGTTCACTGGTTCACGTTCTTTTCTCACTGTTTCGCTGTTTGGGTTGCTATTTTTACTCCGTTTTGCTACTGCTTTGCTGCTATTTTTTAGTCACTATTTTTGATGTATTAAGGGACTGTTTTTATGGTTTCTAAGGGGATTAGGGCTGCTGTTTTGTGTGGTAATTTAAGGGTTTTAAAGGGCAGTTTTTGATGGTAAAAAGGTGCAGTTCATGGGCTATTTTCGGTGGTCAGAGGTGCAGTTCAGAGGGTGTTTATTTGGTGATTTTGGAGGCAGTTTGGGGCAGTTTACTCGGTGATTTTGGGGGCAGATTTGTTGGTTCTTGAATCGGTCAGTGGGCAGGCTGTGTCGGTGGGGGTTCTTAGTGTTTATTGGTCAGTTGGCTAGGTAAATGAGGGTGCTGGTTCATGGTCGATGTGGGATTTTGTTGGTTGATCTGTGCGTTCGCTATTTGGCCGGTTAGTGGGGATTTTGTTGGTCTGATGGTGGGTGCGTGAGGTCTGTTGAGGTGTGGCTGCTGTGTTGGGTTGAATAGAGGCTGCCGAGTGTATTTGTGAAGGGGCAGGTTTTGTTTTCTTTTGTTTGGTTTGAGAGTGGCCGAGTGAAGGTATTTGGTGAGAGGGTGGTTATTGCTATTTGTTTGTTCGAGTTTTGTTCAAGGCTTTATTGGCTGTGAAGGACGTAGGGTTTATTGCATGGGCTGTTGCATGGTAAGTGAGAGGGCCGTGCAGCTTTGTTGATGAGGGGCGATTAAGGTTATTATTTGTTTTTTTTGTTCACGGTATTGCCGTGAGGAGTGACGGTCGTGAGGAGAGAGTGTGTAGTGTTTGTGAATGGGTGTTTATTTTGTTATTGTTTCTGGTTTGGCCGAGAGAGAGGTGGGAGTGGAAAGCCAACAGAGTTTAGGGTTTTGTGTTATTTTTATAGTGATGTATTAGGGTTATGCACGGGTTTTGAAAAGGAAACAAGATCAAGTAAATTAGGGATGGATTTAATTAGTTTAAAAAGGGAAAGGATAATTGTATTTTGGTGGGGGAATATATTTAAATTGGTAGGTGATTTATTTAAATTAGGAAGAGATTTTCTTAAATTAGGAATTTAATTTAATTGGATTTTAATTGGATTTAATTTAATTTAATTTAATTTAATTGGTTTTAATTTAATTTAATTTAATTTGTGTTTTAAATATGCTTTAATTATTTCTTGGATTGGGCTTGGGTGAGATGGGCTTGGTGTGTGTCTTGCGGGGGTTTGGGCTAAGGATGTTTTAAAACAGAAGTCCAACAAGAGAACCCGAAGCTAAACAAGCGAATAAAATCCAACAAAATACTGATTTTTGACTTTTCCCTTCCGACGTCCGTTTCCCGCGACTTAAAAGGTAGTGCCTCTAAATGAGACTCGTCATAGGTACTTACATGCAAAAGTGCAGTGCCTACACTATGGTTCAATGGTAATTTCCGAAATCGATATCAAATATCGCTCCCACTATAAGTTATAGGATAATTTTGTTCAATAAGAAAACAACAGAATCATTAATGAATCAAATACTTTGTGAATGATTATGATATCCTATTAAACTTATACGGAAGATATCGTAGGGTCATTTCATCTTATTAATTATGTAGTTCCATTTTAGTTTATCACTCTCACATTTGACTTCTATAAGTCAAGTCTTTTCTATAATTGTTAACATCTGATATTACACACCAAGTAATAAAATAATTTTATTACACGGGATTACAGAAAATATATTCTATCAAATAGAATACAATATTCTATAAATAAAATAAATGATAAACTTTTACTTGTACCTCCGAGGCGCAAGTACTTTCAATTATATAACCATTATACAAAAGAAAGATTCAAATCTCAAACTTTTCAAGATTCAAATTTTCTACCTATACATATCATATACGTAACTGTAGAAACTAATGGAACAATAATTAAAAGGATGAATTAGTGTAACTGGAGCATAACCTCAAGAGTATTGAAACTAATTCAGTAACACTCAATATCAAATGAATCAAATCATATAAGATTCAATTTCTCCCACTGACCAATTCCATCACGATGGAATCGTAGAAGAATAATATTGAGTAAGAATCACATTCATTGAATAACCTTAGAACTCATTGCCATAAATTCATATGTTTGATCATATCAAACATCCTTGAACAATTAAAAGACTCACAATGAATTTTAAAATACAGTTTTCAATACTTCAAATAGAATATCTTTGAACCATTCAAAATATTCTATCCGCGTTTCATCAGAAATATATTGAAAGTTCTCGAACTATTCAAGACGTTCAATATATATTCTTTTAGAAACAAGCAACTAAGTCTTGACAATTCATTAACTAAGTTACGAAGTAAAGAAAACTATCCATGATAATTTATAATTCATTATACTACATACTTCCAAAGTATTAGTTTAATAAATCTGTGGTCCAATGACGATCATTGGTTAAATGAGATTTAATCACATCCTGAATACAATATTCATTAAATGGATAAGGCTATTGTTAGTGTCTCTAAGACATGCCAAGGATCTCTAAACATGATTCTAGTGTGAATTTAACAAGTAAGTTACGGAATTACTTACATTGATTGGTTGAGAATTTTCAAAAAATTCCTTTGGATGTAGAAGCTCCAAGCTTTGAGATGAGTTCCAAACCCTTGGGTGAGTTTTCCTATCATCTTGTTCAACTCTTAAAGTGCTAGCTTTCTCAAATTTTTGAAACAAAAAATTTTCCTTCCAAATGGGAGAGCAATTGGCAATTTGGTGAGAAGAATGAGAGAATGAATAGTGAATTTTGTTTTCCAAAAACTTGGTGGTTGTGTTGAGTAAATGATGCCTTAAATACTTGCCAACCACTTCCATCAATGTGTAGACATTTGATGTAAGTTGTGGGTCCCACCCATTAAATTCAAAATTCAAGTTGGCTTACACAACACACTTTGGGCTCGGGTTTGTTTAATCCGATTAAACAAATTTTCCGTCGCGACGTAATTAAATCAAATTTAATTAAATAATAATGCTTAGCAAAATTATTACGATAGTCGCTTACGAATTAATTCCAAATTAATTCGTTTGCCCGAATTAAAATCTAATTTTAATTTCGCATTGAAATCCGATTTCAATTAATATATCCAATATATTATTTAATCGATTAATTCTAAATTAATCGCATTCTCTCTTCTAGACGAATTTAATCCCAGATAAATTCTTGTCGCAATTAATCCCAGATTAATTTTTTCTCTCATAATTAATCCCAGATTAATTCCGTTCGAGTCAAATATCATTGGTGAATCTTTGGGAAGCGACCCAAGAGATTCCTGGATATGTTGGCAGTAAATACGGTCATCAGACTATCCGAACACGTGCGTACCCCGTACCACGTTCTCACCGATTTACAAGACATGGTTGGCTTCTAGCAAAGCACCGTGCCTACCCAATTCTCCAGAAATATTCAACGAGGGATATATAATCTGTATCAGGCGTAGTATATAAAGTATTGCGTAATACGATCTAGTATCGGATGTCACATGCTAGGCCTAGGGCTGGCTCTGTGTCTGCCCTGTATGAAGCATATATCGAATCCCGCGTAACTAGTCTCTGTAATCGGATAATCATGACCTAGTCATACTATCCTGATAGCTGCAGTATTTAAAAGTATTAGTACCGTATCTTGTGTGACCATCATCTGCATATGACTGAAGTGATACTCCCATATTGACATCACACCCAATACACTACCATTCTCAGTAAACCCATCAGAGGCGTACACAGAACCTGTTAAAGCTCCAGACGACCAATACCAAAGTAAACTGATTGTCGCAAGTAATAGCGATACAAGTCTCAGTTTAAAGATCACATACACCTACCCTGATTCGGATTCCCATAGACACATAGTCATAATACCAATGAGACTCCGATGGGTCTATCCAGAGCGAAGCTGTTCCCGGTCCAACGGCTAACAGAACCTCATATTACACTTGCATAATTATCAAATACCTAAATATATGAGAACTATGCCGTTAAGCTTCCATAACGTGCACAAGTGTAATACTAGTCTATTCCGCGTTATCGATGTCCAATCTCGATAATACTACAACTAGGGACATTTAATGATTAAACCGTTCGTGGATTAATACTGTCTCATATCTTATTAATCCGGTTTAACCATATGGACTTTTATCATTTATATATCCAAGTAATCCAATTACAAAATGATAAAATAGAAATTTCCTTTGTCACATAGTCAATTTGTACAAAAACACCATGTTCTTTACAAATAGTGATACTACAGGTCATAATTGTCCAATAATCTCCCACTTGACTCATAGCCAAACACTCAAGTATCTAACACCTGAACTATGTATTGTCGCTCAAACTTTTGCTGAGATATAGCTTTCGTCAGTGGATCTGCAATGTTGTCATCTGATGCGATCTTCTCGATCTTCACATCGCCACGATGTATGATCCCACGAATCGGATGGAAACATCGAAGTACATGCTTGGACCGTTGATGAGATCGCGGTTCCATAGCCCGTGCTATAGCCTCGTTATTGTCACAATACAAAGGTACGGGCTCAGCTGCTAACGGAACTACTCCTAATCCAATTAGGAATTTATGGAACAAAACTATTTTTTTTTCTGCCTCAGCTGCAGCAATATATTCCGCTTCTGTTGTTGAATCGGTAACAGTATCTTACTTGAAAGATTTCCAGCTCACTGTTCCATTGTTCAAATAAAATATGTACTCTGATTGCGACTTACAGTCGTCTTTATCAGTTTTGAAACTTGCATCAGAGAACCCAGTCACCTCAAGTTATCCTTCCCCATAGACTAAGAAGGCATCCTTAGTTCGTCTAAGATACTTAAGGATGCTTTGTACAACAATCCAATGACCATCACCTGGATCATCCTGATAGCGACTGCACATGCTTAAAGCATATGAGACATCAGGTCGCGTACATATCATGGCGTACAAGATTGATCTGACTGTGGAAGCATACAAGATCCGACTTATTATATCTCTCTCATCTTGAGTTTTAAGAGACATATCCTTAGATAGAGATACACCTTGTGACACCGGAATTAGCCCCCTCTTGGACTGATCCTTGTTGAATCTCTTCAACACTTTGTCAATGTATGAGTTCTAGGAGAGTCCAAGCAGCTTTCTAGATCTATCCTGGTAGATCCGTATTCCCAGAATAAAGGCTGCTTCTTCCAGGTCTTTCATGGAGAATTTTAATGAAAGCCAAGCATGCACCGTATAGGATAATGAATGTCAGTGTGCTCCCACTAACCTTCTTATATACACAAGAATCATCTTCGTTTTGAATGAAACCATATTCTTTCATGATCTCATCAAAATGTTGGTTCCAAGAACACGATGTTTGCTTCAATCCATAAATGGATCGGTTTAACTTGCAAACCTTGTTTGCATGTTTTTGCATGACAAAACCGTCAGACTGTTGCATATAAACATCATCCAAAAGGTTTCCGTTAAGGAAAGCGGTTTTGACATCCATCTGCCATATCTCATAATCGAAATATACAGCAATAGCAAGCATTATCCGAATGGATTTAATCATGGCAATAGGTGAAAAAGTCTCGTCGTAATCGACACCATGTCGTTGACGATACCCTTTCGCTACAAGCCTAGCTTTGTACGTTTGTATGTTGCCATCCATGTCTGTCTTCCTTTTGAAGACCCATTTACAGCCAATAGGGTTAACGCCTTCTGGTGCATCAACTAGTATCCAAACTTGGTTGATATACATGGAATATATTTCAGACTTCATGGCTTCTTGCCATAAAGCGGAGTTGATACCTTGTATCGCTTCCTCATACGTAGCAGGTTCATCTTCCTCAATAAGATTAATATCTACATGAGGTGAGATCAGAAACCCAAACCTCTCAGGTTGTTTTCTGACTCTCTCCGACCTACGTGGTTCTTGTGTATTAGAAGATTATGGAATAGTCACATCCTTGATGGACTGTTGGTGTTCCATTAGTGGGTCAGTGTCAGGAACAGTTTCACTCTGATTTTCATCGAGTTCTACTTTCATCCCACTTACCACTGCATCTATGAATTCCTTTTCGAGGAGAACTGCATGAAGAGCAACAAATATTTTTTTTTCTCTTGTGGGTTGTAGAAGTAATATCCTTTGGTTCCCATAGGATAACCTACAAATAGGCATTTATCCAATTTGGGTTCTAGTTTGGTACCATCCAAACGTTTAACATATGCCTAGCATCCCCAAATCTTCAGGAATGTGAACCCGGTTTCTTTCCTGTCAATATTTCATATGGAGTCTGTCCAACAGACTTTGACGAAACCTTATTCAAAATAAGTATTGCAATGTTCAAAGCATATCCCCAGAAGGAAATCGGTAGCTCTGTGCGACTCATCATTGACCTTATCATGTCCAACAAAGTTCGGTTTCTCCGTTCGTACACACCGTTCAATTGAGGTGTTCCGACATGAGTCCACTGTGAAAGAATACCATATTATTTTAAGAAATCTTGAAACTCATTGCTTAAGGATTCTCCACCATGGTCTGACCAAAATGTTTTAATAGTTTTACCGGTCTGTTTTTCTACTTTGTGTCGAAACTCTTTGAATTTCTCAAAAGTTTTCGACTTGTGTCTCATAAGATACACATAACCATAACGCGATGCATCATCCGTAAAGGTTACGAAGTATTCATATCCACCTCTAGCCTGGCTAGACATGGGACCACATACGTCACTATGAACGAGGGCTAACAGCTCGGTGGCACATACACTTTTACCACTAAAAGGTGTTTTACGCATTTCGCCTAACAAATAAGATTCGCATACATCATATGATTTAGGATCAAATCCGTCCAAGTATCCATTCTTCGAAAGAGTGGATAAACAAGTCTTGTTAATATGTCCTAGACGACAATGCCACAAATAATTCTCATTTGTGTTACTCAATTTGATCCTTTTATTTGTCATGTTATATGTTTGAGATTCGTTTATATTCAAAATATAAAGACCATTATTAACATCTGCTGTACATATCAAAATATCATCTTTATATACAAAATACCTAGTCTTCTGAATACAAAGGTATACCCACATTGGGTTAAACTAGATACAGAGATGATGTTTCTAGTCAAACTAGGTACAAAATAACAGTCACCTAATGTAATTACATGCCCCGAGGGCAGATTCAAAACATAGGTGCCAACGGCCAAAACAACGACTCTCGTCCCGTTTCCAACTCGTAGGTCGATCTTACCTAAAGCCAGTCTCCTGCTAATCTGCAGATCATGTACATCAGTACATATGTGAGTACCAGATCCAGAATCAAAAATCCAATTTTTAAAACCAGTAGTGGACATGTTTATTTGAATAACAAACATACCTGAAGCCAGAGCCTTTCCCGCCTTCACTTCTTTCATGTGCGCCTTGTACTCATGGCAGTCACGCTTCCAGTGACCTGTTTTTTTGGGTTTCTAAAGTTTCCCAAGATCAATTTAAGCAATGAAATTATATGAATAAAAAATGAAGTATGGCAAAATCATACTTACAAAGACCGGATATTGGATGCGTCAAATACGAAACTTTGCTCCTTGAAGTTTCGGCCATGGTCATTTTTTGAATTTAAATCCAAGCTCCAAGCTATGTTGTTGATTCCAAGCTCAAGGATTGGTTTCCCTAACACCTTATATGATTTCTTTGTGTGCTAGCACCTTTGAAAATTTGTAACAAATCTTCAATTTTTCTCTTGTGAAATTCGGCCAAGCCTTGAAATTTTGGAGAAGAAAAAATTCTGCACTTGGGCGTGAATGAGAGAGGAAGAGATGGAGTGAAAAAGCTTGTGTGTGTATGATTTCTAAAATCAAAATAAACATATACCAAATATCTAATATTAGGTAGATGTCTTTCACTCCATCAACTTTACAAAAGTGTGTTGAACAAGTCTTCACCAACCCACCAAAACCCATCAACTAAAGTGACAAGTGATGTGACTTGTGATGTGACATGTGGGCCCCACTAGATTCAAAATCCGAGTGGGCCCACAACACATCCCGGACTCGGTTCGCTAATTCCGAATTAACGATTTTTCCGTTGCGACGTAATTAAATCAAATTTAATTAAATAATTATTCCTAGCAAAATTACTATTCACATCGCTCGTGAATTAATTCTAAATTAATTCATTTGCCCGAATTAAAATCCAATTTTAATTCCGCGTCGAAATCTAATTTCGTTTAATATATCGAATATATTATTTTATCGATTAATTCCAAATTAATCGTTCTCTCTCTTCAAATAATATTTTATCCTAGATAAAATCTCTCCGTAATTAATCCTAGATTAATTATGTTCGAATCATACGTCATCGGTGAATCTTTGGGAAGCGGCCTATGAGATCCCTGGATATGTTGGCAGTAAATCCGGTCGTCGGACTATCCAAACACGTACGTACCTAGTACTACGTTTTTACCGATTTACGAGACATAGTTGGCTTCTAGCAAAGCACCGTGCCTATCCAATTCTCCAGAAATATTCTTAAAGGAATATATAATCTATGTCAGGCGTAGTATACGTAGTATTGCGTATTACGATCTAGTATCAGATGTCACATGCAAGGTCTGGGGCTGAAATAATGTCTGCCCTGTACGAAGCATATATCGAATCACAAGCAACTAGTCTCTTTAATCGGATAATCATGACCATGTCATATTATCCCGATGGTTACAACCCATTAGAGTACTAGTTCTGTATCCCTGCGTGATCATCATCTCCATATGACTGAAGTGATACTTCCATCTTAACATCACACCCAATACACTACGATTCTCAATAAACCCAGAAGAGGCATACACAGAACCTGTTAAAGTCCTGGACGACCAAAACCAAAGCGTATTGATTGTCGCAAGTACTAGCAATGCAAGTCTCAGGTTAAGACCAAATACACCTACCCTGATGCGGATTCCCATAGACATATAGTCATACTACCAATGTGATTCCGTGGGGTCTATCCACAGCGAAGCTGTTTCCGTACCATTGGTAAACACAACCTCCTATCACACTTGCATAAGTATCCAATACTTAAATATATGAGAACTATACTGTTACACTTCCATAACACGCACAAGTGCAATACTAGTCTATTCCACATTATCGATGTCCAGTCTCGATAATACTACGACTAGGGATGTTTAATGATTAAACCTTTATGGATTGATATTGTCTCATATCTAATAATCCGAAACTAATCATAAGGACTTTTATCATTTATATATTTAAGTAATCAAATTACAAAATGATAAAATGTAATTTCCATTGTCACATAGTTAATTTGTACAAAAACCACAATGTCTTTTACAAATAGTGACGCTATGGGTCATAATTGTCCAACAATCTCCCACTTGGCCTATAGCCAGTCACTCAAGCATCTAACACCTGGACTATGTACATGTCGCTCAAACTTTTGCTGAGGAATAACTTTCATCAGCGGATCTGCAATGTTGTCCTCTAATGCGACCTTCTCGATCTTTATATCGCCATGATGTATGATCTCACGAATCAGATGGAAACATCGAAGAGCATGCTTGGATCGTTGATGAGACCACGTTTCCTTAGCCTGCGCTATAGCCCCGTTATTGTCACAATACAATGGAACAGGCTCAGCTGCTAACGGAACTACTCCTAATCCAATTAGGAATTTAAGGATCCAAACTGCCTCTTTTGCTGCTTCAACTGTAGCAATGTACTCCGCTTCTGTTGTTGAATCGGCAACAGTCTCTTGCTTGGAAGATTTCTAGCTTACTGCTCCGTTATTCAAACAAAATATGTACCCAGATTGCAACTTGCAGTCGTCTTTATCGGTTTAGAAACTTGCATCGGTATACCCAGTTACCTCAAGTTCTCCATCTCCATAGATTAAGAAAGCATCCTTAGTTCGTCTAAGATACTTAAGGATATTCTTAACCGCCATCCAGTGACCATCACCTGGATCGGCCTGATAGCGACTACACATGCTCAAAGCATACGAGACATCAGGTCGTGTACATATCATGGCAGACATGATCGATCCGACTGTCGAGGCGAATGGTATCCGACTCATATTGTCTCTCTCATCTTGAGTTTTAGGACACATGTCCTTAGATAGAGTGACACCATGTGATACTGGCAACAGTCCCCTCTTGGACTCATCCATGTTGAATCTCTTCAACATTTTGTCAATGTACGTGCTCTGGGAGAGTCGAAGCAGCTTCATAGATCTATCTCGGTAGATCTTTATTCCTAGAATAAAGGCTGCTTCTCCCAGATCTTTCATGGAGAATTTTAATGAAAGCCAAGCTTTCACCGATATTAACATGGGAATGTCATTGCCAATAAGCAATACATCATCAACGTAAAGGACATTGAATGTCAGTGCGCTCCCACTAACCTTCTTATATACACAAGGATCATCCTCGTTTTGAACGAAATCATATTCTTTTATGATCTCATCAAAACGTTGGTTCCAAGAATGCGATGCTTGCTTCAATCCATAAATGGATCGATTTAACTTACAAACCTTGTTTGCAAGTCTTGGTACGACAAAACCGTCAGACTGTTGCATATAAACATCCTCCAAAAGGTTTCCGTTAAGGAAAGCGGTTTTGACGTCCATCTGGCATACCTCGTAATCGAAATATGCAGCAATAACAAGCATAATCCGAATGGATATAATCATGGCAACAGGTGAAAAATTTTTCGTCGTAATCGATACCATGTCGTTGATGATACCCTTTCGCTACAAGCCTAGCTTTGTACGTTTGTACGTTGCCATCCATGTCAGTCTTCTTCTTGAAGACCCATTTGCAACCAATAGGCTTTACGTCTTCTGGTGCATCAACCAGTGTCCAAACTTGGTTTGTGTACATGGAATCCATTTTGGAATTCATGGCATCTTGCCATAAACTGGAGTCGATACCTTGTATCGTTTCCTCATACGTAGCCGGCTTATCTTCCTCAATAAGATTAATATCCACATGAGGTGAGATCAGAAACCCATACCTCTCAGGTTGTTTTCTGACACTCTCTGACCTACGCTGATCTTGTGTATTTGAAGATTATGGTACAGTCTCATCCCTGATAGACTGTCCATGTTCCGTTAAGGATTCTGTGTCAGGAACAGTATCACTCTGATTTTCATCGAGTTCTACTTTCCTCCCACTTATCACTGTATTTAGGAATTCCTTCTCAAGGAAAACCGCATGTAGAGCAACAAATACTTTGTTCTCTTGTGGGTGATAGAAGTAATATCCTTAGGGTTCCATAGGATATCCTACAAATAGGCATTTATCCGATTTGGGTTCTAGTTTGGTACCTTCCAAATGTTTGACGTATGCCCAACAACCCCAAATCTTCAGGAATGAGAAACCCGGTTTCTTTCCTGTCCATATTTCATACGGAGTCTGTTGAATAGACTTTGACGGAACCTTATTGAAAATAAGTATTGCACTTTTCAATGCATATCCCCAGAAGGAAATAGGTAGCTATGTACGACTCATCATAGACCTTACCATGTCTAACAAAGTTCGGTTTCTCCGTTCGGACACACCGTTTAATTGTGGTGTTCTGGGAGGAGTCCACTGTGAAAGAATACCATATTCTTTCAAGTAATCAAGAAACTCATTGCTTAAGTATTCCCCACCACGGTTCTACCATAATGTCTTAATACTTTTGCCGGTCTGTTTTTCTACATCGTGTCGAAACTCTTTGAATTTCTCAAAGTTTTCCGACTTGTGTCTCATAAGATACACATAACCATAACGCGATGCATCATCCGTAAAGGTTATGAAGTATTCAAATCCACCTCTAGCCTGGCTAG
The DNA here is from genome assembly GCA_019454045.1 of Zanthoxylum bungeanum. Taxonomy (NCBI): domain Eukaryota; kingdom Viridiplantae; phylum Streptophyta; class Magnoliopsida; order Sapindales; family Rutaceae; genus Zanthoxylum; species Zanthoxylum bungeanum. The sequence continues at coordinate 254,753 of SKCR01021737.1, read as the reverse complement.
ACATGGGCCCACATACGTCACTATGAACGAGGGCTAATAGTTCGGTGGCACGTGCACCTTTATCGCTAAAAGGTGATTTAGGCATTTTGCCTAATAAACAAGATTCGCAGACGTCATATGAATTTGGATCAAATCTGTCCAAGTACCCACTCTTCGAAAGTGTGGATATACATGTCTTGTTTATATGTCCCAGACGACAATGCCACATATAAGTCACTGTTCTTGTTGGAATTAGCCCGTTCTTTTTATTTATGACTACAATGATTCCTCCTTTCTTTGGCACACAATGCATATGACTTACCCAAGTGTTGCTTGAGATGGGGTAAATGATGTCAGCATCCAACCATTTGATGATTTCTTTCTTCACGACTTCCTTCATGATTGGATTGAGTCTCCGTTGATGCTCCACTGTGGGTTTGTACTTATCGTTCATCAGGATCTTGTGCATGCAAAATGATGGACTAATGCCTCGAATGTCTGCTATAGTCCAGCTAATGGCTCTTTTGTGTTCTCGTAACACTCTCAGTAACTTTTCTTCCTGCTCCAATGTTAGTTAAGAAGAAATAATAACAGGTAATTCAGAAAAGTTTCCAAGAAATGCATACCTGAGATGGCTCGGTAGTAACTTCAGCTCCAGCTGTGGTGGTTCTTCAATCGAAGGCTTGATTCGATATTTCTTTGGCAGTTCCAGGTTTTCCACTTGTGGTGTCGATTTGAATCGGAATGGCTTGTCAAGATAGTTGATACATTCCAGAATTTCAGCATCTAACTCGCTATCAGTCATGTTGGTGATGCAAGCTTCAAGTGTATCCGTGGGATTTGACTCAGTATCCTGAACGATACTATCAACAATATCAACTCTGAAACATTCTTCTTCCTTTTCTTCACTCGGGAATTTCATAGCTTTGAAAACATTGAAGGTAACTTCTTGGTCTTGAACTTTCATGGTCAGTTCTCCTTTTTGTACATCAATCACAGTTCATCAAGTTGCCAAGAATGGTCTTCCAAGGATGATAGTTACATCTTTGTCTTCTTCCACGTCAAGGATAATGAAATCTGCTGGGTGAATGAGTTTGTCAACTTTGACCATACATTCTATATAAACATAGCTCTGGAAAGATGAACCCGACGACTAGTGACTGCAGTGTAACACTTGTCCTCGAACTAGGTCTCCAAAAACGACACATGGCTCACCAAAAGAAGAATCCTGCAACGAACTGGAAAGTGGTGAGGGTGAGTCCTAAGGATCTCAGTGAGTGGAGCTACAAAATAAGAAACTGATTCAGAACATCTATATAAAATCATTCAATCTGTAACTGCTTTTGAAAACTGGGTCTTTTCTTAAAATCTGAGAAAAGCCTTTCTGAAAACTTTCTGCGAAAAATATCTCTGGTACTGTGGAAAACTTGACGCATGGGGGCGTTACGTATCGCTGTCCCCCTCATACGCCTAACTGGAGCCAGAAGTGCAAAACCATGACTTTGGGGCGTTACGTATCGCCGTCCCCCAAAACATGCCATTTATGTCCACGAAACTGGTGATCTTGGGGCGTTACGTATCGCCGTCCCCCAAGCCACTAGACTAGAGCCAGTAGTGCCGATCCATGCTACTACCTGACCCTGAAACTAGGGTTTAGAGTGTAGACACTGTATTTTTACATGAAGCCCAATGATGAGCCTCGTATGGAGGCACTACCTGAAAAGTTGCGTAGGTCATGGGAAATGAATGCCGGAAGGAAAAACTCCAAAATTAGCATCTCATCGGATTCAGACTCACTAGCCCGCCTCAGATTTGCTAAGCCACTATTTTAAACCTTAGGCTCGGCCCAAAACCCATACAATCTATCCTCACGCCCAAGGCCCATAAACACCAAGCCCGCACGCCCAAGCCTTCCCAAATAAAAATCTCATGCAAAACATATGTCAAAATCCCTCAAAAACACCTTCCAATTTAACAAGATATGAAATCTCATCCCCACCAAAATTAGATATTTTATCCCCTAAATAAATTAAGAATATATCCCCCAAAATTTATTTGATTTATTTCCTTTCTTGGGAGATCCCTTGGCATTATAAAAGACAACAAAACCAAACCCTAGGGGGGGCTTTTTGTTAGTGTTCCTAGAATATGCCAAGATCTCTAAGTTGTGATTTGTGAGTGAATAAATCAAAAGGGAGTTGCAGAATAATCACATTGATCAGATTTAGTTCAAAATTTTTTCCTTCTTTGTTGGATGTGTTGGAAGCTTCGGAGCTTGAGATCGAGTTCCAAACTCTCGAGTAAGTATCCATATCACCTTCACTTGACTCCTTCAAGTGCTAGCTTGAACAAAAGAACCAAAATCGCCCTATAAGAGAAGTAATATTTGGCTTAGGAGAGAGGGATCCAATCGGCCTTGATGAGGCAAGGCCATTCGGCCAATAACCATGGCAATTCATCCAATTCAAAGCCATTCGGCCAACGTAGAGAAAAGAGAGAGAGAAGAGTTTTTGTGTTTTGTTTCTAAAAACCAAAAATTACCAAATTACACTTTTCCAAAAGGTGTATATGTTTTATCCAAAAGCAAAGGAAAAGTGTTGGAGGGAAAATGGCATTTAATGCCTCCAACCACTTCCATCACTCAAGTTGACACTTGATAGACATGTGATGTAAGTCGGTGGGACCCACTTTAATTCAAAATTCAAGTGGCTTTCTCAACACACTTCGGGCTCGGGTTCGTTTAATCCGATTAAACGAATTTTCCGTCGCGACATAATTAAATCTAATTTAATTAAATAATAATGCCTAGCAAAATTATTACGGAAGTCGCTCACGAATTAATTCCAAATTAATTTGTTCGCTTGAATTAAAATCCAAATTTAATTCTGCATTGAAATCTAATTTCAATTAATATATCTAATATATTATTTTAGCCCAATTAAAGAAATTAAACAGTAAAATCTAATTTTACTATTAAATTTACTTTACCGATTAATTCCAAATTAATCGCGTTCTCTCTCTTTGACGAATTTATTCCCAAATAAATTCTCAAAGAAATTAGTCCCAGATTAATTCTTTCTCTTTTAATTAATCCCAGATTAATTATTTGCCGTAATTAATCCCAGATTAATTTTCTCTCTCATAATTAATCCCAGATTAATTTTGTTCGAGTCAAACATCATCAGTGAATCTTCGGGATGCGACCCAAGAGATCTCTGGATATGTTGGCAATAAATACGGTGATCAGACTATCCGAATACGTGCGTACCCAGTACCACGTCCTTACCAATTTACAAGACATGGTTGGCTTCTAGCAAAGCACCGTGCCTACCCAATTCTCTAGAAATATTCTGTAAACGAATATGTAATCTTTGTCAGATGTAGTATACGTAGTATTGCATATTAAGATCCAGTATCGAATGTCACATGCTAGGCCTGGGTCTGGAATTGTGTCTGCCCAGTACGAAGCACATATCAGATCTCTGGTAACTAGTCTCTATAATCAGATAATCATGACCTTGTCATATTATCCCGATAGCTACAACATACAAGAGTACCAGTTCCGTATCCTATGTGATCATCATCTCCATATGACTGAAGTGATACTTCCATCTTGACATCACACCCAATACATTACGATTCTCAATATACCCAGAAGAGGCGTACACAGAACTTGTTAAAGCCCTGGACGACCAAAACCAAAGTACATTGATTGTTGCAAGTATTAGCGATGTAAGTCTCAGGTTTAGACCAAATACACCTACCCTGATTCAGACTTCCATAGACACATAGTCATACTACTAATGGAATTCGAGGGGTCTATCCAGAGCGAAGTTGTTTCCATACCATCGGTAAACACAACCTCCTATTACACTTGCATGAGTATCCAATACCCAAATATATGAGAACTATGCCGTTATGCTCCCATAACACGCACAAGTGTAATACTAGTCTATTTCGCATTATCGATGTCCAGTCTCGATAATACTACGATTAGGGATATTTAATGATTAAACCTTAGTGGATTAATACTGTCTCATATCTTATTAATCCGGAACTAATCATATGGACTTTTATCATTTATATATCCCGGCAATCTAATTACAAATGATAAAAGAGCAATTTCCTTTTTCATATAGTTAATTTGTACAACAACACCATGTTCTGTACAAATAGTGATGCTATGGGTCATAATTGTCCAACAATCTCCCACTTGGCCTATAGCCAATCACTCAAGTGTCTAACACCTGAACTATGTACGGGTCGCTCAAACTTCTGCTGAGAAACATCTTTCGTCAACGAATTTGCAATGTCATCATCTAATGCATTTTATTCGGTCATCACATCGCCACGATGTATGATCGAACGAATCAGATGATTCAGTTGAAGTGCATACTTGGATCATTGATGAGACCATTAATTCTTTATCCTGTGTTGTAGCCTAGCTCAGCCGCTAACAGAACTACACCTAATCTAATTAGGATTATTATAGATCCAAAATGCTTTTTTTGCTGCCTCAGCTGCAGCAATATTCCGCTTTTGTTTTTTATTCGGCAACAATATCTTTCTTGGAAGATTTCCAGCTCACTATTCCATTATTCAAACTATATAGTACCCTTATTACGACTTGCTGTCATTTTTGGTCGGTTTGGAAACTTGCAGCAGTGAACCCAGTCACCTCAAGTTCTCATTCTCCATAGTTTAAGAAAGCATCCTTAGTTCGTCTAAGATACTTAAGGATGTTCTTAATATCAATCTAGAGACCATCACCTGGATTAGTGACCGGCGTAAACACACACGTATAACGCAAGCGCACGTATCGTTCAAGTAGTATAAAAATATCGATCCCACGAGGACTTAATTCCTACTATTGTTATTAATTATTGAATCTATTTATTTACAAATATCTAATTGAGGGTGAAGAGAATGATTGTTTGATTGATTTGGTTGATTGTAGTTTTGCAAAATAAATAAATAATTAAAAAGACAGAAGAAAATACTAAAGAAAATAATAAAAGACACAAAGATCTAGGGTTGTGAATCCTTCTAATATCTTTTAAAAGATGAAGTATTATTTTATGTTTGTGTAATAAATCAGTTTACTAACCTGGAACACTAAATTATACAAAAGCCTCTGTCGATGGTCAGACACAAATACCCAGTTTAACCCAATTGAACCATATGTCTATGTCAACCAAATTATCTGGATTCATTAAGTTTGAGTTCCAATTATGGCTACCCCCACCCGACAGGTATATGTCTATCCTGTAAGGAAATCTATTAAAGGGTTATCCATCCTCAAGGAAGATGGTGGGCTATTAAGTCTAAGGCTGAAACCTAAAATCCCTATGTCTAGTTCATTTTAGATTTACCACATCAATCTTATTGGTGATTAGACAACAAGAAGCATTAAACTTAAGACTTAATAAGTAAACCTTTAAATTACCCAAACTATAAAATACCCCTTATAAACCAGTGATATTAGAATTCATCACAACCCCAGATAACTAACACATAACTAGGGCTAGTAAAAACTTAAAAGTAAAAGACATAAAGTAAAAATACTGAAAAGTAAAAGACATAAAGTAAAAGCTGAAAAGTAAAATAAAATAAAATAAAATGCTAAGGTAAAAGGAATTAATTTTACTATTTACTATTTTAGATATCTCCCAAAAAATAATATATAAACTTGTGATAATATATTACCAACCGACCAATCTGGCGGTATCCTTTATTAGTCAGGTTTAAACTAGATTAAAATGAATTATCAACCGACCAATCTGGCGGTATCCTTTTTAAGTCAATATTTTAACAGTGAATATATTATTTTTAAGGGAGATTAATCTAAATAGTAACAGTAAAAGAATTACCTTTCACCCTAGCTGGGGAAGTTACCTCATCATGGTAAATAGTAAAAACTGTAAAAAGTAAAAAAGTAAATTACTATATTAACAAAACGTAATTAAAATTATTTACAACACTAAAAACTAAAAAAAAAACTAAAAACTAAAAGAAACTAGAGAGAGAAACTCTCTCTTTACATAGAATAGAAGAGAGAGAGTGGTACAACTAAAACTGAAATTTGAAGCTCTATTTATAGGCCTCGGTAGGCTTCCAGCGTCGCGACGCCAGGGCCTTTGGTGTCGCTACGCCAGCTTCTGTCGACGTGGCACGCTCTGGTTCATCGGTTTGCAGATTCTGGATAAGCTGATAAGGTGACACGTGGCGAGGTGGTTGGGCTTCAATTATTGTGACACGTGGCGGCTTCTGATTGGTCGATGAGATTCTTATCTGCCACGTGTCAGATAAGGATTAGATACTCAAGTATTGATGCTGACGTGGTGGTGACGTGGCGACACGTGGGAAAGAGACTTTCGGCACCGTAGGATTGCGACACGTGGCACTTCCTGATTGGCTGATGATGACGTGGCGGTGAGGTGGCAGTTTGACTTGGTCAACCTGGTGATGTGGCTGATGATGTGGCAATGACGTGGAGTGACACGTGGCACACGTGACGATGATGACTGTCGGCACCGTAGGATGCTGACACGTGGCACGGTGCATGTTAGTAGATCGGCTGTGATGGTGACACATGGCACGGCGCACATTAGCAAAGTCAAACTTTTCTCAGATTCTGATTTGTGGACCCGGTGCACATTAGCACTCTTCGGCGCACGTTAGGCGTCGCGACGCAGAAGGTCTTGGCGTCGCGACGCGGGAAATTACCAAAATGCCATTTTCGTCCAATTTTCACTGTTTTGGCCCAAATCACCTCCAGAATGTCCTGAAACTTTATTTATCTACAAAATAACACAAAACACATCAAAATATTCACAAAAATCAAGAAACTATACAAAATATTAGGTTAAATGAGTGGAAAATAGTGATAGATTTACCATTTATCACACCCCCAAACCTAACATTTTGCTAGTCCTCGAGCAAAACATAAAATAACATAAATAAATTAACTAAGCCACTTTCGTAGGGATCACGGTTGCATTTAGCGTATGCAATAAGCCTTTAAACCCCTAGGTGTCCCTAGTGGACGAGTTGTAGTCTCGTGAGGGTTTACAGCAATGATACCCACAAATATTTTACAAAAGTAAACAGGTAATAAAACTAATGCACACAAAAGCAAAAAGACAAACGAAAAGATAATAAAGAAGTTAGTGACTAATCAGGTGAAACTTCTACTCCAAGTTACTATTTGTTTTGTTTCATTCTAAATTACTGAATAAGTAAATTCTCCGATTATTTTTACAATTCTTCATATACATAGCCAACAAAATATTAAACAACTTATTTTTGCCCACAACAGTCATAAGTGTAGTTGATAAGAGAGTAATATTTTGTCCTAAAGTTTTATCAGAATTTACACCTTTTTGCAGCAATGGAATAATTTTTCGGATTTTTCAGATTTTTTTCTTGATTTTTTTTCTATTTTTTATTTATATACAATATCTTCCATCTATGTAACGAGTGTTGGGTCGGTGGCTCCCAAACCAGTTGGCTTTAGGGCACCAGGTGTTAAGACACCTATACGGACTTAATTACTCAAATTTCAGATATATATATTTTTGCAGCATCTTTGATCCATGTAGCGAGCTTTGGGCCAGTGACACCCAAACCAGTTGGTTTTAGGGCACTAGGTGTTAAAACACCCTTACAGACTTAATAACTCGGATCTCAAATATATATTTTTTTTTTTTTACTCCATTGCTTTTTGAGATACTTCCTCCAATTAAACTAGAGCACTGAATATTACAAACTTTTCAATTTAGCTCATGTCCGTATGTTACTTTATATGTTGATAATATCTGCTAACTGAACATATGAAGATTCCTTTTAGTCCGTTTTAAGGAGAATTCACAAATTAAATAATTTAAAAGGAAATAAACAACAATTAACTTATTTCGAAAATAGGCTTGAGATACGTCTCAGGAGTGGAAACTCCTTACTTAGCTATCTCTTACCAATTTCACATTTTTAGTCAAAATAAAAAACACAAAAACACAAAATATTTTTGTAATTTTTGAAAATTTTTCAATTTTTTTTGTATTTTTCGAAAAATTTTGGACTAAAAATAAAAACAACATACAAACTAAAAACAAGGTACTAATCAACTAAATTCGTCCCCCAAACCTAAGTGAGACATTATCCCCAATGTCTTAAACAGTAAAAGGAGAGTTAAGAAGGTCGTACCTGGTTAGCTGAAAATCTACAGGAAATTAAAGGTTAAGATTCAGATTAATCCGACGCCACTTACCACGATCGTCCTCGAACCAATTTATTTTTGAAAGGATAGGGTCAACTTGTGGTTCATAGGCTAAGAGTTGGTCAATTAGATCCGGAGCAGTTCTGGCAGTAAAGAGGAGTTCTTTCAAAGGTTTTGACACGAACCCATTTCTCCGAGCATCATCAAGAAACACACAAAGAAAATCATAAAATCCATCAACGTTGAGCAGTCCAAGCGGTTTCTGGTGTATGTTCAGGTTCGCCCAAGATAGAACTATAAAAATTTCCTCCAATGTACCCAAGCCACCTGTCAAAGCGATAAAAGCATCAGCACGGTTAATCATTTCTACCAGTCATTCAGACATATCTGGCACGATCAGTTTCTCTCCGTTTGATGATCCAATAAGATTTGCCTCTGCCAAGGGTTTTGGGATGATTCCCAAAACATGACTGCCTCCTTCCTGTACAACCTTTGAAACGATCCCTATAAGTCCGAGATTGCCTCTGCCATATATTAAATGCATATTCCTTGCAGTTAAGACTCGACCCAATTCTTGTGCTGCTTCTACGTATTGCGGTTTAGTACCAACACTACTACCGCAAAACAAAAAAATGTTCTCAATTCGCCTTCTTGAAGTGGATTCCATTTTTTATGTATTTCCTTTTCAAATCAGGATGCCTTCAAAAGTGCAATGATAGGCTGAATTTATAGTACCTGAAAAAAAGGTGAGTAATAATAGCACTAATATCTTCCAAATGACGATTGTTAGCTAAACAACAAAAGAAATCGTGAAAGGTCAAAAACTCTGGATCCTGTCTACGAAAATAAAGATAATAACAACTGAAAAGCGAATCAAAGCATTAATTAAGGCAACGGAATTGTGTACGCAATACGCCACTCGCTTAGTATAAATCCACTAGGATGCGTCTCAAGATTTCATTCCTTACTCAGCCATCGCTAATAAATTGTTTCTCATTTTTGATTTCCAAACACAATTCCTTCTGTCTTAAAATGCTTAGTTTGTGCCTTTCCCTACAAAAATAACACACAAAATTAAAAAGTTCACATAAAATATGAAAACAAATTACAACAAATTGTATGGGTTGCCTCCCTGCTAGCGCTAAATTTTTCGTCTTCAGCCAGACGTGACTGAAATTCATCTGTTAAAGAGGTTTCAATGTCATTTTGGATGTCCGATTAAAGACAATCCCGTGAGCGTTGCTTTTGAAGGGTCTCTTCCAACGGTAAAGTGGCAAAAAGAGTTTTGTCTCATTCAGTGCTCGTGCCACCTTTTTGCTCCTTGTTGTTCCAGTGATTCCTGCAAAGAAAGAAAGAAAATTAGGAGGTCTCATATGGTGCTTGACTTGGAATGGGAGTTCCATTCTGTCAAGCTTCTGAGCGATATCTTGATTTGTACTCCCCAAAACAGCGATGTTTCTCCTGAATGCTCTGGATATTTATTAAGGTCAGACATTTGCTCCTCCATTTGCTCTGCTTCTTGTTCCACCTTTTCTTCACAGATGAATTTTAAAATTTCTGTATTCAACTCTTCATCTGTCATCTGTGAAATGCATGCTCCATAAGTATCTGCCTGAGGATGTAAAGATGTTTCTGACATTAGGTCTTCATTCTCTGATACGACTGGAATGGATGGTTCTGGTAGATCTTCATCAAACATCATGGTAAAGCATGCTCCAAGATCTTCATTTTGAGGATTGAAAGTTTGATCCTCCGTTGTTGGTGCAGTTGGTACAAATAGATCAGCTTCATCCTCGTCAGAGTCAGAATAATAAAAATCAAATCGAGACTTTGCCGGTTCGGGCTCCTGAACTGATACCTCTGGTTTTTGATACTGCTCAGCCTCCTCCTCTGTTGAAGTGTCATTATGAAATGATTGGTACTCGAAGGCTTAATTAGTGTCATCTGAAACTGGTTCTTGAGGTATGTAGTTCTGGTTTTCTGTTAATTGTCTGATCTGATCTGTCATTCTCTGTATGGATTCTGTTTGACTCTGAATACTTTCGAGTTGATTCTGGAATGTTTCAAGCATTGTATCCATCTTTTCATCTCGTTTCTTGAACACATCTTTGAGCATGTCAATCATCTGATATTTTTCTGATAGTTCTGGTTCTTGATGAAAATCATAGGTGGATGGTGGATAAGATGGAAAATGTGATGGTTCTTCGTACCATGAAGGATTTTGATAGCTCTGCCATCCTGGATTGTAGTGGTTACTCGCAATAATCTCTCGGGTGGTTACCATTACATATGTCATATCTCCCCATTACGTTCTGTTGAGCAAATGTAGTATTGCTTGGTTCTGGCATCCAGTGATAGTCGTTGGGTTGTACAACAGGCCTCAGAAAACCGGACTGTTGCTCCCAGATTTGGGGTGTATCTTCTAGTAAAGCTCGTGATCTCTCAATCTCCCAATAATGTTCCATTTTTCAATCACCTGAAAAATAAAAGAAGGAAATAAAAATTACAGATAAAGAAAATTAGATACAAGTAAATTAGATAGCTTCAAAATTAATAACTCAAGAAAAATAAGTCCCCCGGCAACGGCGCCAAAAACTTGACCGGCGTAAACACACACGTATAACGCAAGCGCACGTATCGTTCAAGTAGTATAAAAATATCGATCCCACGAGGACTTAATTCCTACTGTTGTTATTAATTATTGAATCTATTTATTTACAAATATCTAATTGAGGGTGAAGAGAATGATTGCTTGATTGATTTGGTTGATTGTAGTTTGCAAAATAAATAAACAATAAAAAGATAAAAGAAAATACTAAGAAAATAACAAAAGACACAAAGATCTAGGGTTGTGAATCCTTCTAATATCTTTTAAAAGATGAAGTGATTATTTTATGTTTGTGTAATAAATAAGTTTACTAACCTGGAACACTAAATTATGCAAAAGCCTCTGTCGATGGTCAGACGCAAATACCCAGTTTAACCCAATTGAACCATATGTCTATGTCAACCAAATTATCTGGATTCATTAAGTTTGAGTTCCAATTATGGCTACCCCCACCCGACAGGTATATGTCTATCCTGTAAGGAAATATATTAAAGGGTTATCTATCCTCAAGGAAGATCGTGGGCTATTAAGTCTAAGGCTGAAACCTAAAATCCCTATGTCTAGTTCATTTTAGATTTACCACATCAATCTTATTGGTGATCAGACAACAAGAAGCATTAAGCTTAAGACTTAATAAGTAAACCTTTAAATTACCCAAACTATAAAATACCCCTTATAAACCGGTGATATTAGAATTCATCACAACCCCATATAACTAACACATAACTAGGGCTAGTAAAAACTTAAAAGTAAAAGACATAAAATAAAAATACTGAAAAGTAAAAGACATAAAGTAAAAGCTGAAAAATAAAATAAAATAAAATGCTAAGGTAAAAGGAATTACTTTTACTATTTACTATTTTAGATATCTCCCATAAAATAATATATAAACTTGTGATAATATTACCAACCGACCAATCTGGCGGTATCCTTTATTAGTCAGGTTTAAACTAGATTAAAATGAATTACCAACCGACCAATCTGGCGGTATCATTTTTAAGTCAATATTTTAATAGTGAATATATTATTTGTAAGGGAGATTAATCTAAATAGTAACAGTAAAAGAATTACCTTTCACCCTAGCTGGGGAAGTTACCTCCTCATGGTAAATAGTAAAAACTGTAAAAAGTAAAAAATAAATTACTATATTAACAAAACGTAATTAAAATTATTTACAAAACTAAAAACTAAAAAAAAAACTAAAAACTAAAAGAAACTAGAGAGAGAAACTCACTCTTTACATAGAATAGAAGAGAGAGAGTGGTACAACTAAAACTGAAATTTGAAGCTCTATTTATAGGCCTCGGTAGGCTTCCAGCGTCGCGACGCCAGGGACTTTGGCGTCGCTACGCCAGCTTCTGTCGACATGGCACGCTCTGGTTCGTCTGTTTGCAGATTCTGGATAAGCTGATAATGTGACACGTGGCGAGGTGGTTGGGCTTCAATTATTGTGACACGTGGCGGCTTCTGATTGGTCGATGAGATTCTTATCCGCCACGTGTCAGATAAGGATTAGATACTCAATGATTGATGCTGACGTGGCGGTGACGTGGCGACACATGGGAAAGAGACTGTCGGCACCGTAGGATTGTGACACGTGGCACTTCCTGATTGGCTGATGATGACGTGGCGGTGAGGTGGCAGTTTGACTTGGTCAACCTGGTGATGTGGCTGATGATGTGGCAATGACGTGGAGTGACACGTGGCACACGTGGCGATGATGACTGTCGGCACCTTAGGATGTTGACACGTGGCACGACGCATGTTAGCAGATCGGCTGTGATGGTGACACGTGGCACGGCGCATATTAGCAAAGTCAAACTTTTCTCAGATTCTGATTTGTGGACCCGGCGCACGTTAGCACTCTTCGACGCACGTTAGGCGTCGCGACGCGGAAGGTCTTGGCCTCGCGAAGTGAGAAATTACCAAAATGCCCTTTTCGTCCAATTTTCACTGTTTTGGCCCAAATCACCTCCGGAATGTCCTGAAACTTTATTTATGTACACAATAACACAAAACACATCAAAATATTCACAAAACTCAAGAAACTATACAAAATATTAGGTTAAATGAGTGGGAAATAGTGATAGATTTACCACTCATCAATTGGCCCGATTGTGACTCTATATGCTCAAAGCATCTGAGACACCAAGTCGCGTACATATCTTTCAATGTACGAGTGCTCGGAGAGTGCCAAAAACTTTTAGATCTATCCCAGTGGATCCTTATTCCTAGAATAAAGGTTGCCTCTCCCAAGTATTCCATGGAGAATTTTCATGAAAGCTAAGCTTTCACCGATTGTATTATGGGAATGTCATTTCCAAGAAATTATATGTCATCATTATATAGGACAATCATTGTCAGTACGCTCCCACTAATCTTCTTATATACACAAGAATCATCTTTGTTATGAATTAAATCATATACCATTATGATTACATCAAAATGCTAATTCCAAGAATTCAATGCTTGCTTCAATCCATACATGGATCAATTTAACTTGCAAACATTGCTTGCATATTTTGGTACGAAAAAACCGTCAGGTTGCTGTATAAAACATCCTCCAAAAGGTTTCTTTTTAAGGAAAGAGATTTTGACGTTCAGCTGCCATATTTCATAAATGAAACATGCAACATCAGCAAGCATTATCCAAATGGATTTAATCATGGCAACAAGTGAAAACGTTTCGTCGTAGTTGACACTATGTCGTTGACCATACCCTTTCTGTACAAACCTAGCTATGTACATTTATATATTTCCATCCATGTATGTCTTCCTAGAAGACTCATATAGTACCAATAGGCACAATGCCTTCTGGTACATCAACTAGTGTCCAAACTTGGTTGGTATACATAGAATCCATTTCGGACTTCATGGCACTTTTCCATAAAAAGAGTCGATACCTTATATCGTTTCCTCATACGTAGTCGGTTCGTCTTCCTTAATAAAATTGACATCTTTATGAGGTGAGATCAGAAACCCATACCTCTCAGGTTGCTTTCTGACTCTCTCCGACTTACGCGGTTATTGCGTATTCAAAGATTATGGTACAGTTTCATCCTTGATGAACTATTTGTGTTCCATTAAGGAATCAGTGCCTGGAACAGTATCACTCCGATTTTCATCGAGTTTTACTTTCCTCCCACTTACCACTGCATATAGGAATTCCTCTTAGGAATACCGCATAGAGAGCAACAATTACATTGTTCTCTTGTGAGTTTTATAAGTATTATACTTTGGTTTCCCTAGGAAAACCAATTACAAATAGGCACTTATCCGATTTGGGTTCTAGTTTGGTATCATCCAAACTTGTGCCCAGAGTTCCCAAATCTTCAGGAATGAGAAAACCCGGTTTCTTTTCTGTTCATATCTAATATGAAGTCTGTCTAACAGATTTTCATGGAACCTTATTCAAAATAAGTATTGCATTATTTAATGCGTATCCCTAGAAGGAAAATGGTAGCTCAGAGCGACTCATCATTAACCTTACCATGTCTAACAAAGTTCGGTTTCTCTGTTCGGACACATCACTCAATGGAGGTGTTCCGGGAGGAGTCCACTGTGAAAGAATACTATACTCTTTCAGGTAATTGAGAAACTTATTGCTTAAGTATTTTCCACCACGGTCTAACCGCGACGGTTTAATACTTTAGCCGGTCTGTCTGTCTACTTCGTGTCGAAACTCTTTGAATTTATCAAAAATTTTCGATTTGTGTTTCATAAGAAACACATAACCATAATGCGATGCAACATTCGTAAAGGTTACGAAGTGTTCATATCCACTTCTAGCCTAGCTAGACATGGGCCCACATATGTCACTATGAACGAGGGCTAACAGATTGGTAGCACTTGTAATTTTACAAAGTAAAAGGTGTTTTTAGACACTTTGCCTAATAAACTAGATTCGTAGACATCATATGAATTAGAATCAAATCCGTCCTAGTATCCACTCTTCGAAAGTGTGGATATACGAGTCTTGTTAACGTGTCCCAGACAACAATGCCACAAATAAGTCTCATCTGATTAAATCAGTTTGAGCTATTTGTTTGTCATGTTATATGTTTGAGATTCATTTATTTTCAAAATATAAATACTGTTATTCACATCTAATGTGTTTATCTTAATATCATTTTTATAAAAAAAACACTTAGTGTTCTAGAATATAAAGGTATACCTGCAACGGGTTATACTAGATATAGAGATAATGTTTCTAGTCAAAATAGGTACATTATAACAGTTTCTTAATTTAAGTACATACCTGTAGACAACAGAACCTGGGCGACGCTGTTCTAGGCTCGCGGCCTAGTTGGGAGTACGAAATAACATGGAGTCGCCACCCGGTGTGAACCGGGACAAAGATTTAAGGTCGCACTCACCCCTCGCAAGGGAAGACCTCAAACCGTTGGGTTTGGAATGGTCCCTTACTTATGTCACTTGTGATGATATGATTTGTGCAATTAATCAACCGAGTCTAATCAATAATCATGCTCAATGGTACTTAGATCTAACATGCTTTCATCCAAATAACTCCACGCAATATAACACAACGAGCATATTGAACCATTAAACCAAAGTAAACAAATAACTAATTAAACATAAACATAAACTAAACGAAACATCATGCATAAAGAATGAAGAGACAACATGCCTAAATAACACAATCATGCTTTGAAAATTAAATAACAAGACTAAATTAAATCATGCTTAAAATAATAAATAAACGGCCTAGAACTATGACATGCTCAAATACAAATTTGGATGAGACGAGATACGTGTATCTTAAGTGGTACGTAGCGTTGTATCCCGAGTGCAGACCATACTACCGTCCATTCGAAATCGGCTACGGAATTTACGTCCGGGTTTCCATCCGATATACCACAAAAGGGAACACATATCCCGCTCATCCAACAATCATATCATGCCTCAAACGACTCTCATGCAATAATATTTTTAAAATAAATAAAATAAAATGAAAGATATAAATAAAAAGGTGCCCTCAGGTCTAACCTCTTTTGTCGTCTCACGAAAGCGCGTTACACGGCCGTCGGAAGGGTTGTTGCTCCACAACTTTTCTGGTTCACTAATCCAACGTCTTTCCTCGCTGTTTCGCTGTTCGGGCTGCTGTTTTCACCCCGTTTCTCTACTGTTTTGAGGGTATTTTCTATTCACTATTTCAGGTCTATTATGCTACTGTTTTGGGTGTTTTAGGTGCGGTTTTGGGTGGTGTTTTGCGGCAGTTTCTGTGCAGTTTTTAGGTGCAGTTTTGGGACAGTTTTCAGAGATTTGGGGACTGTTACGTGAAGTGTTTGAGGGGGCTTATGTGTGTGGACGTGGTTGTTGAAGGTGGGTGGTGAAACGTTGTGCGTGGGCTGTGAGAATCGGTGAGGGCTTCGAACGTGGATTTGATGAACTGGCTATGCTGGAGGCAGTAGGGTTTATATGATATTGATGAAGAATTGTGAGTGTTTGATGAAGAGGCAAGCGTGGATTGAGTGAAGGACGTGAGCGTGTGTGCTGAGTGAGGGTTAGTGAGTGAGCGTGTGTGCTCTGTGCAAGGAACGTGCCGAGTGGCGAGTGTTGGCTGTTTTGTGATGGGAGAGATGAGTTAGAGGCTGCTGTCGGTGAGTGGGGCGTGAATTGGGGTTTTTTAGTCACGGCAAAGAAGGGCTAATGGTGCGGCTAAACTGGTAGTGGAGGGCAATATGAAGGCAATTTGCAGGGTTTTGTGTGTGAACGACAATGGGTTAATTTCTTTGTGTTTTTTTGTGAGAATGAGCCAGCCAGCCAGGGTTTGGTTTGTGTGGAGAAGGGTTATTTTTATAGGCCAAGGGAGGAGGTTTACCTTGTTGGAGAAGGAATGAGATTTGTGTATTAATTGGGGATATCTTTTAATTTAGTATATGATAAGGAAATCTTTTAATTAGGGGAATTGATTTGATTTGTTCTTTTTAATTAAGGATATGATTTATTTAAATTGGTAGGTGATTTAATTAAATTAGGAATGTGATTTATTTTAATTAGGAATGTTATTTATGGAATTTAATTTGAATATTTTAATTTGGGAAATGAATTTTAATTTGTGACATGTGTTTTATTTAATTTAATTGGATTTATTTAGTTTGTGACATGTATTTTAAATGTTTTAATTATTTAATTTGTGAGATGTGTTTTAATGGGTTTGGTGTGTTTTAAAACAGAGGTCCAACGAGCAACCCGAAGCCAAACAACGAGGTTAAATCCAACGAAAATTCAATTTTCCAACTTTACCCTTCCAACGTCCGTTTACCGCGACTTTCACAACTAAAGAGGTAGTGTCTCCATACGAGACTCATCATCGGACTGATATGCAAAAATGCAATGCCTACAATACCCAAATGGTAGTTCCTAAACTTAGGTTCCCACAGCCAAAACAGCGACTCTCGTCCCATTTTCGACTCATAGGTCGATCTCAACTGAAGCCAGTCTCCTGCTAATTAGCAGATTCCGCACATCAGTACATATATTCATGTGCCATATCTAGTATCAAAAATCCAATTTTAATACCAGCAGTGAACATGTTTATAAGAAACATTCTTGAAGCTGGAACCTTGTCTCGCCTTCATTTCCTTCATGTCTTCCTTGTTCATACGGCAATCACACTTCTAGTGACCCCGTTTGCCACAGTATAGACAGACAACTTGGATATGTCCTTTTAAGAAGTTCTGGTTGTGCATAACGGATTGAGCACTAAAATTATCATCACAATGAGTCTTCCTAAGCTCATGCTCTACTATACGCTCAACTCCGGGCTTATGCTCAAGCGGTTTCTCTATCAAATAGAATAACTTCTCAGCTCCCAGGACTATCCTAAAGTTCTATTCCCAATCTGAAAATTAAAGCCGTTTAAGTACATTTTCACCCAGGATTATGTTTTAAACGCTAATCTTTCAGTTATCTTGATTGCTATAGTCCAACTATCCAATCAATGATTTTGGGTACAATCTAATGTAATGATTACTATAGTCTAACTATATAACTAATTACAATTTGAACGGTTATATTCAGATGTATTGATTACTATAATCCAATTATATAACCAATAATAAATGAAGTAGTTTGAATACAGTCCAACTGTTAAATTAAAACAACAATTAAATATTAATGACGAAAAATGAAATGAGCACGTATTGGCAAGTATCTAAACGAAATTGCAAATTTAATACTTGCCTTCCATTATTTTTCGGCGAGCCTCTAACCCTCTGTGGAGTACTCGGGAAACTTAGTTTCCTAGTGGGCTAAGATCCCGTTAAATAACACATAATCTTGACTTTGGCCAACAAATTGTATGAAACTTAACTAGGTAGATCTCTAAGATCAATTGGATCCCATCCAATTCCTAGATCCAGTAGGTGGACATCCAAGTCTGAAACATATATCCGATATATGCCAATATATCCAATATATTGCCTAACCTTTTCCTCTAAATCAACTAAGCCTTGGCTTTGGCACAACAAGCATAATGATTCTAGTTGAGCGTGACCCATTGACCTTGGAAAGCTTCGTAATCGATGTCGATGGACAAGAAGTGATCTTAACTTTGGCCAACAAATCACAACTTGGACAAGACATGCGATATGGAACAAAACCTTCATGATTCAAACACATCCGTGATGGACAAAGGTCTTGACTTTGGCCAACAAACCAATGCCAATCTTGGATCTTGAGAATGAATCATTCAATGGAAGGAAAGCGCATAATATTTGTTGAGGGTTTTCACGTAATTGGCAACCAATTAATTATTTTTGATTAGGTCTCATCATACACCCTTAAACATGCATTCTAAAAGCATGTTATCAATCAATCATCCAATGTATCATATGGATATACGATACATTTTGTCCCTAGAACAAATCTCTCCATTTCCTCTCTCCCGCTAGCACTATCCATACTTCTACCCAATTACATAATATTTCTAAAGAAACCTCATTTACATTGAGGGGAATAGGTGAGAAGAGAAATACAATGAGAAAAGAGGTAATAGGCTGGACACGCAGGTCCAATTTAATAAATTCTAAAATTATTACAACAATTTCCAAAATTGCCCTAACCCTTCTAATATCCATCCGATATACATTATTCATACATACATCCAAGTATTCACACATAGCATGTTATCAATCAATCTAATCCAATTAATTAATCTTTAATTAATAACCATCCAATGTTCAAACAACGATTTGATTTACGCGAGTCCAACTCGTTTGAGAATAAATACTCAAAGTAAGTATTCTTGAATTATATCGAACTACAATTTTAAATCCAATTTAAATTATATTCAATACTAATTCATATTTAATTCCAAATTAAATAACTACACTTTTAAAAGTGCCTTTTAGACTTGGATTCTAAATCCAATCTTTATGGGTCTCAAAGGCCCAATCAGTATCCGATACTATTTAATTAAAGTCCAATGGGCTTTCAATTAATTCTTTAGGCATGGGCTTTGGCAATTATGGGTCAAACCTAAGATGCCAAGGCCCAATTAGAAATCACCATATGCCAAAAATCAATTTAAGCCCATTAGGCTCAATTAAAATTTTAAAGGCCCAATTGTCATATTTGGACTTTATGGAAATTGTTTTAGGCCCAATTGGATCCAACCAATTATCCTAAACCAAAATTGGCCCAACCAAGCCCATTAAGCCCAATTACAACAAATTAAATTAATTCATTATTCCAAATTACAAATTAATTCAATTCAACTGTAATTACCATAATTAATTAATTAATCTAATGCTTCCAAAACACTAATTAATTCAATTAATCTTGCTATACATTTCCAATTCATGTCTAACACAAATTGAAGCAAAATCAATCTTATAACATGCTTCAAGGCTCACGGCTAAGGCATACAAAAATCATTCAATTTGATTTCAATCTAATTTAAATCAACATTCAATATTTCTATCATGCCAACAACACATCCAATATGTCAAATTTCAAAAATTCCCATGAGCTAATTCTAGGGTATATTCGGCCAAGCATGTGAATTTGGGGAAAATTAATCTAATCAATTTTTCACAAAATCAATGACATACAAATCCAATTAAACATCATCCAAGCTCAACCAAATCATTAATTTAAGAAAATCAAGCTCCAAACACAAAATTCCCAAATTAAAGTTTAAGAACCCTAGAATTCCAAATCAAACTTAGATCGCTCTGATACCATTTGTTAGTGTTCCTAGAACATGCCAAGATCTCTAAGTTGTGATTTGTGTGTGAATAAATCAAAAGGGAGTTGCGGAATACTCACATTGATCGGATTGAGTTCAAAACTTTTTCCTTATTTG
This sequence comes from Zanthoxylum bungeanum, assembly GCA_019454045.1. NCBI lineage: Eukaryota > Viridiplantae > Streptophyta > Magnoliopsida > Sapindales > Rutaceae > Zanthoxylum > Zanthoxylum bungeanum. The sequence continues at coordinate 234,620 of SKCR01021737.1, read as the reverse complement.
TTGAATGTGTTGGAAGCTTCGGAGCTTGAGATCGAGTTCCAAACTCTCGGGTAAGTATCCCCATCACCTTCACTTAACTCCTTTAAGTGCTAACTTAAACAAAAGAACCAAAATCGCCCTCCAAGAGAAGCAATATTCAGCTTGGGAGAGAGGGATCCAATCGGCCTTGATGAGGTAAGGCCATTCGGCCAAGGAGCATGGCCATTCGGCCAAGATACTTCAAGGCCATTCGGCCAAGGTAGAGAAAAGAGAGAGAAAGAATAGTTTTTGTGTTTTGTTTCTAAAAACCAAAAATTACCAAATTACACTTTTCCAAAATGTGTATATGTTTTATCCAAAAGCAAAGGCAAAGTGTTGGAGGGAAAATGGCATTTAATGCCTCTAACCACTTCCATCACTCAAGTTGACACTTGATAGATGTTGGGTTTTCTAGGTCAAACCAAGATCAATTTACAAAGTAAAGTTACGGAAATACTCACTTTGATCGGATTTGCGATGCGATGTACACAAAAATTTTCCTTGCTCCATTGAAGCTCTCGGCCAAGCTCTTCTTTTGTGCTCCAAGTTTCGGCCAAGGTCCCATTTGTGTGCTCCAAGCTCCAAGCTTTAAGTGTGATGATTCCATGCTCATGAATGGGTTTCCCTATCACCTTTGTAAGACCCATTGGATGTGCTAGCATCTTGGAAATTTTGGCACAAAATTTTCCTTTGCCTTCTTGTTGTTCTCGGCCAAGCCCAGAACATTTGAGAGAAAAATGGCTCCAAGGTCATGAGAGGGAGAGAGGAGAAGAGAAGTTTTTTTTTTTGTTTTTGGATTTCAAAATCTAATACCATTTACCAAATTCAAAATTTGGTACAAGACATTAAAGTCTTCAACTACTCACATCAATCAAAAGTGACATCCATCACATCACTCAAAGTTGATGTGACTTACATCACAAGAATGACTGATGATGTGACGCGTGATGTGATTTGTGGGCCCCACTTGATTCCAAATGTGAGTGGGCCAGTAAACACTCCCGGGCTCGGGTTCGCTAATTTCGAATTAACAAATTTTTCGTTGCGACGTAATTAAATCAAATTTAATTAAATAATTATGCCTAGCAAAATTACTATTCACGTCGCTAGCGAATTAATTCTAAATTAACTCGTTCGCCCGAATTAAAATCTAATTTTAATTCCGCGTTGAAATCTAATTTCGTTTAATATATCGAATATATTATTTTATCGATTAATTCAAAATTAATCGTTCTCTCTCTTTAAATAGTATTTTATCCCAGATAAAATATCTCCGTAATTAATCCCAGATTAATTTTCTCTCTACTAATTAATCCCAGATTAATTATGCTCGAGTCATACGTCATCGGTGAATCTTCGGGAAGCGACCCATGAGATCTCCAGAAATGTTGGCTGTAAATCTGGTCGTCGGACTATCCGAACACATACGTACCTAGTACTACGTTTTTACCGATTTACAAGACATGGTTGGCTTCTAGCAAAGCACCGTGCCTACCCAATTCTCCAGAAATATTCTTAAAGGAATATGTAATCTATATCAGGCATAGTATACGTAGTATTGCGTATTGCGATCCAATATATGATGTCAAGTGCTAGGCCTGGGGCTGGAATTGTGTCTGCCCCGTACGAAGCACATATCGGATCTCTGGCAACTAGTCTCTATAATCGGATAAACATGACCTAGTCATAATATCCCGAAAGTTGCAGCATACAAGAGTACTACTTCCGTATCATACGTGATCATCATCTCCATATGACTAAAGTGATACTTCCATCTTGACATCACACCCAATACACTACGATTCTCAATATACCCAGAAGAGGCGTACACAGAACTTGTTAAAGCCATTGACGACCAAAACCAAAGTACATTGATTGTCGCAAGTATTAGCGATGTAAGTCTCCGGTTAAGACCAAATACACCTACCCTGATTCGGACTTCCATAGACACATAGTCATACTACCAATGGAATTCTGAGGGGTCTATCCAGAGCGAAGCTGTTTCCGTACCATCGATAAACACAACCTCTTATTACACTTGTATGAGTATCCAATACCCAACTATATGAGAACTATGCCGTTATGCTCCCATAACACGCACAAGTGCAATACTAGTCTATTCTGCATTATCGATGTCCAATCTCGATAATACTACGACTAGGGATGTTTTAATGATTAAACCTTAGTGGATTAATACTGTCTCATATCTTATTAATCCGGAACTAATCATATGGACTTTTATCATTTATATATCCCGGTAATCCAATTACAAATGATAAAAGAGTAATTTCCTTTGTCACATAGTTAATTTGTACAACAACACCATGTTCTGTACAAATAGTGATTCTATGGGTCATAATTGTCCAACAATCTCCCACTTGGCCTATAGCCAATCACTCAAGTGTCCTACACTTAAACTATGTACGGTTCGCTCAAACATCTACTGAGAAACTGCTTTCGTCAGCGGATTTGCAAAGTTATCATCTGATGCCATTTATTTGATCATCACATCCCCACGATGTATGATCCGAAAGAATCAGATGAATAGTTGAACTATATACTCGGATCGTTGATGAGACCATTAATTCTTTAGCCTGTGCTGTAGCCTAGCTCAGCTGCTAACAGAACCACTCCTAATCCAATTAGGATTATTTAGATCCAAAGTGCTTCTATTGCTGCCTCAGCTGCAGCAATATTCCGCTTTTGTTGTTTATTCGATAACAGTATCTTGCTATGAAGATTTCCAGTTCACTGTTCCGTTATTCAAACTATATCGTACCTTTATTACGACTTATAGTCGTTTTTGTTGGTTTAGGAAACTTGCAACAGTGAACCCAGTCACTTCAAGTTCTCCTTCTCCATAGCTTAAGAAAGCATCCTTAGTTCATCTAAGATACTTAAGGATGTTCTTAATATCAATCCAGTGACTATCACTTGGATTGGTCTGATTGTGACTCCATATGCTCAAAGCATATGAGACACCAGGTCGCGTACATATATTTCAATGTATGAGTTCTCAAAGAGTGCCAACAACCTTTAGATCTATCCCAGTAGATCCTTATTCCTAGAATAAAGGTTGTCTCTCCTTAGTATTCTACGGAGAATTTTTAATGAAAGCCAAGCTTTCACCGATTATTTTATGGGAATATCATTTCCAATAAATGATATATCATCATTATATAGGACAGTCATTGTCTGTGCGCTCCCACTAACCTCCTTATATACACAAGAATCATTTTCCTTTTGAATTAAATCATATACCATTGTGATTACATCAAAATGATAATTCTAAGAACGCAATGCTTGCTTCAATCCATAAATGGATTGAATTAACTTGCAAACCTTGTTTGCTTATTTTGGTACGACAAAATCGTCAGGATGTTGTAAACATCCTCCAAAAGGTTTCCGTTTAAGGAAAACGATTTTGACGTTCAGCTGCCATATTTCATAAATGAAACATGCAGCATTAGCAAGCATTATTCAAGTGGATTTAACCATGGCAACGAGTAAAAGGTTTCATCGTAATCAACACAATGTTGATAACGATACCTTTTTGCTACAAGCCTAGCTTCATACGATGGTATGTTTCCATCCATGTATGTCTTCCTTGAAGACTTATACAGTACCAATAGGCACAATGCCTTCCGATACATCAACTAGTGTCCAAACTTGGTTGGTATCCATGGAATCAATTTCGGATATCATGGCACTTTGCCATAATAGGGAGTCGATACCTTGTATCACTTCCTCGTACGTAGTCGGTTTATGTTCTTCAATAATATTGACATCTTCATTAGGTGAGATCAGAAACCCATACCTCACAGGTTGTTTTCTAAATCTATCCGACTTGCGCAGTTCTTGTGTATTTGAAGATTGTGGTACAGTTTCATCCCTGCTGAACTGTTTGTGTTCCATTTAGGAATCGGTGCCTGGAACAGTATTACTCCGATTTTCATCGAGGTTTACTTTCCTTCCACTTACCATTGCATATAGGTATTCCTCTTAGGAAAACCGCATGGCGAGCAACAATTACATTGTTCTCTAGTGAGTTGTATAAGTACTATACTTTGGTTACCCTAGGATAACCTACAAATTAGGCACTTATCCGATTTGGGTTTACTTTGGAATCATCCAAACATTTGCCTAGCATTCCCAAATCTCCAAGAATGAGAAAACCCGGTTTCTTCCCTGTTCATATCTAATATGAAATCTGTCAAACAAATTTTTATGGAACCTTATTCAAAATAAGTTTTTCACTGTTTAATGCATATCCCTAGAAGGAAAATGGTAGCTCAGAGCAACTCATGATTAACCTTACTATGTCCAACAAGGTTCGGTTTCTCCGTTCGGACACACCGCTCAATTGACGTGTTCCGGGAGGAGTCCACATTGAAAGAATACTATACTATTTCAAGTAATTGAGAAACGTATTGGTTAAGTATTTTCCACCATGGTCTAACCGTGACAATTTAATACTTTAGCCGATCTGTCTGTCTTTTTTGTGTCGAAACTCTTTGAATTTATCAAAAGTTTCCGATTCGTGTTTCAAAAGAAACACATAACCATAACACGATGCCACATCCGTAAAGGTTACAAAGTGTTCATATTCACCTCTAGCCTAGCTAGATATGGGCCCACTTACGTCACTATGAACGAGGGCTAACAGATCGGTGGCACTTGCACTTTTACCAAGTAAAAGGTATTTTAGGCACTTTGCCTAATAAACTAGATTCGTAGACATCATTTGAATAGAATCAAATCCGTCCTAGTACCCACTCTTCGGAAGTGTTGATATACGAGTCTTGTTATTGTGTCCCAGACCACAATGCCACTAATAAGTCTCAACTGATTTATTTAGTTTGAGCTATTTGTTTGTCATGTTATACGTTTGAGATTCATTTATATTCAAAATATAAATACTGTTATTCACATCTAATGTGTTTATCTCAATATCATCTTTATAAAATAAAACACTTTAGTGTTCTAGAATATAAAGGTATATCCGCAACGGATTAAACTCTGATATAGAGATAATGTTTCTAGTCAAACTATGTACCTTATAACAGTTTCCTAATTTAAGTACATACCCGAAGGGTAGTTCCTAAACTTAGGTTTCTACGGTTAAAATAGCGACTCTCGTCCCGTTTCCGATTTACAGATCAATCTCAACTGAAGTCAGTATCCTGCTAATCAGCAGATTCCACACATCAGTACATATCTTATGTGACACATCTAGTATCAAAATGCAATTTTGAAACTAATAGCGAACATGTTTATGACAAACATACTTGAAGCCGGAGCCTTGCCCCACTTCACTTCCTTTATGTCTCCCTTGTCCATCCGGCAGTCACGCTTCTAGTGACCCCGTTTGCCACAGTTTAGGCAGACATCTTGGGATATGTCCTTTGTCTTCCTAGAAGACTGTGATGATTTTGTCTTTGCCCATTTTAGAAGCTCTGGCTCTGCCTCCTAAAACATAGCCATCAACTAACCAAGAGTCTACTCTTGGTTCATAATGAACCTGCCCCAACTTTCGGGTAGAGACTATAAGATCAAATCTTTGGTAGTTTCCGCCACGTAGGTAATGCCCAGCTAACCTTACTGATCGATGTCAGCAATCATCTGTGACACCTAGTGCTCGATAGATGTACCCTCTGACATACAAGAGCTAAAGAGCTTCTTATGCAATTTGTACTTCTAAGATTTAAGAATAAATCTATGAAGATCTTTAATTTCATCATCATGGTACAAGGATCTAATCCTTAATTCTAACGACGAAATTAAAGTGTCATTGCATCTAGCATAAATGATTGAGCATTAAAGTTATCATCACCATGAGTCTTCCAAAACTTATGCTCCACTATTTGCTCAACTCCGGGCTTAGGCTCAAGAGGTTTCTCTATCAAATAGAGTAACTTTTTAGTTCCCAGAACTATCCTGAGGTTTTATTCCCAATCTAAAAATTAAAGCCGTTTAATGACATTTTCTCCCAGAATTATGTTTTAAACACTAATCTTTCAGATATCTTGATTGCTATAGTCCGACTATCCAATCAACGATTTCGGGTATTATTGAATATAATGATTACTATAGTCTAACTATATAATCAACTATAATTTGATTATTTAAATTCAAATATATTGATTACTATAATCCAATTATATAATCAACTATAACTTGAAGTAGTTTGAATACAGTCCAACTGTTTAATTAAAACAACAATTAAATATTAGTCCAACTAATATATTTTTAAGTATTGACAAAAAATTGAAATGAGCGCGTATTGGCAAGTATCTAAACGAAATTGAAAATTTAATACTTGCCTCCCACTATTTTTCGGCGAGCCTCTAACCCTCTATTGAGTACTCGGGAAACCTTGTTTCCTAGTGGGCAAGGATCCTGCTAAATAACACACAACCTTGACTTTGGCCAACAAATTGTATGATATTTAACTAGGTAGATCTCAGATCAATTGGATCTCATCCAATTCCTAGATCCAGTAGGTGGACATCCAAGTCCGAAACATATATCTAATATATGTCAATATATCCAATATATTCCCTAACCTTTATCCTCTGAATCAATTAAGCCTTGGCTTTGGCACAATAAACTTAATGATTCCAGTTAAGTGGGACCCATTGGCTTTGGAAAGCTTCGTAATCGATGTCGATGGACAAGAAGTGATTTTGACTTTCGCCAACAAATCACAACTTGGACTAGACATGCGATATGGAACAAAGCCTTCATGATTCAAACACATCCGCGATGGACAAAGGTCTTGACTTTGGCCAACAAACCAGTGCCAATCTTGGATCTTGAGAGAGAATCACTCAATGGAAGGAAAAATGCTTAATATTTGTTGAGGGTTTTTCGCGTAATTGGCAACCAATTAATTATCTTTGTTAAGGTCTCATAATACACCCTTAAACATGCATTCTAAAAACATAATAAGGTGTGTTAAATAAATTAATAATGATATGCAGATAGATATTTAAAACAACTTGTTCCTAGAACAAATCTCTCATTTTCCTCTCTCCTGCTAGCACAAATCTTACTTCTACCCAATTACATAACACTTCTAAAGAAACCTCATTTACATTGAGGGGAATATGTGAGAAGAGAAATACAAAGAGTCAATAGGTAATAGGCTGGACACGCATGTCCAATTTAATAAATTCTAAATTTATTACAATAATTTCCAAAATTGCCCTCACCCATCTAATATCCATCCGATATACATTATTAATACATGACATCCATGTATTCACACAAAACATGTTATCAATCAATCTAATGCAATTAATTAATTGAAATTAATGACCATCCAATGTTCAAACAAAGATTTGATTTGCGCGAGTCCGACTCATTTTATGAATAAGTACTCAAAGTACTAATTCTTGAATTATATTAAACTACAATATTAAATCCAATTTAATTTGTATTCAATACTAATTCTTTATTTAATTCCAAATTAAATAATTACACTTTATTAATGAGCCTTTGCGACTTAGATTCTAAATCTATTCTTTACGGGTCTCAAAGCCCAATTAACATCCAATGTCAATTTAATTAAAGTCCAATGGACATTCAATTAATTTATAAGGCATTGACTTTGGCAACCAAAGCCCAATAAGGAATCACCCTTTGTCAAAAATCAATTTAGGCCCATTAGGCCCAATTAACATTTTAAAGGCCCATTATATTATATTTGGACTTTATGGAAATGGTTTTAGGTCCAATTGGATCCAACCAATTAACCTAAACCAAACTTGGCCCAACCAAGCCCATTAAGCCCAAATACAAGTTTATTAGCCCAATTCCAAATTTAGCCCAACTAATTAAATTCCAAAATTCCAAATTTCAAAATTTAATTAACTAAAGTGTATTAGCCATAATTAATTAGTCAAATTAACATTTCCAAAATACCAATTACACTAATTAATCATGCTTTCATCATCAACACATGTCCAACATTATTGAATCAACAAATCAATTTATTTCCATGCAAATAGCTCACGTCAATTTGGGGATTTAATGTCCAATTCCGATTTCAATCCAATTGAATCTCAAATCAACATTTCCCAAGTCTTTCAACCCATCCAATGATCAAAAGAACAAAAATTACCATGAAATTAGGGTACCATATGCATTCGGCCAAGCCCATTTTTTGGGGAAAAATTAATCCAATTCAATTTTCATCAAATTGATCATGCATAACTCTAAGTTATCATCATTCAAGTATACTCAATCAAACAATTTCATCAAATCATGCTCAAATCAATTTTACCCAAATTTTACCATAAATCAATTTCATGCTTAAACATGGCTCTGATACCATTGTTGGGTTTTCTAGGTCAAACCAAGATCAATTTAAGTGATGAAAAGTGCGAATACAATAAAGTAAAGTTGCCAAAATACTCACTTTTATCGGATTTGCGATGTGATGAACACATAAATTTTCCTTGCTCCATTGAAGCTCTCGGCCAAGCTCATATTTTATGCTCCAAGTTTCGGCCAAGGTCCCATTTGTGTGCTCCAAGCTCCAAGCTTTAAGTGTGATGATTCCATGCTCATGAATGGGTTTCCCTATCACCTTTATAAGACCCATTGGATGTGCTAGCATCTTGGAAATTTTGGCACAAAATTTTCCTTTGCCTTCTTGTTGTTCTCGGCCAAGCCAAGAACATTTGAGAGAAAAATGGCTCCAAAGTCGTGAGAGGGAGAGAGGAGAAGAGAAGTTGTTTTTTTGTTTTTGGATTTCAAAATCTAATACCATTTACCAAATTCAAAATTTGGTAGAAGACATTAAAGTCTTCAACTACTCATATCAATCAAAAGTGACATCCATCACATCACTCAAAGTTGATGTGACTTACATCACAAGAATGACTAATGATGTGACGCGTGATGTGACTTATGGGCCTCACTTGATTCGAAATGCGAGTGGGCTCGCAAACACTCTCGGGCTCGGGTTCGCTAATTCCGAATTAACGAATTTTCCGTTGTGACGTAATTAAATCAAATTTAATTAAATAATTATGCCTAGCAAAATTACTATTCACGTCGCTAGCGAATTAATTCTAAATTAACTCGTTCGCCCGAATTAAAATCTAATTTTATTTCCGCGTCGAAATCTAATTTCGTTTAATATATCGAATATATTATTTTATCGATTAATTCCAAATTAATCGTTCTCTCTCTTTAAATAGTATTTTATCCCAGATAAAATATCTCCGTAATTAATCCCAGATTAATTTTCTCTCTACTAATTAATCCAAGATTAATTATGCTCGAGTCATACGTCATCGGTGAATCTTCGGGAAGCGACCCATGAGATCCCTGGATATGTTGGCAGTAAATCTGGTCGTCGGACTATCCGAACATGTACGTACCTAGTACTACGTTTTTACCGATTTACAAGACATGGTTGGCTTCTAGCAAAGCACCGTGCCTACCCAATTCTCTAGAAATATTCTTAAAGGAATATGTAATCTATATCAGGCGTATTATACGTAGTATTGCGTATTGCGATCCAGTATATGATGTCAAGTGCTAGGCCTGGGGCTGGAATTGTGTCTGCCCCGTACGAAGAACATATCGGATCTCTGGTAACTAGTCTCTATAATCGGATAAACATGACCTAGTCATAGTATCCTACGTTATCATCATCTCCATATGACTGAAGTGATACTTCCGTCTTGGCATCACACCCAATACACTACGATTCTCAATATACCCAGAAGAGGCGTACACAGAACTTGTTAAAGCCCTGGACGACCAAAACCAAAGTACATTGATTGTCGCAAGTATTAGCGATGTAACTCTTAGGTTAAGACCAAATACACCTATCCTGATTCGGACTTCCATAGACACATAGACATACTACCAACGGAATTCTGAGGGGTTTATCCAGAGCGAAGCTGTTTCCGTACCATCGGTAAACACAACCTCTTATTACACTTGCATGAGTATCCAATACCCAAATATATGAGACTATGCCGTTATGCTCCCATAACACGCACAAGTGCAATACTAGTCTATTCCGCATTATCGATGTCCAATCTCGATAATACTACGACTAGGGATCTTTTAATGATTAAACCTTAGTGGATTAATACTGTCTCATATCTTACAAATGATAAAAGAGCAATTTCATTTGTCACATAGTTAATTTGTACAACAACACCATGTTCTGTACAAATAGTGATGCTATGGGTCATAATTATCCAACAATCTCCCACTTGGCCTATATCCAATCACTCAAGTGTCCTACAATTAAACTATGTATGGTTCGCTCAAACATCTGCTGAGAAACTGCTTTCGTCAGCAGATTTGCAAAGTTATCATCTGATGCGATTTATTTGATCATCACATCACCACGATGTATGATCCGAAAGAATCAGATGAATAGTTGAACTATATACTCGGATCGTTGATGAAACCATTAATTCTTTAGCCTGTGCTGTAGCCTAGCTCAGCTGCTAACAGAACTACTCCTAATCCAATTAGGATTATTTAGATCCAAAGTGCTAACAATATCTTGCTATGAAGATTTCCAGTTCACTGTTCCGTTATTCAAACTATATTGTACCTTTATTACGACTTATAGTCATTTTTGTTGGTTTAGGAAACTTGCAACGGTGAACCCAGTCACTTCAAGTTCTCATTCTCCATAGCTTAAGAAAGCATCCTTAGTTCATCTAAGATACTTAAGGATGTTCTTAATATCAATCCAGTGACTATCACTTGGATTGGCCTGATTGTGACTCCATATGCTCAAAGCATATGAGACACCAGGTTGCGTACATATATTTCAATGTACGAGTTCTCAGAGAGTGCCAATAACCTTTAGATCTATCCTAGTAGATCCTTATTCCTAGAATAAATGTTGTCTCTCCTTAGTATTCTAGGGAGAATTTTTAATGAAAGCCAAGCTTTCACCGATTATTTTATGGGAATATCATTTCCAATAAATGATATATCATCATTATTAAGGACAGTCATTGTCAGTGCGCTCCCACTAACCTCCTTATATACACAAGAATCATTTTCATTTTGAATTAAATCATATACCATTATGATTACATCAAAACGATAATTCTAAGAACGCAATGCTTGCATCAATCCATAAATGGATTGAATTAACTTGCAAACCTTGTTTAAGGAAAACAATTTTGACGTTCAGCTGCCATATTTCATAAATGAAACATGCAGCATTAGCAAGCATTATTCAAATGGATTTAACCATGGCAACGAGTAAAAGGTTTCATCGTAATCGACACAATGTTGATTATGATACCTTTTTCCTACAAGCCTAGCTTTGTACATTGGTATGTTTCCATCCATGTATGTCTTCCTTGAAGACTTATACAGTACCAATAGGCACAATGCCTTCTGGTACATCAACTAGTGTCCAAATTTGGTTGGTATACATGGAATCCATTTCGGACTTCATGGCACTTTTCCATAAAAGGAGTCGATACCCTATATCGTTTTCTCATACGTAGTCGGTTCGTCTTCCTCAATAAAATTGACATCTTTATGAGGTGAGATCAGAAACCCATACCTCCCAGGTTGCTTTCTGACTCTCTCCGACTTGCGCGGTTCTTGTGTATTTGAAGATTGTGGTACAGTTTCATCCTTGCTGAACTGTTTGTGATCCGTTTAGGAATCGGTGCCTGGAACAGTATTACTCCGATTTTCATTGAGCTTTACTTTCCTCCCACTTACCACTGCATATAGGTATTCCTCTTAGGAAAACCACATGGCGAGCAACAATTACATTGTTCTATAGTGAGTTGTATAAGTACTATACTTTGGTTACCCTAGGATAACCTACAAATTATGCACTTATCCGATTTGGGTTTTAGTTTGGTATCATCCAAACATATGCCTAGCATTCCCAAATCTCCAGGAATGAGAAAACCCGGTTTCTTTCCTGTTCATATCTAATATGAAATATGTCAAACAGATTTTTATGGAACCTTATTCAAAATAAGTTTTGCACTATTTAATGCATATCCCTAGAAGGAAAATGGTAGCTCAGAGCAACTCATGATTAACCTTACTATGTCCAACAAGGTTCGATTTCTCCGTTCGGACACACCGCTAAATTTACGTGTTCCGGGAGGAGTCCACATTGAAAGAATACTATACTATTTCAAGTAATTGAGAAACTTATTGCTTAAGTAATTTCCACCATGGTCTAACCATGACGGTTTAATACTTTAGCCGATCTGTCTGTCTTTTTCGTGTCGAAACTCTTTGAATTTATCAAAAGTTTCTTATTCGTGTTTCAAAAGAAACACATAACCATAACGCGATGCCACATCCGTTAAGGTTACGAAGTGTTCATATTCACCTCTAGCCTAGCTAGATATGGGCCCACTTACGTCACTATGAACGAGGGCTAACAGATCAATGGCACTTGCACTTTTACCAAGTAAAAGGTATTTTAGGCACTTTGCCTAATAAACTAGATTCGTAGACATCATTTGAATAGAATCAAATCCGTCCTAGTACCCACTCTTCAGAAGTGTTGATATACGAGTCTTGTTAATGTGTCCCAGACCACAATGCCACTAATAAGTCTCAACTGATTTATTTAGTTTGAGCTATTTGTTTGTCATGTTATACGTTTGAGATTCATTTATATTCAAATTATAAATACTGTTATTCACATCTAATGTGTTTATCTCAATATCATCTTTATAAAATAAAACACTTTAGTGTTCTAGAATATAAAGGTATATCCTCAACGGATTAAACTCTGATATAGAGATAATGTTTCTAGTCAAACTATATACATTATAACAGTTTCCTAATTTAAGTACATACCCGAAGGGTAGTTCCTAAACTTAGGTTTCTACGGTAAAAATAGCGACTCTCGTCCCGTTTCTGATTCACAGATCAATCTCAACTGAAGTCAGTATCCTACTAATCAGCAGATTCCACACATCAGTACATATCTTATGTGACACATCTAGTATCAAAATCCAATTTTGAAACTAATAGCGAACATGTTTATGACAAACATACTTGAAGCCGGAGCCTTGCCCCGCTTCACTTCCTTTATGTTTGCCTTGTCTATACGGCAGTCACGCTTCCAGTGACCCCGTTTGCCACAGTTTAGGCAGACATCTTGGGATATGTCCTTTGTCTTCCTAGAAGACTATGATGATTTTGCCTTTGCCCATTTTAGAAGCTATGGCTCTACCTCCTAAATCATAGCCATCAACTCTCCAAGAGTTTACTCTTGGTTCATAATGAACCTGCCCCAGCTTTCGGGTAGAGACTATAAGATCACATCTTTGGTAGTTTCGGCCACGTAGGTAATGCCCAGCTAACCTTGCTGATATGTCAGCAATCATCTGTGATACCTAGTGCTCGACATATGTACCCTCTGACATACAAGAGTTAAAGAGCTTCTTATGCAATTTGTACTTCTAAGATTTAAGAATAAATCTATGAAGATCTTTAATTTCATCATCATGGTACAATGATCTAATCCTTAATTCTGACGACGGAATTAAAGTGTCATTGCATCTAGCATAAAGGATTGAGCACTAAAGTTATCATCACCATGAGTCTTCAAAAACTCATGCTCCATTATTTGCTCAACTCCGGGCTTAGGCCCAAGATGTTTCTCTATCAAATATAGTAACTTCTTAGTTCCCAAGACTATCATGAGGTTTTATTCCTAATCTAAAAATTAAAGCCGTTTAATGACATTTTCTCCCAGGATTATGTTTTAAACACTAATCTTTCAGTTATCTTGATTGCTATAGTCCAACTATCCAATCAACGATTTCGGGTACTATTGAATATAATGATTACTATAGTCTAACTATATAATCAACTATAGTTTGATTATTTAAATTCAAATATATTGATTACTATAATCCAATTATATAATCAACTATAACTTGAAGTAGTTTGAATACAGTCTAACTGTTTAATTAAAACAACAATTAAATATTAGTCCAACTAATATATTTTTAAGTATTGACGAAAAATTGAAATGAGCGCGTTTTGGCAAGTATCTAAACGAAATTGCAAATTTAATACTTGCCTCCCACTATTTTTCGGCGAAAAATTGAAATGAGCGCGATGGACAAAGGTCTTGACTTTGGCCAACAAACCTGTGCCAATCTTGGATCTTGAGAGAGAATCACTCAATGGAAGGAAAAAGGCTTAATATTTGTTGAGGGTTTTTCGCGTAATTGGCAACCAATTAATTATCGTTGTTAAGGTCTCATCATACACCCTTAAACATGCATTCTAAAAAAATAATAAGGTACGTTAAATAAATTAATAATGATATGCAGATGGATATTTAAAACAACTTGTTCCTAGAACAAATCTCTCCCTTTTCTCTCTCCCGCTAGCACAAATCTTACTTCTACCCAATTACATAACACTTCTAAAGAAACCTCATTTACATTGAGGGGAATATGTGAGAAGAGAAATACAAAGAGTCAATAGGTAATAGGCTGGACACACAGGTCCAATTTAATAAATTCTAAATTTATTACAATAATTTCCAAAATTGCCCTCACCTATCTAATATCCATCCGATATACATTATTCATACATCACATCCATGTATTCACACAAAGCATGTTATCAATCAATCTAATCCAATTAATTAATATTAAATTAATGACCATCCAATGTTCAAACAAAGATTTGATTTGCGCGAGTCCGACTCGTTTTATGAATAAGTACTCAAAGTACTAATTCTTGAATTATATTAAACTACAATATTAAATCCAATTTAATTTGTATTCAATACTAATTCTTTATTTAATTCCAAATTAAATAATTACACTTTATTAATGAGCCTTTGCGACTTAGATTCTAAATCTAATCTTTACGGGTCTCAAAGCCCAATTAACATCCAATGTCAATTTAATTAAAGTCCAATAGACTTTCAATTAATTTATAAGGCATGGACTTTTGCAACCAAAGCCCAATAAGGAATCACCCTTTGTCAAAATTCAATTTAGGCCCATTAGGCCCAATTAACATTTTAATGGCCCATTATATTATATTTGGACTTTATCTCATATTCTTCCGATAGCTGCAGCATACAAGAGTACCAGTTCCGTATCCTACATGATCATCATCTCGATATGACTGAAGTGATACTTCCATCTTGACATCACATCCAATACACTACGATTCTCAATATACCCAGAATAGGCGTACACAAAACCTGTTAAAGCCCCGGGCGACCAAAACCAAAAGTATATTGATTGTCGCAAGTATATGAGAACTATGCCATTATGCTCCCATAACACGCACAAGTGTAATACTAGTCTATTCCGCATTATCGATGTCCAGTCTCGATAATACTACGACTAGGGATATTTAATGATTAAACCTTAGTGGATTAATACTATCTCATATCTTATTAATCCAGAACTAATCATATGGACTTTTATCATTTATATATCCCGGTAATCTAATTACAAATGATAAATGAGAAATTTCCTTTGTCACATAGTTAATTTTTACAACAACACCATGTTTTGTACAAATAGTGATGCTATGGGTCATAATTGTCCAACACTTTTCTTCTCTCAATCTTACACCATCCACGATAATCACAAAAAAAACAAAATCCCCACTTCTTGTTCTAAGTTTGGGCGTGAAACACACAAAATCCCAGCCTTCAACCGACAACAAACATAAACCAAGAAACCCTCATTGACCGAAACAGTAAACAAAAAAAAGACACACATGCAGAGAAGACTTGAAAAGTAAAAGATACTTTGAAAGCACCGACCATAGGAGAGGAAACAGCGCAGGCAGCGACATCAGCCAGAACGTGCAAGCTTGGATGTGGGAAGACCTAAACGCGAGAAAGAGAACCAGCAACAACAACGTGAAGAAGACCTGGACGTGTAGACTTGAACGTAAAAACATAAATCATTGACGTGAAGGTAGTGACTGAAGCCAACCGACCAAGCCTGCCATCCACCGAACAACAACGCAACACAATAAGCCTAAAGCTAAATACCCCAAACGACAACCAGTCCAAAAATAGCCCCAAAACAGTAGCCAAATCACCACAAAATAGTCCCCTAAAACAGCAGCTCTTTACCAAAAAATAGTGAAAACATCACTTAAAATCACAAAAACAAAAGCAAAACAGCCCCCTAAAAAATGCACAAACAGTCCCAAAAAATAACGAGCAAAAAACAGCGAAACATCAAACTTCGACCCTTCCGGCGACGGAATAAGTAAGACCTGAGGGCACCCTTACACAATTTATTTTTATAGTTCCGAACACGAAATGCCTGGCTGGATGTGAAATACGTCCAGCCGGGTATGCGAAGTCCTACATTAAAGACGACCAAATTTCTGATCACACTTTTCTTTATTCCGCACTTAGTTTCATATTTTATCTTTATTTTATTACTTCGCATTTACTTAATCGCTCATATTTATTTTAGTACTTCGCATTTACTTTATCGCTCATATTTATTTATTATTTCGCATTTATATTACTGTATACCTTTATTTTATTTTATCGCATTTACCTTATCATTTAGCTTTTTTGTCTATTTACTTTTGCTTATGTGTTTGCTATATTATTTCGCATTTACTTTCATGTCTGTCTACATTGTGTTAATATTTATGCTTTTTATCCCTTGCGGTATATCGGATGGAAACCCAGACGTAAATTCCGTAGCCGAATCCTAATGGACGGTAGTGCGGTCTGTACTTGGGATACAACTCCACGTACCACTCGGGAAATACTCGCATATCCATGACTAACCCTCATTTTATTTGCTATTTAATTATTAACACTTTTCCTGCTTTTGACTATTTATTATAATTTTCATTATCGCATTTCTTAATTTAATTTGCTTTTATTTATATTCATGCTTATGGGTGTGCAAATGTATGTTTATTTGAATTATCTTGCACGTACTGCATAAGACTTGGTTATACCATTGTGTGAACCCGTCCACTATACTGGCATAAGTAAGTGACCATTCCGAACCCAATGGTTTGAGGTCTTCCCTTGCGATGGGTGAGTACGGCCTTAAATCATTTCCCAGTTCACACTAGGTGGCGACTCTTTTATTCTCTAGTTTAGTCCCCCGCGGGCTACTCCGTACTCTCTACAGGCTGCGACCCCAACAGTTTCGTGGTCGCTGAGCATCATAGGCATATCGGTAAACCCCGCTTCGCTCCTACAGTTGGTGACTCCACTGGGGATAGAGAATCGGCCCCAAAAAAATGCCTTGTAGTGTCCGTGGCTTTGGCTTTGGTTACCCAAGTCTCATATATTTTGCATACCCTTCTTACCCCGATGGTGTCATGTATCATGAAGTCGGTTTCACTCAAGGCGGCAGATCATTATATGGCATCATCACTCGTTGGCACGTACCTTAGGGTATAAAAAGGGTGCGCTCACTTGCTCGCTCGAGCCCTTGAGTGGGGAGACCTAGTTGTGAGTAACCCTTCACCGGCGGGAGCCTTTATCCGTACCCTTGTAAGCCCACATGCAAACCATAGTTATATATCTTATAGAAGCTACCCCTTTATGCTTATGTTTGGGACCATTGTCATTTGGATCCATTTGGACCTCTCGTCATATGATACGAACTTGTTGGGCCATTTAAACTGGGACGAGTTTGTATCTTATAATAATTGGGCCAAAAGTTTTCAAAATGACGATGGGACACCTTGTGTTTGGGCCCCTTATCATTTGAAGTCATTTAGCCACCTTATCATAAAAGTGTAAACCTGTTGGGCCTTTTCAACTGGGACAAATTTGCATCTCGCGACAATCTGATTAAACGTTTTAAAATGATAATGGGTCAACTTGTGTGAAAATATTGATAGGCTTAGAAGATCCAAACATGATCTGAATATGCCGGACGCATGAGTCCGATATCCTCACTGGCTTTCATCGAGTAAGGGTACGCCTTGTTACGACATATTTGTATACTTTTGGATATCTCCAAGTGCATCCCCACAACCGTGATTACCGAGGGCCCAATTCGTTGTTTCTAGACAATGGCACAATCCCCATAATAGGCTTAGTCAATATTGTAAATGGGCGGTCTTTGTCTTTTACCGATGGAAATGGACTGAGGTAGCCAAGTTTTACCCCTGTAGCATAGGAGATAATGATTTTGTGTACCCCACATTGGTGCATAAAATAAGCCATACCTAGGACAGAAATGGATTTACCCCGAGTGTGGGAGGAATAAGGTCAAAATGATATATGTTGTTTTTATAACCACATGCATCTCACGCATCCCATGGATTGCATGCATACACGCATCATGCTAACCACTTGTCTTAAAAGCCATCATAGATATCCGTTGGGTTAGAGAAGAAGGAAGACTTGTCAAACAGAGTTTAGCAAGCATGAATGCGTCAGACAGCGAAGATTCCCATATGGATCAGTTGGAGACCAATGTCACTAAAATTACCGAGCAACTACAAGCTTTGACCAGTCTGGTAGTACTCCCCACAGTGGGAAAAAAAACAACGAGAGTGGTAGGTGTGAGGAGCCCCCAATTAGGGTGAGCGAAGAAATCCCTATTTTTGACATGGCTGAGTATGCCGCGGGAAGGGTAGCCGGGTCTCTGGCAGAACTACAGAAACTTAGAGAACAAGTAGAGTCAGTTACCAGCAAGATGAAGGGAAAACATGAAGTTATGTTAGCCTATGATACGATGACTTTTGAAGAAGAGTTACCTCCTTAGTTTAAGATGTCTGACATGGCAAAGTTCAACGGGAACAGAGATCCTAGGGTCCATCTCCGGAAATATGTTTCAGGGATGAGTTCAGTGGGTTTGTCGAAGCGCCAGGTGCAGAAGATGTTCAGGATGTCACTAGAAGGGGCGCCCGTAGTATGGTATCACGGCCTGGAGAGAAAGGATCGGGATGACTGGAGGGCATTAGTAGAGGCCTTTCTGAACTAATATGTCACAGATCTGGAGATAGACTTGTCACTCCGTGACTTAGAAAACACCAAACAGAAGCCAGATGAGAGCTTCAAAGATTATATGGATCGCTGGAGAAGACAGCTCTTGAAGATGCAGACTCAGCCCTAGGAGAAAGATCTGATCAAGATGATCATTAAGGGAACCAAGCCCTCCATCTATAACAAGCTGCGAAGGATGACCTTCATGATTAGTGACTTTCGACAGCTAAGAAAAACTGTCATGGATATCGAGGAAGAAGAAGCCGAGAACATAAAGTTTTATGGCCGAAATAGAAGGACCATTGGGGGGCCTTCAGTTACCGAGCCCGCTCATGTTGAGGTCGCTACCATCAGAAACAGGCGATTCTCCAATCTTGGTAGACCTTTGTCAAAGGTGTTTGAAAAGATGAAAAGGCAAGGACTCCTAAGACCCTTAGAACCTAGACCATTTCCAAACCCTGTGCACACTACTTCGACCTAAACCTATACTGTCACTTCCATCATGAAAACAAGGCCATGAAACTGACAATTGTCCCCGCCTCAGGCATGAGATCCAAGACCTCATTGACACCCATAAGATATCCGACCCAAAAAAAGAAAAACCCAACTACCACTCTGTTTACCACACACCTATATGATCAACTTCGGCCTGCCCGGAAACTTTGTCTTCCAAACTCTCAACCACTAGGCTTCTTGCATGAAAAAGAAAAGAAAAAGAAAATTTTACAGCTAGAATAAAAAGGACCATTGGGGGACCTTCAGCTAGAAAAAAAATTATTTGTTTTTAGTCCTTAATAGTTAAGCATGAGTCCAATGATGAAATTATTTACTTTAGGGTGAAATCTTAGAAACGATAAGTTGTTGATGTACTTTTATCTGATACTTTGAGTGGTTGATCTATGTTAGACTCGTAAGCACTTAATTATAGGTTTTTAACAGTGAAAACCTGAGTAGTCGGTAAAGTGTCTAGTTGAAGAAATTTCAGGTCGATGAATGACCGTTTGCTTAGATGTCTATTCTGATTTGCTTGTGTTATGATGTGTTGTATTGTTGAAAATAAAAGAAAAGTCCCTAAAGAAAAAATCAAACCACATATAACCGATAAGCGTGAAGTTACCCATGGGCGAGTATTAGGACCACCATGAGGAGAAATGCTACCTTAAAGGGTAGGTGTGTTGGAAAAAAAAAGAGAGACAAAAGAAAAGAAAAGAGAAAAAAGAAAAAAGAAAAAAGAAAAAAGAAAATCATACCTTATTGAGCACAGAAAAAGCAATTGCAGAGCATACTTGAGATATCTAGGTTGGTTTGACCCATCGATCCCAATTTTTAGACAAAATCATTGAGTTGGCTTACCTGGGAATCAAGCTGTTAATGAACCTTTGCACACACACACACACTTTGAGTCTGGCTTAGATCATTTATTCAAAAACTCAGATTTGAGTTGCATTGAGTGCTTTGAAGGTTCTCTAGTTTCATTACTGGCCATTCTTTGAGGACAATAATATGTGTAACTATTGAGAGATAGCTTAAGTAAAAGATAGTACGAACCTGCAAAACAAGGAAAACTTTGAAGGCCTCCCGAAGGTATAGACATTGGAAACACAACATCACCGGAAATGTAGTGGGAGAAAAATCCAAGCCAAGAATAGCAGCAAACTCCTTAGGGAGAAGGCATATTTCGAAATCTGGGAATTGAAAGACATGATTTTCAATATCCCAAAAAATGAGGCCGCTTTCAAAAAGGCGTAATTCACCTTGACTCGGTACGTGTATGAGAGAACAGAAAGCTTAGCCAGGTCTGGGGGCAGCCAGTCTACCACCCCGCGAATAAGGGACACGATAGGATCTCGAGCCATGGGACCAAAGAGAACTGAGCAATCACCATAATAGAATTGGAAGAAGGAAACTGCAAGCAGGCCAAGGGGGCGACCAGAGTTCTTCATCAGCAGAAGAGCAAAATGAATGCCTAACCAAAGATGACATCAAGCCAATTAGATAAAGAAAAACTAACGGAATAGGGAATGCATCCATGCATACATGTCGCATACACACAATTTTTTTTTTCTGTTCGCAGACTTTGAAGAAAAAGAAAAAGCGACGAAGATGAGCAACTCCTCGAGAATGAGGATGAACAAGCCGGGAATGGCACTCCGAGAATAGAGAACAACCCAGGGAATAGATAAATAACCTTGGGAATAAGGACGAGCAACTCCTCGGGGGCGAGGATGAGCAAGTCGAGAATGACACTCCGGGAATGGAGAACAACCTCAAGAATAAAGATGAGCAAACAGCCTCGAGAATGAGGACGGATCAGGGGGTGAAATGCCTCACCCCCATCAGTTCGATAGTTTAAGAAGGAATCCTAGGGTTGAGGCCCACATTATCAGTAGTTTGGGAATGAATCCCAGAGGTCGAAGCACCTCATCATCATAGAAAAACTCCTCAGTGGATCAAAACATCACGCAGATGGACCAAAACGTTAGCACCTCGCCATCAACTTAGTTCGCGAATGAAGCCCATGATGGTTCGGGAATAAAGCCCAGAGGCCGGAGCACCTCGCCTTTAACTCAACTCAGTTTGGGAATGAAGCCAAGAATGGTTCGGGAATGAAACCCAGAGGTCGAAGCACCTCGCCATCAACTCAACTCAGTTCAGGAATGAAGCCTAGGATTGTTCGGGAATGAAGCCCAGAGGTCGAAGCACCTCACCATCAACTCAATTCAGTTCAAGAACGGTTCGAAAATAAACCATCTCACACTAAGTAATGGTTCAGAAATGAACTATCTCACACCAGTAACGCTTCAAAAATGAACCATCTCACACCAGTAACGGTTTGGGAATGAACCATCTCACACCAGTAACGGTTCGAGAATTAACCATCTCATACCAGGAACAGTTTGAAAATGAACCATATCAAATCAGATCAGTTCGGTAATAAATCCTAGAGATCACAGCATCTCGCAGGGATGAACCTCAGGGGTTGCAACACCTCGCCATCAAATCAGCCCAGTTCGGTAATGAATCCTAGAGATCGAAGCATCTCGCAGGGATGAACCCCAGAGGTCGCAGCACCTCGCTATCAAATCAACTTAGTTCAGAGACCGAGGCATCTCGCAGGGATGTGTTGGACAATTATGACCCATAGCATCACTATTTGTAAAAGACATGATGTTTTTTTACAAATTAACTATGTGACAAAGGAAATTACTCTTTTATCATTTTGTAATTGGATTACTTGGATATATAAATGATAACAGTCCATATGATCAATACCAGATTAATAAGATATGAGACAATATTAATCCATGAAAGGTTTAATCATTAAATATCCATAATCGTAATATTATCGAGACTGGACATCGATAATGCGGAATAAGCTAGTATTACACTTGTGCGCGTTATGGAAGCTTAACGACATAGTTCTCATATATTTAAGTATTGGATACTTATGCAATTGTGATAGGAGGTTTTGTTAGGCGTCGGACCGGGAATAGCTTCGCTCTGGATAGACCCCTCGAAATCCCAATGGTAGTGTGACTATGTGTCTATGGGAATCCGATACTGGATCTAAATACGCAATACTTGGTATACTACGCTTGATATAGATTATGTATTCCTTATAAGAATATTTCTGGAGAATTAGGTAGGCACGGTGCTTTGCTAGAAGCCAACCATGTCTTGTAAATCGGTAAGAACATGGTACCGGATACACACGTGTTCGGATAGTCCAATGACCGTATTTACTGCCAACATATCAGGGATCTCTTGGGTCGCTTCCCAAAGATTCATCGATGACATTTGACTCGAACAGAATTAATCTGAGATTAATTATGAGAGAGAAAGTTAATCTGGGATTAATTGCGGCAAGAATTAATCTGGGATTAATTCGTCGAGAAGAGAGAACGCGATTAATTTGGAATTAATCAGAAAAGTAAATTTAATATTTAAATTGGATTTTACTATTTAATTTATTTAATTGGGCTAAAATAATATATTAGATATATTAATTGAAATTTGATTTCAACACGGAATTAAAATTGGATTTTAATTCAAGCGAACGAATTATTTTGGAATTAATTCGTAAGCGACTTTCGTAATAATTTTACTAGGCATTATTATTTAATTAAATTGATTTTAATTACATCACCACGGAAAAATTCGTTTAGTCGAATTTAACGAACCGGGCCCAAAGTGTGTTGTGTAAGCCAATCTGAATTTTGAATTCAAATGGTGGGACCAACAACTCACATCACTTGTCAACTTGTGATGAAAGTGGTTGGCAATAAAGTAAATTGGATTTATTACACATCACACCTACCAAGTCATAATATAACTTTGGTAATTTTTTTGGAAAACACTACTATTCACTCATCTTCTCTCTTCCTCTCTTGGCCGAATTTCTTGCTTCTTGGAGGTGAAATTTGGCTTCAATTTTTTTTATCAAAGCTAGCACTTTTGGGGTCAAAAATGGTGATAGGGAAACTCACCTATGAATTTGGAACAACAAAGAAAGCTTGGAGATTCTACATCCATGGAGAGTTTTAGAAAATTTCAAAGCCGATCAATGTGAGTATTCCGCAACTCCCTTTAATTTATTCACACTGGAATCATGTTTAGGATGCTTGGGAAAGTCTTAGAACACTAACAATGGTATCATGAGCCACCTAAACTTGATTTTAAAATCTAGGGTTTGTGGACTTTAATTTGGGATTTTTTACTTGGAGCATGATTTGTCTAAATTTATTATTTGGTTGTGTTAGTATGATGATGAATTGGATTTTTGCATCATTGGATTTGTGATAAATTGATTAGATTAATTTTCCCCAAATTTACATGCATGGCCGAAACTAGCCCTAGATAGGTTCATGGTGATTTTTTGAATTTGACAATTGGATGTGTTAATTGGCATGAAATTGAATATTAATTATTGATTTAATTGGATTGAAATCAAAATTGGATTTTAATTTCATGTATTACCGTGAACTTAAGCATGTTGGAATGAGTTGGTTTTGCATCAATTTGTGTTGGACATGAATTGGATAATTAAGCATGATTAATTAGATTAATTGGTGTTTTGGAAATATTGGATTAATTAATTAATTGTGTTAACTACACTTTAATAAAAATTAATGTGATATTTAGAATATTATGTTAATATGGATTAGTCTTTAAATTTGGAATTTATTAATTGGACTAATTTTTTATATTGGGCTTAATGGGCTCGGTTGGGCCAATTTTGGTTTTGGTCAATTGGATTGGATCCAATTGGGCTTAAAATCATTTCCATAAAGTCCAAATATGACTATTGGGCCTTAAATAATTTAATTGGGCATAATGGGCCTAAATTGATTTTTAGCAATATGGTGATTCCTATTTGGGCCTTGGCATTTTGAGTTTGATCCATATTGGCCAAAGCCCATGCATTAAAAATTAATTGAAAACCCATTACACTTTAATTGAATAGTATTAGATACTAAATGGGCATTTGAGACCCATTTAGATTGGATTTGGAATCCAAGTCTTTAAGGCACATAAATAAGTGTAATTATTTAATTTGGAATTAAATTCGAATTAGTATTGAATAAAAATTAAATTGGATTTAAAACTGTAGTTCGATATAATTCAAGAATATGTACTTTGAGTATTTAT
Organism: Zanthoxylum bungeanum; assembly: GCA_019454045.1. Classification (NCBI taxonomy): domain Eukaryota; kingdom Viridiplantae; phylum Streptophyta; class Magnoliopsida; order Sapindales; family Rutaceae; genus Zanthoxylum; species Zanthoxylum bungeanum. The sequence continues at coordinate 209,998 of SKCR01021737.1, read as the reverse complement.
TCTTAAACGATTTGGACTCGCGCAAATCAAATCGTTGTTTTAACATTGGATGGTCATTAATTCAATGATTAATTAATTGGATTAGATTGATTGAATAACATGCTTTGTGTGAATACTTGGATGTATTTGTATGAATAGTGTATATCAGATGGATATTAGAAGGGTGAGGGCAATTTTGGAAATTATTGTAATAAATTTGGAATTTATTTAAATTGGACCTGCGTGTCCAGCCTATTATCTCTTTTCTCTTTGTATTTCTCTTCTCACCAATTCCCCTCAATGTAAATGAGGTTTCTTTAATGTATTATGTAATTGGGTAGAAGTATGTAAAGTGCTAGCGGGATGGAGGAAAATGAGAGATTTGTTTTAGGAACAAATTTGTTATATATCCATCCGCATATCATTATTAATTCTATTCACGCCTTATTATGATTTTAGAATGCATGTTTACGGGTGTATGATGAGACCTAATCAAAAATAATAAATTGGTTAACAATTTACGCGAAAAATCCTCACTTAAATATTAAGTGTTTTCCTTCCATTAAGTGGTTCTCTCTCAAGATCCAAGATTGGCATTGGTTTGTTGGCCAAAGTCAAGACCATTGTCCATCGCAGATGTGTTTGAACCATGCAAGCTTTGTTCTATATCGCGTGTCTTGGGCGGTTGTAACTTGTTGGCCAAAGTCAAGGTCACTTATAGTTCATCGACGTGGATTACAAAGCTTTCCCATTGTCAATGGGTCGCGCTTAACTGGAATCATTAAGCTTGTTGAGCCAAAGCCAAGGCTTAGGTTATTCAGAGGAAAAGGTTGGGAAATATATATTGGATATATATCTCGGACTTGGAAGTCCACCTACCGGATCTAGGAATTGGATGAGATCTAATTGATCTTAGAGATCTACCAAGTTAAGTTTCATACAACTTGTTGGCCAAAGTCAAGGTTGTGTGTTATCTAACAGGATCCTAGCCCACTAGGAAACTGGGTTTCCCGAGTACTCCACATAGGGTTAGAGGCTCGCCAAAAAATAGTGGGAGGCTAGTATTAAATTTGCAATTTCGTTTAAATATTTGCCAATACGCGCTCCTTTTATTTTATTTATCTTTGTTATAAATATATTAGTTGGACTAATATGAAATATTGCTTTCTTTGAATAGTTAGACTGTACATGACACTACTCCACTTAGAGTTGGTTATATAGTTTGACTATTGTAACCATTACATTTTGAGTGTACCTGATATCGTTGATTGGATAGTTGGACTATTGCAATCAAGATGGCTGGAAATATTAGCGTTAAGGGACATAATCCTTGGTGAAAATGTTTTTAACGGCGTAAATTTTCCCGATTGGGAAATGAATCTCAGGATAGTTCTGGGAGCTGAAAAGTTACTCTATTTGATAGATAGACCTCTCGGGCCTGATCCCGGACTTGAGCGACCAATTGATCATGAGCTTTGGAAGACTCATCGAGATGATAACCTTACCACTCAATCTGTCATGCTTGCCGTAATGACTCCTCAATTTTGACGTCAGAACAAAGGATTGGATCCTTATAACATGATGTTGAAATTGAAGGACATTCACAGATCTAACCTTAGATCTTAGAAGTACGAATTGCAAAAGAATCTATTTCGCTCGCGTACGTCAGATGGTACATCTGTCGAGCACTATATGTCGCAGATGATTGCTGACATCGAATAGCTAGGTTAGCTAGGCATTACCTACGAGGCCGAGACTTCCATAGATTTGATCTTATAGTCTTTGCCCGAATGTTGGGGCGGGTTCATCATGAACCAAGAGAAAAATCTTGGAGAGTTAAAGGCTATGCTGAAGGAGGCAGAGCCAGAGCTTCCAAAAGGGCAAGAAGCACAAGGCGCATCTTACTTCGACATCCCAGATGCCTAAGGCTTGGCTGAAGGCTTCTGGGGTGTGAAGAAAAAAGGGCAAAGGTAAAATCGTCACAGTCTCTTGGGAAGACAAAGGACATATCCCAAGATGTCTGCCTAAATTGTGGAAAACGGGGTCACTGGTAGCGTGACTGCCGTATGGACAAGGCAGACATGAAGGAAGTGAAGGCGAGCAAGGCTCCGACTTCAGGAATGTTTGTTATTGTAATAAACGTGTCCACTACTATTTTTTAATAATTAGATTTTTGATACTGGATATGTACTGATGTGCGGGATCTGCTGATTAGCAGGAGACTGGCTTTATATGAGATCGACCTACGAGTCATAAACGGGACGAGAGTCGCTGTTTTGGCTATTGGTCCTATAATTTTTTTTATCTGCCCTTGGGGCATATAATTACATTAGGTGACTGTTATTTTGTACCTAGTTTGACTAGTAACATCATCTATGTATTTTGTTTAACCCATTTTCGGTGTACCTTTGTATTCTGGAACACTGGGTGTTTTGTATATAAAGATAACATTTTGATATGTATTGCAGATATTAATAATGGTCTTTATATTTTGTATATAAATGAATATCAAACATATAACATGACAAACAAAAGGCTCAAATTAAGTAATTCTAATGAGACTTATTTGTGGCATTGTCTTCTGGGACGCATTAACAAGACTCGTATATCCACACTTTCGAAGAGTGGATACTTGGATAGATTTGATCCTAATTCATATGACGTCTGCGAATCCTATTTATTAGGTAAAATGCCTAAAACACCTTTTAGCGGTAAAAGTGTACGTGCCACTGAACTGTTAGCCCTCATTCATAGTGACGTATGTGGGCCCATGTCTAGCCAGGCTAGAGGTGGATATGAATACTTCGTAACCTTTACGGATATTGTATCGTGTTATGGTTATGTGTATCTTATGACACACAAGTCGGAAACTTTTGATATATTCATAGAGTTTCGACACGACGTAGAAAACCAGACCGAAAAAAGTATTAAAACATCACGATTGGATCGTGGTGGAAAATACTTGAGCAATACATTTCTCGATTACTTGAAAGAGTTTGGTATTCTTTCAAAGTGGACTCCTCCCGGAACACCTCAATTGAACGGTTTGTCCGAACGGAGAAACCAAACTTTGTTGGACATGGTAAGGTTAATGATGAGTCGCACTAAGCTACCAATTTCCTTCACGGGATACGAATTAAACGGTGCAATACTTATTTTGAATAAGGTTCTGTCAAAGTTTGTTGGACAGACTCAATATGAAATATGGACAGGAAAGAAACCGGGTTTCTCATTCATGAAGATTTGGGATGCTGGGCATACGTTAAATGTTTGGATAGTACCAAACTAGAACCCAAATCGGATAAGTGCCTATTTGTAATTGGTTTGGACACTGGTTGATGTACCAGAAGGCATTGTGCCTATTGGTAGCAAATTAGTCTTCATGGTGAAGACAGACATGGATGGCAACATACAGACGTACAAAGCTAGGCTTGTAGCGAAATGGTATCATCATCAACATGGTGTCGATTACGACGAAACCTCTTACCCATTGCCATGATTAAATCTATTTGGATAATGCTTGCTAATGCTTCATATTTCGATTATAAAATATGACAGATGGACGTCAAAACCGCTTTCCTTAACGGAAACATTTTGGAGGATGTTTACTAGCAACAGCCTGACGGGTTTGTCTTGCCAAAACATGCAAACAAGGTTTGCAAGTTAAATCGATCGATTTATGGATTGAAGCAAGCATTACGTTCTTGGAACCAACGTTTTGATGAGATCATATTACAATATGGTTTCATTCAAAACGAAGATGATTCTTGTGTTTATAAGAAGGTTAGTGGGAGTGCATTGTGTGGGACACAGAAACTGGACGACGCAATGCTGTTCCAGGCTCGGGGGCCTAGTTGGGAGTACGGAGTAGCCAACAGAGGACTAAACCGGAGAATAAGGGAGTCACCACCCGGTGTGAACCGAGACAAAGATTTAAGGCCGCACTCACCCCTCGCAAGGGAAGACCTCAAACCATTGGGTTCAGAATGGTCCCTTACTTATGCAACTTGTAATGTAAAGATTTATGCAATAATCCAACCAAGCCTATGACATACATTTCCAAGTGCACCACAATCCTAGATTCACATGCTTAAAAGTATAGTTTACATCTAACATACATGAACCAAATCTTATTGCCAAATTCACATGCTCAAAGGTAGGCCTTTGCAACAACAAACACATAACGTCATAAGAATTCAATCATTCATGTAGATATAAACACAAACAGTCATGGTAACATTTGCGTGTAATGTAAAGGAAATCAAAATGACGACAAATAATATTGTAGGCGCATAACAGAAATAGACAACTAGAGAGGTAATACAAATGCATAGCGTAAAAAAAAGGGTAACCGTATGCTAAGATGGACATGTCGTAATGTGATGCGAGAGAATCTGTTTACCGTATGCGTTCGTGCAGCATTCGTATACGTATTCGAACGGTAAACAGAAGGTTCTCGTTCGAGTAGCGTTCGTAAACGCGTTCGAACGGGAATGAAACAGAATGCACACGTTCGTATGGCGTTTGTGAACGCGTTCGAACGGAAATGAAACAGAATACTCACGTTCGTGTGGCGTTTGTGAACGCGTTCGAACAGAAATGAAACAGAATGCTCACGTTCGTATGACATTCGTGAACGCGTTCGAACATAAATGAGACCTGATGCATGATAAGGTAAAATGCATGCGCGTTCGAGTTGCGTTCGTAAACACGTTCGAACGGTAACATACCTGATGCATGAAATGGGACGCAATACATAAACAACAAAATAAAGGGGCGCGGCGAAGTACTGCTGTAATGGTGGCCTTTTGGGGCTCTTGATCTCTCAAAGAGAGGACCTTTAGACCAACATACTAAGCCCATACGCGTCACATCACATCATGCATACAAACATAAAGACAATCATATCAAACTAAGTATGCCCGATTGAACACATCTTACATCCAACCGAACACACATCAACCGGTGCGGTAAAGCATCGTGGTAAAGGGCTTTAACCCCTCCCCATAGGGGATCTTTCATTCCACTTACTAAGCCTATGCGCTCGATCGTATCATGCATACAAACATAAAGACAATCATATCAAACTAAGTATGCTCGATTGAACACATCTTACATCCAACCGAACACACGTCAACCGCGCGGCAAAGCATCGTGGTAAAGGGCTTTAACCCCTCCCCGTAGGGGATCTTTCATTCCACTTACTAAGCCCATGCGCTTGATTGAGTCATGCACAAATAAGAAACATGCAGAATTTAAGTGACGAAAAATAAATAAACCAAAGCAACACAAAACAAAAGAGGGTGCCGTTTACTCAAGTGGTACGTGGAGTTGTATCCCAAGTACAGACCGCACTACCGTCCATTCGGATTCGGCTACGGAATTTACGTCTAGGTTTCCATCCTATATACCACAAGAGATGACACCCTTCCATTCATCCAATACCACAACACACATCATACATAAACAATATTCAACAAAGAAGTAAAATACAGTCAAAATAAATAACAAGAATCAAATGAAGATGAGTATGGGAAGTACCCTCAGGTCTAACCTTTTTAAGCCGTCTCTCGGACTCGCGTTTCACGAAGATCGGAAGGGGTAATGCTCCGCAACTTTTCTAGTTCAATGGTTGCCTTTTCCTTCGCTGTACGGCCGCTCGAGCTACTGTTTTGGACTCCATTTTGCTGCTGTTTCCTTGTGGTTTCGCCGCTGTTTCCTCTCTGTAGTTTTGCTTACTGTTTGTGGACTGTTTTGATGTTCTTGGTGGATTGTTTTGATGTTCTTGGTGGACTATTTTGATGTTCTTGGTGGACTATTTTGGGTGCTCTTTTGGTGTTTTAGGCTACGGTTTTGGTGTGTTTGGGGTGGTATTGGGCTGCTGTTTGGGACTAATTTCAGGGGTAGTTTCGGTCCTATCAGGGGCTGATTTCAAGGGTTAGGGGGCTACTGTGTGTTGTTCTCGTTAATTTGGTGAGGGAAGGGTTGTGTGTGTGTTGTTTTTATGTTTTGTAGTTTACGTGTGGTCTGGAGAGTGTCTTGATGTCTTGGGCGTGTATTAGAGAGAGTGGAGAGTTGAGAGGGCTTTTTTTGTGAATGAGCTAGGGAGATTCGAGAGAGTGGAGAGAAGAGGTGGCTAGGTTAGTGCATGTTTATATATGAGAGAGCTAGGGTTTGCCCTGTCTCACAAGGAAGAGATTTGTTTCCAAATTAGGAGTGATAGGAATGGTATATACAAGATTGAGGGGGGACAAAATATTTTAAATTAGGAAGTCAACTAATCTAAATTGGTGGGTATCTTATTGAATTAGGAAGTCAACTAATTTAAATTGATAGATGTCTTATTAGATTAGGAAGTCAAATATTTAATTAGCTTTGATTGGTTAGGATTGATTTTAATTAGGCATATCTTATTTTAATTTTAGTATATGAATTATTTAAATTAGGCATGATTTTAGTTTAAGTTGGTAATTGTTTATTTTATGTTTGGTAAATGTTTTATTTAATTATTTAATTAATTTAATTATTATCTTATTTAGTTAATGTTTTAATTAATATTTATTTATTTAAATTGGGATGTGTTTTATGGGCTTTGGGGGGCTAATTGGGCTGGGGTGCGAGGCTAGCAGCAAAACCAGAAATACCGACTCCGTTCGAACGCCAATTCGAACGGCACGAACGTCCGCAATCTGCTGCTGACGTTCGAATGAAGTAACGAATGCAGCACTAACGAAGACAGTGAACTTGTGAAATGAACTAGATGACGTACTTATTCTGAATTTCCCCTTCCGACCTCCGTTTCCCGCAATATCCTTAGCTAAAAAATAGTGTGCCTCCAACTGAGACTCATCATCGGGTTTCACATGCGAAAATACAATGCCTACAGTCGCCCCCACTTTGATGGGACTTGGCAGTTGTGGACTTTGAACAATCCTATCAAAGTTATGCAATGCATTTTCACTTACCTGGCTCGCCAGCTGCCACTTGACTTACCATGTGTTGAGTTGAGTTGGATGGTGGGGTGCTGCGACCCCTGGTTCATTCCCGAACCATGCTGTGATGTGGTCCATTCCCGAACCGTTACTGTGAGGTGGTCATTTACAACACTGTTACTGTGAGATGTCCATACCCGAACTGTTACTGTGAGGTGTCCATTCCCGAACTATTACTGTGAGGTGGTCCATTCCCGAACCGTTACTGTGAGGTGGTCCATTCCCGAACCGTTACTGTGAGGTGGTTCATTCCCGAACCGTTACTGTGGGTGTCCATTCCCGAACTGTTACTGTGGATGTCCATTCCCGAACTGTTACTGTGAGGTGGTCCATTCCCGAACTGTTACTGTGAGGTGGTTCATTCCCAAACTGTTACTGTGAGGTGGTTCATTCCCGAACCGTTACTGTGAGGTGGTTTATTCATTCCCGAACCGTTACTGTGATTGGGTTCATTCCCGAACCGTTACTCTGTGAGGTGTCCATTCCGAACTGTTACTGTAAGGTGGTCCATTCCCGAACCGTTACTGCGAGGTGATTCATTCCCGAACCGTGCTTCTATTCTTGAGTGCCATTCCCAGCTGTTCATTTCCTGAACTGTATTTCCATTCCCGGACTTATCTCCATTCTCGGAGTGTCATTTCCGACTTGTTCATTCCTGAACTCTGCTCCATTCTTGGATTATATCTCCATTCTCGGAGTGTCATTTCCGCTTGTTCATTCTTGAACTCTGCTCCATTCTTGGATTATATCTACATTCTCGGAGTGTCATTTCCGACTTGTTCATTCTTGAACTCTGCTCCATTCTTGGATTTATCTCCATTCTCGGAGTGTCATTTCCGACTGTTCATTCTTGAACTCTGCTCCATTCTTGGATTATATCTCCATTCTCGGAGTGTCATTTCCGACTTGTTCATTCTTGAACTCTGCTCCATTCTTGGATTATATCTCCATTCTCGGAGTGCCATCTCGGCAGAACTGATATGATGTGATGCGGGCCTCGCCCCCAGAATGCCATACCCGGTAGAAACTGATCCGATGTAATGTGGGCCTCGCCTCCAGAATGCCATACCCGGAAATGCTGACACTGAAGTGGGCCTCGGCCCTAACTGCTACCGATATGGGCCTCACCCCCAACTGATACTGATGTGATGCGGGCCTCGCCCCCAGAATGCCATACCCGGCAGAAACTGATCCGATGTAATGTGGGCCTCGCCCCCAGAATGCCCTACCCGGCAATGCTGACACTGAAGTGGGCCTCGGCCCTAACTGCTACCGATATGGGCCTCGCCCCCAGACTGATACTGATGTGGGCCTCGACCCTCGGGATTCATCCCAAACTGATACTGATGATATGGGCCTCGCCCATGTGATTCGTTCCTGAAGACTGCTGACATTGTACTGTTACTACTACTTCTGGTTGGCTTGCATTCGGCGCTTTTTTTTTTTTTCCCTTTGAAACCTGTTATTACAAAACAGAACAAACACGAAAGGATGCAAAATGCGTTACGTGTATGCATGCATGAATGTTCCTATCCCGTCGGGTTAGGTCTTCCGTCAATTCTCTTGGTGACTGCTTAGCCTTCTCTTCCTCAGACAAGCTATTTCTTCAATCTGTCTACGTTGATCGGCTCGGTGAACTAATTCCCTTCCAAGTCTGATATTTTCACTGGCTCTATTTCCCAATTTCTGAATGTCTATCTTATCTTTTCTGTTTGCTTACTTCGAAGGTTCCCCGTGTTCATCACTGGATTCCATAGTACCAAGGTTGAATGCTTTTCTCAAATATTCTCATATTGCAGAAGAGTTTCAGCAAAATGAACGTCTTTATTATTGTTGAGGAAAAGAGTTCGAAAAAGTAACAAAATCAATGTCATTTAAAAAAACTGGATCAAATAGACTAGGAGGAACATCTCCATCATCCGCAGCACTGCCTTCTTCCTCGGCCTATGGTTCTTCTTCACTGTCATCCATGTAAGAAGCTTGGTGGTTGATGGTTTCTTTTCATGGGTTGGGTATTTTATGGGAATCTATGAGATCTTGAATTTCATGCCTGAGGCGGGTGCAGTTGTCGGTGTCATGGCCATGTAGCTGGTGGAAGTGACAATAAAGGTTCACATTTATGTGTGGTGGTGGGGGGTGTGGAAGTGGCTTGCCTTCTAAGGGTTTCAAGATTCCTTGTCCCTGTAACTTTTCAAACACCTTCGACAAAGGTCTACCAAGGTTGGAGAATTGCCTGTTTCTGATGGCAGCGACTTCGGTAGTAGCGGGCTTTGTCTCAGAAGGCCCCCCAAAAGTTCTTTTATTCTGGCCATAAAACTTTCTGTTTTCAGCCTCCTCTTCCTCAATATCCATGACAGTTTCCCTCAACTGTCGAAAATCAGAAATCATCGAAGTCATCCTCCTCAGCTTACTATAAATAGAGGGCTTGGTGCCCTTGATAATCATCTTAATTTGGTCTTTCTCTGAAGGCCGAGTCTGCATTTTCAAAAGCTGGCTTCTCCAGCGATCCACATACTCTTTGAAATTTTCCTCTGGCTTCTGTTTAGTGTTCTCCAAATCACGGAGTGACAAGTCAATTTCTAAGTCTGTAACATACTGCTTCAGAAAAGCATCAGCTAGTTCCTTCCAATCTTCTTTAACCTTCTTCTTAAGGCTATGATACCAAACCACAGGTGCCCCCTCAAGTGACATCCCAACACATCTTTTGGACTTGGCGCTGTGATAGGCCCATTGAACTCATGACTGAGACATATTGCTGCAGATGGACTCTTGGGTCTCCATTCCCATTAAACTTGGCCATGTCCGGCATTTTAAACTGAGCTGGCAGCTGTTCTCCTCCGAAGGTCATTGCCTCATAATCTAACAACTCTTCATGTTTACCCCCTTATTTTGCGGGTAACTGTTTCAACCTGATCCCGAAGCTTCTGAAATTCTGTCTGAGACCCAATCACTTTGCCTGTTGCATACTCTGCTATGTCATCATCAAAAGTGGGGATATCATCCCCCAACCCATTCGGAGGCTCCTCGCGCCTCACATTCTCAGAATTTCCCCCAGCACGGGGCACAGCCATATTTGCCATGGCAGTGGTCATGGCTTGCAACTGTTCGGTGACCTTGGCGAGACTGTTTTCCAACTGATCCATACGGGATACCTCAATATCTGATTCACTCATGTCTGTTCCCAGTATTTTGGTGAGTCTTCCCTTTTCCCTAACCCAACGGGAATCTATGATGGCTTTTTGAACACAAGGGTTAGCATGATTATGTATGCATGATGTGCATAAGAAGTATATAACATATACTAAATCAAATAAAATCTTCAAACAAATCGGCCTATTATCATTTTAGAAGCTTTTGGGACAACTGTCATAAGTGAACCCGTCCCAGTTTAAATGGCCCAACGAGTTCATGTCTTATGGCAAAGAGCCCAACTAAATCCAAATGATAATATTCCGAACACAATCATAAAATGGCCCATTGTTATTTAGAAGCCTTTTGGCCCAATCGTCATAAGATATGTTCTTGTCCCAGTTTAAATGGCCCAACAAGCCCATATCTCATGACAAAAGACTCAGATGGATTCAAATAGCAATGTTCCCAAACATAAGCATACAAGGAAGATATTATAAACATAAAATAATAACTTCTACCACCGTGTGGCCCACCATCATTTCAGAAGCTTTGGGCCTAATTGTCATAGGATACGAACTTGCCCCAGTTTAAATGGCCCAGCAAGTTCGCATTTTTGACAAAGAGTCCAATTCATCCAATGATAATGGTCCTAAAGCACAAGGAAATATTTGTTATAGGCTATACAACCCGGTCTACGCATGGGTTCGTGGGAGTATGGAAAAGGCTCTCATCGGCGAAGGATGGCCCACAACTAGGTCTCCCCAATCAAGGGTTCGAGCAACCAAGTGAGCACACCCTTTTTTATACACTAAGGTACGTGCCAATGAGCTATGGTGTGTGACAGACTGTCAAATGGATTTCCCGTTGTAGATTCCCCAGAGGGAAGGTGGAGCGAGGCTCACTTAAATACCCAAGCCTCTTAGGCTCTTATCGCTTGGTGTCAGGAATAAACAACGAGTCCTCCAAATTAGTCCATCACAATAGGCTACGAGTAGATGGCTATCTAGGTGCCTTCACAGCTTTTCCTTCTAGAAAGGTAGTGAGTGAAGGAAGACACCAAACCATTACCTAGCCTCAAAATGCCTTTGATCACAACCCTCATTTCACACATTTGTAGACACGGTTAATTAAAGCATAAATCTATACATTACAAGGCATTATTTCGGGGCCGATTCTCTATCCCCAGTGGAGTCGCCAGACTGTGGGACACAGAAACTGGACGACGCAATGCTGTTCCAGGCTCGGGGGCCTAGTTGGGAGTACGGAGTAGCCAACGGAGGACTAAACCGGAGAATAAGGGAGTCGCCACCCGGTGTGAACCGGGACAAAGATTTAAGGCCGCACTCACCCCTCGCAAGGGAAGACCTCAAACCATTGGGTTCGGAATGGTCCCTTACTTATGCAACTTGTAATGTAAAGATTTATGCAATAATCCAACCAAGACTATGACATACATTTCCAAGTGCACCACAATCCTAGATTCACATGCTTAAAAGTATAGTTTACATCTAACATACATGAAACCAAATCTTATTGCCAAATTCACATGCTCAAAGGTAGGCCTTTGCAACAACAAACACATAACGTCATAAGAATTCAATCATTCATGTAGATATAAACACAAACAGTCATGGTAACATTTGCGTGTAATGTAAAGGAAATCAAAATGACGACAAATAATATTGTAGGCGCATAACAGAAATAGACAACTAGAGAGGTAATACAAATGCATAGCGTAAAAAAAGGGTAACCGTATGCTAAGATGGACATGTCGTAATGTGATGCGAGAGAATCTGTTTACCGTATGCGTTCGTGCAGTGTTCGTATACGCGTTCGAACGGTAAACAGAAGGTTCTCGTTCGAGTAGCGTTCGTAAACGCGTTCGAACGGGAATGAAACAGAATGCACACGTTCGTATGGGTTTGTGAACGCGTTCGAACGGAAATGAAACAGAATACTCACATTCGTGTGGCGTTTGTGAACGCGTTCGAACATAAATGAAACAGAATGCTCACGTTCATGATGCGTTCGAACGGAAATGAGACCTGATGCATGATAAGGCAAAATGCATGCGCGTTCGAGTTGCGTTCGTAAACGCGTTCGAACGGGAACAGACCTGATGCATGAAATGAGACGCAATACATAAACAACAAAATAAAGGGGCACGGCGAAGTACTGCCGTAAAGGTGGCCTTTTGGGGCTCTTGATCTCTCAAAGAGAGGACCTTTAGACCAACATACTAAGCCCATGCGCGTCACATCACATCAAGCATACAAACATAAAGACAATCATATCAAACTAAGTATGCCCGATTGAACACATCTTACATCCAACTGAACACACGTCAACCGGCGCGGCAAAACATCGTGGTAAAGGGCTTTAACCCCTCCCCATAGGGGATCTTTCATTCCACTTACTAAGCCCATGCGCTCGATCGTATCATGCATACAAACATAAAGACAATCATATAAAACTAAGTATGCCCGATTGAACACATCTTACATCCAACCGAACACACGTCAACCAGCGCGGCAAAGCATCGTGGTAAAGGGCTTTAAACCCTCCCCGTAGGGGATCTTTCATTCCACTTACTAAGCCCATGCGCTCGATTGAGTCATGCACAAATAAGCAACATGCAGAATTTAAGTGATGAAAATAAAATAAACCAAAGCAACACAAAACAAAAGAGGGTGCCGTTTACTCAAGTGGTACATGGAGTTGTATCCCAAGTACAGACCGCAGTACCGTCCATTCGGATTCAGCTACGGAATTCGTCTGGGTTTCCATCCTATATACCACAAGAGATGACACCCTTCCATTCATCCAATACCCACAACACACATCATACACAAACAATATTCAACAAAGAAGTAAAATACAATCAAAATAAATAACAAGAATCAAATGAAGATGAGTATGGGAAGTACCCTCAGGTCTAACCTTTTAAGCCGTCTCTCGGACTCGCGTTTCACGAAGATCGGAAGGGGTAATGCTCCGCAACTTTTCTGGTTCAATGGTTTGCCTTTTCCTTCGCTGTACGGCCACTCGAGCTACTGTTTTCGACTCCGTTTTGCTGCTGTTTCCTTGTGGTTTCGCCGTTGTTTCCTCTGTATTTTTTGCTTACTGTTTGTGGACTGTTTTGATGTTCTTGGTGGATTGTTTTGATGTTCTTGGTGGACTGTTTTGATGTTCTTGGTTGACTGTTTTGGGTGCTCTTTTGGTGTTTTAGGCTACGGTTTTGGTGTGTTTGGGGAGGTATTGGGCTGCTGTTTGTGACTGATTTCAGGGGTAGTTTCGGTGCTATCAGGGGCTGATTTCAAGGGTTAGGGGGCTGATGTGTGTTGTTCTCGTTAATTTGGTGAGGGAAGGGTTGTTGTGTGTGTTGTTTGTGTTTTGTAGTTTACGTGTGATCTGGAGAGTGTCTTGATGTCTTGGGCGTGTATTAGAGAGAGTGGAGAGTTGAGTGGGCTTTTTTTGTGAATGAGCTAGGGAGATTCGAGAGAGTGGAGAGAAGAGGTGGCTAGGTTAGTGCATGTTTATATATGAGAGAGCTAGGGTTTGCCCTTGTCTCACAAGGAAGAGATTTGTTTCCAAATTAGGAGTGATAGGAATGGTATATACAAGATTGAGGGGGGACAAAATATTTTAAATTAGGAAGTCAACTAATCTAAATTGGTGGGTATCTTATTGAATTAGGAAGTCAACTAATTTAAATTGATAGATGTCTTATTAGATTAGGAAGTCAAATATTTAATTAGCTTTGATTGGTTAGGATTGATTTTAATTAGGCATATCTTATTTTAATTTTAGTATATGAATTATTTAAATTAGGCATGATTTTAGTTTAAGTTGGTAATTGTTTATTTTATGTTTGGTAATGTTTTATTTAATTATTTAATTAATTTAATTATTATCTTATTTAGTTAATGTTTTAATTAATATTTATTTATTTAAATTGGGATGTGTTTTATGGGCTTTGGGGGGCTAATTGGGCTGGGGTGCGAGGCTAGCAGCAAAACCAGAAATTCCGACTCTGTTCGAACGCCAATTCGAACGTGGCACGAACGTCCGCAATCTGCCTGACATTTGAACGAAGTAACGAACGCAGCACTAACGAAGACAGTGAACTTGTGAAATGAACTAGATGACGTACTTATTCTGAATTTCCCCTTTCGACCTCCGTTTCCCGCAATATCCTTAGCTAAAAAAGTAGTGCCTCCAACTGAGACTCATCATCGGGTTTCACATGCAAAAATGCAATGCCTACACATTGAAAATGATTTTCCTATACATTGATGATGTATTGTTTCTTAGCAATGACATTCTCATATTAAAATCGGTGAAAGCTTGGCTTTCCTTAAAATTCCCCATGAGAAACTTGGGAGAGGCAACCTTTATTCTAGGAATAAGGATATATTGGGATAGATCTTAAAAATGTTGGCACTCTCCGAGAGATCGTAGATTGACAGTGTTGAAGAGATTCAACATGGATCAGTCCTAGAAGGGACTACTTCCGGTGTCACATGGCGTCTCTCTATCTGAGGACATGTGTCCTAAAACTAAAGATGAGAGAGATGCAATGAATCAAATCTCATTCGCTTAAGCAGTCGGATCGATCATGTATGCCACAACATGTACGCGACTTGATGTCTCATACGCTTTGATCATATGTAGTAACAATCAGGCCGATCCAGGTGATGGTCACTGGATTGATGTTAAGAACATCCTTACGTATCTTAGACGAACTAAGGATGCTTTCTTAATTTATCGAGATGGAGAACTTGAGGTGACTGGGATCACCGTTGTAAGTTTCCAAACCGATAAAGATGACTATAAGTCACAGTAAGGGTACATATTTTGTTTGAACAACGAAATAGTGAGCTAGAAATCTTCCAAGCAAGATATTATTGCCGATTCAACAACAAAAGCGGAATACATTACTGCGGCTGAGGCAGAAAAAGAAGCATTTTGGATCTATAAAATTCCTAATTGGATTAGGAGTAGTTCTGTTAGCAGCTGAGCTGGGCTACAGCACAGGCTAAGGAAATATGGTCTCATCAATGATCCAAGTATGTACTTTGATGGTTTCATCTGATTCGAGAGATCACACATCGTGGTGATGTGAAGATCGAAATATCGTTTCAGATGATAACCTTGCAGATCCGCTGACGAAAATGATATCTCAGCAAAATTTTGAGTGACCCGTACATAGTTTAAGTGTTGGACACTTGAGTGATTAGCTATAGGCCAAGTGGGAGATTGTTGGACAATTATGACACATAGCATCACTATTTGTAAAAGACATGGTGTTTTTGTACAAATTAACTATGTGACAAAGGAAATTGCTCTTTTATCATTTTGTAATTGGATTACTTGGAAATATAAATGATAAAATTCCATATGATTAGTACTGGATTAATAAGATATGAGACAATATTAATCCACGAAAGGTTTAATCATTAAATATCCATAGTCTTAGTATTATCGAGACTGTACATCAATAATGCGGAATAGGCTAGTATTACACTTGTGCGCGTTATGGAAGCTTAACGACATAGTTCTCATATATTTAAGTATTTGATACTTATACAAGTGTGATAGGAGGTTCTGTTAGCCATTGGACCGGGAACAGCTTCACTCTGGATAGACCTATCAGAATCCCATTGGTAATATGATTATGTGTCTATGGGAATCTGAATTAGGGTAGGTGTATGTGGTCATAACCTGAGACTTGCCTCGCTAATACTTACGACAATCAGTATACTTTGGTTTTGGTCGTCCAGAGGTTTAACAGGTTATGTGTATGCCTCTTCTGGGTATACTGAGAATCGTAGTGTATTGGGTGTGATGTCAAGATAGAAGTATCACTTCAGTCATATGGAGACAATGATCACACAGAGATACATAACTAGTACTCTTAAATTCTGCAGCTATCGGGATAGTATGACTAGGTCATGATTATCCGATTACAGAGGCTAGTTGCTAGTGATCCGATATATGCTTCGTATGGGGCAGACATAATTCCAGCCCTAGGCCTGACATGTGACATCCAATACTAGATCGTAATACGCAATACATTGTACACTACGCCTGATACATATTATATATATTCCATGTTGAATATTTTTCTGGAGAATTGGGTAGGCACGGTGCTTTGCTAGAAGCCAACCATGTCTTGTAAATCGGTAAGAATGTGGTACCGAGTACACATGTGTTCGGATAGTCCGATGACCGTATTTACTGCCAATATATCCAGGGATCTCTCGGGTCGCTTCCCAAAGATTCACCGATGACATTTGACTCGAACAGAATTAATCTGGGATTAATTATTAGAGAGAAAATT
Organism: Zanthoxylum bungeanum; assembly: GCA_019454045.1. Classification (NCBI taxonomy): domain Eukaryota; kingdom Viridiplantae; phylum Streptophyta; class Magnoliopsida; order Sapindales; family Rutaceae; genus Zanthoxylum; species Zanthoxylum bungeanum. The sequence goes on along the minus strand of SKCR01021737.1, from coordinate 193,552 downwards.
AATTTAGGATTAATTGCGGTAAGAATTAATCTGGGATTAATTCATCGAGAAGAGAGAACGCGATTAATTTTGAATTAATCGGCAAAGTAAATTTAATAGTTAAATTGGATTTTACTATTTAATTTATTTAATTGGGCTAAAATAATATATTAGATATATTAATTGAAATTGGATTTCAACACGGAATTAAAATTGGATTTATTTCAAGCGATTAAATTATTTTGGAATTAATTCGTAAGCGACTTTCGTAATAATTTTGCTAGGCATTATTATTTAATTAAATTGGATTTAATTACGTCGCGACGGAAAAATTCATTTAGTCGGATTAAACGAACCGGGCCCAATGTGTGTTGTGTAAGCCAACTTGAATTTTGAATTCAAAGGGTGGGACCCGCAACTCACATCACTTGTCAACTTGTGATGTAAGTGGTTGGCAATAAAGTAAATTGGATTTATTACACATCACACCTACCAAGTCATAATATAACTTTGGTAATTATTTTGGAAAATACTAATATTCACTCATCTTCTCTCTTCTCTCTATTGGCCGAATTTCTTGCTTATTGGAGGTGAAATTTTGCTTCAATTTTTTATCAAAGCTAGCACTTTTGGGGTAAAACAAGGTGATAGGGAAACTCACACATGAGTTTGGAACAACAAAGAAAGCTTGGAGCTTCTACATCCATGGAGATTTTAGAAAATTTTAAAGCCGATCAATGTGAGTATTCCGCAACTCCCTTTGATTTATTCACACTAGAATCATGTTTAGGATCCTTGGGCAAGTCTTAGAGACACTAACCCCAGAGATCAAAGCCTCTCGCAAAAGCAGCAAAACAACAGGAAAGTCCGGCAATTGCCAACGAACCAGGTAAGTAAAAATGCATGCATAACTTTGATAGGGTTGTCACTGTCACACACTGCACAAGCCCCATCAAAGAGGGGGTGATGTAGACACTGTATTTTTGCATGAAGCCCAATGATGACCCTCGTATGGAGGCACTACCTAAAAAGTTACGGAAGTCGCGGGAAACGAATGCCAGAAGGAAAAACTCCAAAATTAGCATCTCATCGGATTCAGACTCACTAGCCCGCCTCAGATTTCCTCAACCGTTGTTTTAAACCTTAGCCTCGGCCCAAAACCCATACAATCCATCCTCATGCCCAAGGCCCATAAACACCAAGCCCGTACGCCCAAGCATTCCCAAATAAAAAATCTAATGCAAAACATATGTCAAAATCCCTCAAAATCACCTTCCAATTTAACAAGATATGAAATCCCATCCTCATCAAAATTAGAGATTTTGTCCCCTAAATAAATTAAGAATATATTACCCAAATTTATTTGATTTATTTCCTTGCTTGGGAGATCCCTTGGTATTATAAAAAGACAACAAAACCAAACCCTATGGGGGGCCTTTTCTTCTATTAATCTTACACCATCCACGACAATCACAAACAAAAAAAACAAAAAAAACCCTACTTCTTGTTCTATGTTTGGGCGTGAAACACACAAAATCCCAGCCTTCAACCGACAACAAACACAAACCAAGCAACCCTCATTGACCGAAACAGTAAACAAAAAAAAGACACACATGTAGAGAAGACCTGAAAAGTAAAAGACACTTTGAAAGCACCGACCAAAGGAGAGGAAACAGCGCAGGTAGCGACATCAGCCAGAACGTGCAAGCTTGGACGTGGGAAGACCTGAACGCGAGAAAGATAACCAGCAACAACAACGTGAAGAAGACCTGGACGTGTAGACCTGAACGCAGAAACAGAAATCAGTGACGTGAAGGTAGTGACTGAAACCAACCGACCAAACCTGCCCTCCACCGAACAACAAAGCAACACAATAAGCCTAAAGCCAAATACCCCAAAACGACAACCAGTCCAAAAATAGCCCCAAAACAGTAGCCAAATCACCATAAAACAGTCCCCTAAAACAACAACTCATTACCAAAAAACAGTGAAAACAGCCCTTAAAATCGCAAAAACAGAAGCAAAATAGCCCTTTAAAAAACACACAAACAGACCCAAAAAATAACGAGCAAAAAACAGAAACTTCGACCCTTCCGGCGACGGCATAATGCACTTCCGAGAAGTGACTTAAAAGGTAAGACCTGATGGCACTCTTACCCAATTTATTTTTATAGTTACAGACACGACATGCCTGGATTGACGTGAAATATGTCTAGCCGGGTATGCGAAGTCCTACATGAAAGACAACCAAATTTTTGGTCACACTTTTCTTTATTCCGCACTTAGTTTCGTATTTTATCTTTATATTATTATTATGCATTTACTTTATTGTTCATCTTTATTTTATTACTTCACATTTACTTTAACGCTCATATTTATTTTATTACTTCGCATTTACTTTACCACATATATTTATTTATTATTTTGCATTTATATTACTGTTTACTTTTATTTTATTTTATTGCATTTACCTTATCATTTAGCTTTTTTGTCTATTTATTTTTGCTTATGTTTTTGCTATATTATTTCGCATTTACTTTCATGTTTGTCTACATTGTGTTAATATTTATGCTTGTTATCCCTTGCGGTATATCGGATGGAAACCCAGACATAAATTTCGTAGCCAAATCCGAATGGACGGTAGTACGGTCTGTACTTGGGATACAACTCCACGTACCACTCGGGAAATACTCGCATATGCATGACTAACCCTCCTTTTATTCGCTATTTACTTATTAACGCTTTTCCCGCTTTTGACTGTTTATTATCATTATCATTATCCCATTTCTTAATTTAATTTGCTTTTATTTATATTAATGCTTATTGTGTGCAAATGTGTGTTTATTTGAATTGTCTTGCATGTGCTGCATAAGACTTGGTTATACCATTGTGTGAACCCGTCCATTATACTGGCATAAGTAAGGGACCAGTCTGAACCCAACAGTTTGAGGTCTTCCTTTGCGAAGGGTGAGTGCGGCCTTAAATCAGTTCCCAACTCACACTGGGTGGCGACTAATTTATTCTCTGGTTTAGTCCCCCACGGGCTACTCCGTACTCTCTACGGGCTGCGAACCCAACAGTGTCACGGTCGCCGAGCATCATAGGCATAACGATAAACCTCGTTTCGCTCCTACATAGGGAAATTATGTATCGCCGTCCCCTAGCCCTGAACTACGTGTGCACACGGTCTTTGTCCGTCAACTCCATAAGTAAAAGCTGAGGTGGGTTTTTTCCCCATGCCTAAAAAAACATAAAAATATTGTTGTTAAACTTTAAAACTTTCGAATCGAATGTTACATAATAAATAACTGATAAATTAATAAGGCTAACGCCCTAAAAACTTTAAAGATAAATCTGAAACAATAATAAGTGTATACAGATCAACTTTGAAAGAAAAAACATCCACTCACAGATTTTAAGTCCAATGAAGTTCTCTTCACATCGCTGGGGACGAACGCGGCTCCTAATGAGTATCTATATGGTATACACTGAGCTAGAATCACAAGTTATAAAATACTGTTCGAAACGAAATTAAGTTCCTTAACCTAATTGGTTCTCTCCCTTAGAACATTTTCTATTCCTTAAAAGAAACATAAAAATAAAATTCAGTCCCTTAATTATGCGTTGCAACTTCCGAAAAAAATTCTGGTTTTTGGGCTTGCGATGCAACGCTGGTCCCATCCGCGTCGCAACACGCCCATGCAAATTGATTGCACGACTCTGCCTCATTTGCGTCGCGACACATGCTTGGCTCGTCGCGATGCACACGAGTTAACCAAATGCACTCTTCTGCCTTGTAAGCTTCGTGACACGATGTTATTTTCAGGGGCAAATTTCATTGTTCTACACTTAACTCCATATCCCCTTACATATCAACACTACAACTTCAATACACAATCTAATCATCAATTTGCATTCCCAACGTCTCATCTTCACTCAAAAATCTATCATTCTTTCATATTACTTCAATTAAAACAAGGTATTAAACATTCCCCATACATCAATTCCTTCACACAAAATCACCCAAACCACATTATTATTGAGTCAACAACACACTTTACTCATCCAACAACAAAAAATTAAAGACACCAAAATTTGGGTCAAGAAACCTTACCTTAGTTCAATCTCTTTCTTCCTTAACAATGCACCAAGAATCTCCCTTATCTTCTTTTAGGGTTTAATTTGGTGGATTACTTTGTTTAGTTTCAAGTTTTAGACAAGATTTCACAAGAAAGAAAAAAAATTGCAAGCTCTCTCTTTCTCCCTTCACACCCACGACCAAAACAAGAAAAGAAGGCTTTTCTCTTCTTTTTCATTTCATTTACTTCTTTATTTCTAGAAAAATCTAGGTAGATCAAATTTTGTTGGGCCTTGACCTTGGTCTTCTACCTCCTTTTCTTTTCTAATTTTAATGGTGGGCCTTAAAAGAGAAAATAAAAGTTGGGCTCAATATTAAGTAAATGCTCATTGTTTCTAGTCGATTCCGAAAATTATTTACTAACTCGAAAAAGAAAATCTCAAGCGTCCCAAGCAGAGCAAAACTAGGTCCTTACATATATATGCGATGACTTTGACTTGAATGGTTCAACTCGATAATCTGTGGTCGTCGTAATTTATGAGTGGACAAATTACAGACATGAAAATGGTTTCCGTGACAGATAAACTTGAACCTAGAGAGTCCCACAATATACAGTGTACTCGTTGAGTACTTGGACAATTAATTATGGATAATTCGGATTATTCATAATTTACACATGCGTATTATATAATGTGTATTTGTATACGATACATAGTTTAGATTAGATACACATTATTAACCTATTGAATTTTGACACTTGTTTTAATATTATAATTAATTAATTAATTATTAATAAGAATAAAAGGGAAGAATATTCTTGGAATATTTTTCCATGTGTATGTTTTGTCTTTTTGTTAATTATTAAATAAATTAATTAATTAGTTAATTGATGTATTTGTAATTAAGAATATTACATGGAATATTCTTAATTTTTAGCATAATTTGATTTTCCAAACCATGTATTTTTAACACATGGATTTTAATTAACAAAATCAAAATAAAATATTATTTGGAAAAGATTAAAAGTGTGCAAAAGTTTTGGCCACAAAAAATGATTAATTTCGTTGAAAAATAAATCATATTTTCGGCCAAGTAGGACTTTTTCTATATAAATGAAATTATCTCATTTTGTTAGGGTTAGACACTTGTCATGTGTTGAGAAATAAAGAAAAAGAGGGATTAAGGTTTATTGAAATTGATCAACACCAATGAGGAAACATCAAAGAAATTTGAGCTTGAATTAAGGTAATCAAGAGTTCCTAATTTCTATTTTCTTAAGAGTTTGTTTCTCAAGCATGTAAATATAATAGGATATATATTGCATGTTTGAAATATATATATATATATATATATATATATATGAATCTTGGATATATATGTTTGAAACAAAACTTGGTGTTGATAGTTTTATAAACGCTAATAATTTCTTTATTTAGCATGTGTAATAAGATTAATTAGGGAATTAATCTCAAAATTTAAAATTGCCATTCTAGAGTTATGTTACCACTTGGGGCTTTATATTGTGGTGATTAAATTTTGGTGTAAATTAATTGGATTAATTTTGCAAATAAATTGAATTTTGGCATGAAAAATGGAGAAAATAAATTTTGGAATCAGATCTAATTTGGTCCCTTAAAATAGAATATTTTTCATATAAAAATATATTATTTTGATGATTTTGGATGTGTATTGGGTGGTGGATAAATTCCAGAAATTATTCCGAGACGAAAACGCGAGAAAACGGTGAAATTTGCGTCGAAACGAGCTTGCCGCATCGCGGCTGTGAACCCAGCAAACTAGGCACTATTCGATCAACCTAAGGGCTGAGCAAACACTTCCCGAGTGACCGGGTTGCCCCGGCTCGGCTATTGGTCAAACGGTTTGACCGTTTGCCCGTTACGAATAGTATTTATCGAAAAAAAATTTCGTAAACTAATTCGTCGTGTAAAAAAATATATTACATTATTAAATGTTATTAAAAAATATTTTTAAACTTATTCGAGTGAATTAAAAATATTTGATATTAATTAATTCGCTCGGAAAATTTTAAAATGTTTAAAAACATTTTTCACCTTCCACCGCGCCTTTCCGCTGCGCATACCCCAACATAATATATATGCGATAATAACTTTTATTCATATATTAGCTAACCACCATTTGATTTGATCAAGGAATTTCGATTAACATTTAATAATTCATTCGTGTGTGTAACCCGTTGTTTCAGAACCCTTGGACTTAACTAGTTAAGTTCTGCCGTAAGATATGTCAGTTCACCTGATACATATAGAGTTCCTATCTTCTCGGAATCCAAACCTGATATTGACCCAAAATGGACACCATTCGTAGGGGGACGAAAATAAAGTCGTCTCGAGATGCCTTTTGAGTCCACATTTTCGGACTAACAACGGAGTTCGAGGGATATATTGGCGTATATCCCTCTCCCACTAACTATTTTAAAATTAAAGGTTTCTACTTAAAAAAATCTAATCCTTTAATTCACTAGTGTCTATAAGTTTATGTGCGACTAAAATATAACTCAACTTTACACTTGTGTAGTATTAGTGATATATCTGGTTTTAACTCTTAAAATTTTATTCACTAATTCTAATTAGTCCAAACTAATATGTTACTTAATTAAACTAATTTAATTAAGTTTACTTTAGTGACCTAATCAATTTTAACTCTTAAATTTTTTTTTAGCTCACTAACAAGTTTAAAATTAGTAATCCAAAAGGGACAAAAATTTAATTAAACTATTTAATTAAATTAATCATTTTATAAATTCTAATGGTACGTGAAATTATATCCCGAGTGCAGACCACACTATCGTCCATTCGGAATCGGCCATGGAATTTACGTTCATGTTTCAATCCGATATACCAAGGGAAAATATAATGCACTTATAAAGCCCATATTTATATTTATATTTTGAAGTTCTAATTTTAAAACATTAAACCAATTAATATTATTTATTTGTTTTCATGCATATCATATTCCAATTTAGCTCTTTTAAATTTCATAAAACTAAACTTTATGACTAGAATATCCATGCATCTATTACATATTATGGCATGTGAAAATGCAAGAGTAGGCACTCTAAGCTATATGACATGTTATTCAAATATTTCGAATTGAACATGCATATAACATAAAATAAAATTACATTGACCGGGCTTTTATTTTTCCTAATCTAATCCATTTAGTACAAAATTTTACCAAGACATCCTTTGGTCTTCAAATCTCGCTCCATGGTATAGATTTGTTTTTGTATAAGTTGGATTTTGAAAATGATTACTGTCTATTTAGATTTTTGATAATGTATGAGATGACTGTATAAAATTTGTAATTTGATTTCCATACCTGATGTAGAGTGTGACATGTTTGTAAAGGGTTTGTGATGTTTGGATATATGCACTAGAGATTCATGTAACATGTAAACGAAATTATTTATTATAAAATAAAAGATACATTGTTCATTTATCAAATGCTTTTATTTAAATCGCATATTGTAAATTATTTTTTTTACCTTAGATTACTTATGTGCCTTCGGACTTAAAGTATGAATGTCATATACAAGATGATTTATGTTTGAAGTTAGTAATCTAAAATAGTCCATAGAGAGCAAAAAAAATGGGTACTTTGTTTGTGGTTTATCTATAGCTGCACTTCATTCTATTATTGTATAGCGACATTTATCCGGGATCGTCCATGTGGTGATATGAGAATGGATGCACCTTAGATGATGTGATCATAAAGGACTTGAACCATATAAAAATGAATTTCTTATAATATCCATTAAAATAAAGAAATTCATTTCAATCTACTAGATGGTCATATATGGATTGATTTGAATCCGGCATGGCAGGCTGTGTCATTTGATTTACAAATGTGAGGTCGGTGTTGCAATCCCGACCAATAACTATGTACTTTAGGGACATGGTTTGGTGTGTAGTTATGGACGTTTTACATAGATATGTAGTTCACTCATTCTTGCTAGAAGTATATGAGTATCTTCCTTAAGGGTTGATTCGGTACTTGAAAGATTAGAACGCTCAAGTCTTTCTATTGCGGATAGAAAGATTAATAGTCATAATGGTTATGTATAAATCGTTCATTAAAAGGATTAATGGTACTTATGGTTAAAAATATTTAGAGGGGTATAACAGACATTATGATCCGACTCTAATTATGAGATACTCGTGAAGGGCCAAACTGTATGTAATGACTATATCGATGGAGACCGATGTAATTCGACTTATATTACTTATATACGGCAACAAGAGTGCAGCTTTGGGTTTTTAGTGGAATAACCTTAAGTTAATAATTAATAATATTTAATTAAAGAGTTTAATTAATATTTTGGGATTATTGGAGCTCGAAACTTTAGTTCCATTTAGTCCACATGCTTAGGGCTGAGCACCGGTTCCGGTTCTACCCGGAACCGATTGGTTTTCTGAGTTTGGAACCAGAATCAGTTGGAACCGGTCTGGTTCCCGTTCCAAAATGGAAGAACCAAATTTAAACGGTTCGGTTCCGGTTCTGTCATGGATGGAACCGAAATCGGACAATTGAACCGATTTCTGGAATCAAATTTAGAATCGGTTCTAGAACGAAATTTATGGAATCGAATTTAGAACCAAATTAATACTTGATTTAATATCCAAATTATAAATCGGCGTCATTTTAATTTGGGTATGTAAAACAATACCTTCTTTTCAACTTAAGTCTTCAACCCTAGCAAGCGTTTCTTCTTCTCTCTCGGCTGAGCTCGCCAGTCACCATCGCCAAACGTGCTCTCTTACTCACGCACTTGCAAGCTCTCTCACTAATAGTTTCTGTCAGCATTTGGATGAGACTCTCTCTGCTTACAAGAATGAAATCCTAGCCCTTTTGTTCTGGTATTTTTGATTAGCAACTTCACTAAATCTTCTCTGAGTTTTTTTTTTGAAATCTTACAATACCATCAACTTATTGCTCAGTTTGAATCAATTTCTGAAGAGAACATAAATAAACTAGCTGATGGTGCATTTGGTGAAGTTCTAAAAGCCACCCATATAACAAAATTTATTTATTTATTTGTATTTTGATTTCCTTATACTGTTTGCATAACTTGTAAAATTATTTTGGGTATGATTGTGAAATTTCGGAAGCAATTGTTTTGCCTCCATGGGTTGCGCTTGTTGTCCATCCAAGGCCTGGTGTTTGGGATTACATTAGAGTGAATTTCCATGCCCTCGTCATTGAAGAGTTGCAAGTAGCCGAGTACCTACACTTCAAGGAGGAACTTGTTGACGAAGGGTAATTTTATTTTTGATCTGTTGATCTGTTTGCTTATATTTACTAATTTCTGTATCTTGACAATGTTACTTGCACTTCATGCAGCTCCAATGGTAACTTTGTGCTTGAGTTGGATTTTGAGCCATTCAATGCATTATTTCCCCGGCCAACACTCTGCAAAGCTCTTCCATGACAAGTGGAGCATGTACCCACTACTTGAATTTCTCCGAGTCCACTGCCACAAGGGCAAGGTAGATTTTTATCTCTGTAGGATCTTATATCTGTAGGATTATTAGGATATCAAAATGTTTTTTACCAATGAATTAAATGAGATCAGTGACTTCATATTCTGTTAACTAATTTGGTATATCTCTGCAGAATAAAAGTGTTCACGGGTCAGGTCGGGTCACGCAAGTCGAGAAACGAGGGTCGGGTCACGTGGAGGTGAAACCTGATAGGGTTGGGTCGGTGATGAGTGGTAAATATATCACTAATTCAAACTCTTTTGACTTAATATTTTGTATAGTTTCTTGGGTTTTGTGAATACTTTGATGTGTTTTGGGAATTTTATAGATAAATAAAGTTTCAGGACTCACTGGAATCAAATCAGGGCCAAAACGGTGAAAAACGGAAAAAATGGCAAAATTATAATAAGGGCGTCGCGACGTAAAGCACCTCTGCGTCGCGACCTCTAACGTGCGCTGGACACGTGTCAAAATCAGGGAAACCTACTATCATGCGCTTTTGCTAAAATGCGTCGGACACGTGTAACCATCAAATCAAATCTGCTAACATGCACCGGACACGTGTCAACATCACATGCTACCGACAATCATCATCGACACACATCTTTTGCTAAAATATGCTTGCCACGTGTCAACATCACAACGAATCAGGCTAGAGTGCACCGTATGTTGGTTTCTAAGGCATTCCCAAGATCTTATTTAAGCATAAAACATGTGAATACATAAAGAAGTATGGCGGAATCATACTTACAATAACGGATTTATGATGCGTCAAATGGAAAAATTTCCTCCAAGAATTCGGCCAAGGTGGTCTTTGAATGTTGATCTACAAGCTCCAAGCCTTTGATCTTGATTCCAAGCTTTTGGGATGGTTTCCCTATCACCTTTGAATGATCCTTTTGAGTGCTAGCTCTAAGAAAATTTTGCAACAAAATCTTCTTATTCCTCCTTAAGCTCACGACAATGGAAGAAAATGGGGAGAGAGTATTTTCTTCAAAAGTGGCGTGAATGAGAGATGAAATGAAGTGAGTGTGTTTACTTGTTAAAAATGAATTCTAAAAAATCAAATCCAAGTTATGCCAAATATTTGGTATATGTCTTTCATGCCATCAACCTTTTAAACTTGTGTGAAATACAAGCAAGCTTCACCAACTCACCAAAACCCATCACATAAAGTGACAAGTGATGTGACTTGTGATGTAACATGTGGGCCCCACTTGATTCAAAATTCGAGTGAACCCGTAAACACTCTCGGGCTCGGGTTCGCTAATTCCAAATTAATGAATTTTCCGTTGCGACGTAATTAAATAATAATGCCAAGCAAAATTACTATTCACGTCGCTTGCGAATTAATTCTAAATTAATTCGTTTGCCCGAATTAAAATCTAATTTTAATTCCGCGTCGAAATCTAATTTCGTTTAATATATCGAATATATTATTTTATCGATTAATTCCAAATTAATTGTTCTCTCTCTTCAAATAGTATTTTATCCTAGATAAAATCTCTCCGTAATTAATCCCATATTAATTATGTTCGAATCATACGTCATCGGTGAATCTTCGGGAAGCGACCCAAGAGATCCCAGGATATGTTGGCAGTAAATCTGGTCGTTGGACTATCCGAACACGTACATACCTCGTACTACGTTTTTACTGATTTACGAGACATGGTTGGCTTCTAGCAAAGCACCGTGCCTACCCAATTCTCCAGAAATATTCTTAATGGAATATATAATCTATATCAGGTGTAGTATACATAGTATTGCGTATTGCGATCTAGTATCGGATGTCACATGCAAGGCATGGGGCTGGAATAGTGTCTGCCCCGTACGAAGCATATAACGGATTACAAGCAACTAGTCTCTTTAATCGGATAATCATGACCATGTCATATTATCCCGATGGTTGCAACCATTTTAGAGTACCGGTTCTGTATCCATGCGTGATCATCATCTCCATATGACTGAAGTGATACTTTCATCTTGACATCACACCCAATACACTACGATTCTCAATAAACCAGAAGAGGCGTACATAGAACCTGTTAAAGTCCTGGACGACCAAAACCAAAGCGTATTGATTGTCGTAAGTACTAGCGATGCAAGTCTCAGGTTAAGATCAAATACACCTACCCAGATGCGGATTCCCACAGACACATAGTCATACTACCAATGGGATTCCGCGGGGTCTATCTAGAGCGAAGCTGTTTCCGTACCATCGGTAAAACAACCTCCTATCACACTTGCATAAGTATCCAATATTTAAATATATGAGAACTCTGTCGTTACGCTTCCATAACACGCACAAGTGCAATACTAGTGTATTCGCATTATCGATGTCCAGCCTCGATAATACTACGACTAGGGATATTTAATGATTAAACCTTTATGGATTGATACTGTCTCATATCTTATAATCCAGAACTAATCATAGGGACTTTTATCATTTATATATTTAAGTAATCAAATTACAAAATGATAAAATGCAATTTCCGTTGCTACATAGTTAATTTGTACAAAAACCACAATGTCTTTTACAAATAGTGACGCTATGGGTCATAATTGTCTAACAATCTCCCACTTGGCCTATAGCCAGTCACTCAAGCATCTAATACCTAAACTTTGTACATGTCGCACAAAATTTTGCTGAGGAATAGCTTTCTCCAGTGGATCTGCAATGTGGTCCTCTGATGCGACCTTCTCAATCTTCACATCGCCACGATGTATGATCTCACAAATCAGATGGAAACGTCGAAGAACATGCTTGGATTGTTGATGAGACCGTGATTCCTTAGCCTGCGCTATAACCCCGTTATTGTCACAATACAATGGAACAGACTCACCTGCTAACGGAACTACTTCTAATCCAATTACGAATTTACGGATCCAAACTACCTCTTTTGCTGCTTCAGCTGCAGCAATATACTCCGCTTCTGTTGTTGAATCGGCAACAGTCTATTGCTTGAAAGATTTCCAGCTTACTGCTCCGTTATTCAAACAAAATATGTACCCGGATTGCGACTTGCAGTCATCTTTATCGGTTTGGAAACTTGCATCGGTAAACCCAGTTACCTCAAGTTCTCCATCTCCATAGATTAAGAAAACATCCTTAGTTCGTCTAAGATACTTAAGGATATTCTTAACCGCCATCCAGTGACTATCATTTGGATCGGCCTGATAGCGACTACACATGCTCAAAGCATACGAGACATCAGGTCGTGTACATATCATGGCATACATGATCGATCTGACTGCCGAGGCGAACGGTATCCGACTCATGTTGTCTCTCTCATCTTGAGTTTTAGGACACATGTCCTTAAATAGAGTGACGCCATGTGACACTGGCAACAGTCCCATCTTGGACTGATCCATGTTGAAACTCTTCAACACTTTTTCAATGTACGTGCTCTGGGAGAGTCAAATCAGCTTTCTAGATCTATCCCGGTAGATCTTTATTCCTAGAATAAAGGCTGCTTCTCCCAGATCCTTCATGGAGAATTTTAATGAAAGCCAAGCTTTCACCGATGTTAACATGGGAATGTCATTGCCAATAAGCAATACATCATCAATGGAAAGGACAATGAATGTCAGTGCGCTCCCACTAACCTTCTTATATACACAAGGATCATCCTCGTTTTGAATGAAATCATATTCTTTTATGATCTCATCAAAACGTTGGTTCCAAGAACGCGATGCTTGCTTCAATCCATAAATGGATCGATTTAACTTACAAACCTTGTTTGCAAGTCTTGGTACGACAAAATCGTCAGGCTGTTGCATATAAACATCCTCCAAAAGGTTTTCGTTAAGGAAAGTGATTTTGACGTCCATCTGCCATATCTCGTAATCGAAATATTCAGCAATAACAAGCATTATCGAATGGATTTAATCATGGCAACAGGTGAAAACGTTTCGTCATAATCGACACCATGTTGTTGACGATACCCTTTCGCTACAAGCCTAGTTTTGTACGTTGGTACATTGCCATCCATGTCGGTCTTCCTCTTGAAGACCCATTTGCATCCAATAGGCTTTACGCCTTCTGGTGCATCAACCAGTGTCCAAACTTGGTTGGTATACATGGAATCCATTTCGGAATTCATTGGCATCTTGCCATAAACCGGAGTCGATACCTTGTATCACTTCCTCATAAGTAGCCGGCTCGTCTTCCTCAATAAGATTAATATCCACATGAGGTGAGATCAGAAACCCATACCCCTCAGGTTGTTTTCTGACTCTCTCCGACGTACGCGGTCCTTGTGTATTCGAAGATTGTGGTACAGTCTCATCCCTGATGGACTATTCATATTCCATTAAGGATTCTGTGCCAGGAACAGTATCATTCCGATTTTCATCGAGTTCTATTTTCCTCTCACTTATCACTACATTTAGGAATTCCTTCTCAAGGAAAACCGCATGTAGAGCAACAAATACTTTGTTCTCTTGTGGAAGATAGAATTAATATCATTCGGTTTCCCTAGGATATCCTATAAATAGGCATTTATCTGATTTGGGTTCTAGTTTGGTACCTTCCAAACGTTTGATGTATTCCCAGCAACCCCAAATCTTCAGGAATGAGAAACCCGGTTTCTTTCCTGTCCATATTTCATACGGAGGCTGTTGAACAGACTTTGACGGAACCTTATTCAAAATAAGTATTGCACTGTTCAATACATATCCCCAGAAGGAAATAGGTAGCTCTGTGCGACTCATCATAGACCTTACCATGTCTAAAAAGTTCGGTTTCTCCGTTCGGACACACCGTTTAATTGTGGTGTTCCGAGAGGAGTCCACTGTGAAAGAATACCATATTCTTTCAAGTAATCAAGAAACTCATTGCTTAAGTATTCGCCACCACGGTCCGACCGTAATGTCTTAATACTTTTGCCGGTCTGTTTTTCAACTTCGTGTCGAAACTCTTTGAATTTCTCAAAGGTTTCCGGCTTGTGTCTTATAAGATACACATAACCATAACGCGATGCATCATCCGTAAAGGTTACGAAGTATTCATATCCACCTCTAGCCTGGCTAGACATGGGCCAACAAACGTCACTATGAACAAGGGCTAACAGTTCGGTGGCACGTGTACCTTTACCGCTAAAAGGTGATTTAGGCATCTTGCCTAATAAACAAGATTCGCAAACGTCATATGAATTTGGATCAAATCTGTCCAAGTACATACTCTTCGAAAGTGTGGATATACGTGTCTTGTTTATGTTTCCCAAACGACAATGCCACATGTAAGTTTCATCTTTGTTACTTACTTTAAGCCTTTTGTTTGTTACATTATATGTTTGAGATTGATTAATATTCAAAATATAAAGACCATTATTTCCATCAGCTATGCAAATTTCCATATCATCTTTATACATAAAACACCTAGTGTTTCTAAATACAAAAGTGTACCCATATTGGGCTAACATAGATACAGATATAATATTCCTCGTCAAACTAGGTACATAATAACAGTCTGAAAGTTTAAGTACATGCCCCGAGGGCAGTTCCAAAACAAAAGTCCCAACGGCCAAAACGGCGACTCGTGTGCCATTTCCAACGCGAAGGTCAATCTCTCATGAGGCCAGTCTCCTGCTAATCTGCAGATCCTGCACATCAGTACATATATGAGTTCCACAACTAGAATAAAAAATCCAATTTTTAAAACTAGTAGTAGACATGTTTATTTCTATAACAAACATACCTGAAGCTGGTGCCTTGCCCGCTTTGATTTCCTTCATGTGTGCCTTGTACTCGCGGTAGTCACACTTCCAGTTACCCCGTTTGCCGCACTGGAGACAAACATCTTGGGATTTGTCCTTAGGTTTCCCAGAACCCTTTGACGATTTGGTCTTGCCCTTCTTCTTATGCTTCTTCTTCTTAACACCTCCACTCACCTTGGGCCAAGCCCCCGGAGTCTGAGATGTTGAAGCAAATTGCGCCTCACGCTTCTTGCCCTTAAGGAGCTCCTTTTCTGCCTCACGCAGAGTGGACTTCAACTCTCCAAGAGTTTGGTCTTGGTTCAACATATTGTAGTTCATGATGAACCCACTCCAAGTGTCGGGGAGAGACTATAGGATCAAATCTACGGAAGTCTCAGCCTCAAAGACTATGCCCATCTGTCCGAGCTGCTCAATGTCAGCAATCATCTGTGACACATGATGCTCAACAGACGTACCCTCTGACATTCGAGTGCGGAAGAGCTTCTTCTGCAACTCATATCTTTGCGATCTAAGGTTAGATCGGTGAAGATTGTGCAAGTTCGCCATCATCTCATAGGGATCCAACCCCTTATTTTGACGACGAAATTGCGGAGTCATAGCGGCAAGCATTACCGATTGGGCAGTCGCGTTTTCATAGCTATGAGTCTTCCAAAGCTCTAGCTCAAACAACTGATCAGGTCGGGGCTTAGGCCCAAGAGGTCGCTCTATAGTGTAGAGTAACTTCTCAGATCCCAGAAAAATTCTGAGATTCATATCCCAGTCTTGAAAGTTTGTGCCATTAAAGACGTTGTTGCCCATGACAATATCCCTAATGCTTAACTTTTCTGTCATCTTAACCGCAATAGTCCAACTATTCAATTAACGATGTATGGGTACAGTCTAACTGTTACAAGAAAAATAATAATATATTAGTCCAACTAATAAAATAATTAACGAAATAATTTGAAAGCGCGTAAAGCTAAGTATTTGAACGAAATTGAAAATTCAATACTAGCCTCCCACTATTTTTCGGCGAGCCTCTAACCCTCTGTTGAGTACTCGGGAAACCTAGTTTCCTAGTGGGCTAGGATCCCGTTAAATAACACACAACCTTGACTTTGGCCAACAAGCTGTATGATATTTAACTAGGTAGATCTCTAAGATCAATTAATCCAATATATCCAATATATTTTCCTAACCTTTTTCCTCTGAATCAACTAAGCCTTGGCTTTGGCACAATAAGCTTAATGATTCCAGTTAAGCGGAACCCATTGACTTTGGAAAGCTTCGTAATCGATGTCGATAGACAAGAAGTGATCTTGACTTTGGCCAACAAATCACAACTTGGACAAGACACACGATATGAAACAAAGCCTTCATGGTTCAAACACATCCGCGATGGACAAAGGTCTTGACTTTGGCCAACAAACCAGTGCCAATCTTGGATCTTGAGTAAGAATCACTCAATGGAAGGAAAACGCTTAATATTTATTGAGGGTTTTACGCGTAAATTGGCAACCAATTTATTATCTTTGTTAGGTCTCATCATACACCCTTAAGCATGCATTCTAAAAGCATAATATGGCGCGAAAATAAATTAATAATGATATGCGGATGGATATCTCACAGATTGTTCCTAGAACAAATCACTCCATTTCCTCTCCCCGGCTAGCACTATTCTTACTTCTACCCAATTACATAATACAATGAAAGAAACCTCATTAACAATGAGGGGAATTAGGTGAGAAGAGAAATACATAGAATCAAGAGAGATAAGGCTGGACACGCAGGGCCAATTTAATAAATTCTAAATTTACAACAATTTCCAAAATTGCCTTTTCCCCTCTAATATCCATCTGATATACATTATTCATTCAACACATCCATGTATTCACACAAAGCATGTTATTCAATCAATCTAATCCAATTAATTAATCTTGAATAAAGTGATCATCCAATGTTCAAACAACGATTTGATTTTGCGCGAGTCCAACTCGTTTGAGAATAAGTACTCAAAGTACGAATTCTTGAATTATATCGAACTACAATTTAAATCTAATTTAATTCGTATTAAATACTAATTCTATATTTAATTCCAAATTAAATAACTACACTTTTAATACGCCTTTACGACTTAGATTCCAAATCTAATCTAAATGGGTCTCAAAGCCCAATTAACATCCAATGTCGTTTAATTAAAGTCCAATGGGCTTTCAATTAATTTCTTAAGGCATGGACTTTGGTCAATATGGGTCAAACCCAAATACCAAAGCCCAATTAAGGAATCACCCTATTTGCCAAGAAACCAATTTCGGCCCATAAGGCCCAATTAAACATAAAAGGCTCATTTGTCATATTTGGACTTAATGGAATGATTTCGGCCCAATATGGATCCAATCCAATTGACCTAAACCATCTTGGACCAACCAAGCCCATTAGGCCCAAATACAACATTTTAAGCCCAATTCTAAATTAAGCCTAACTAATTAAATTTTAAAATTCCAAATTTCATAATTTAATTAATTAAAGTGTATTACATTAATTAATTATCTAAATTAACATTTCCAAAATATCAATTTAATCAATTAATCATGCTTTAATTTGTTCAACACATGTCCAACATTATTGAAACAAAAAATCATCTCATTTCATGCTATATAGCTCACGGTATTAGTATGGTTTATTGTCCGATTCCGATTTCAACCCAATTGAGTCTCAAATCAACATTTCCCAAGTCTTCAAACTCATCCAATGATCAAAAGAACAAAAAAAACCATGACTATTTAGGGCATATTACATTCGGCCAAGCCAACATTTTGGGCAAAAATTGATCCAATTAATTTTTCTTAAAATTGATCATATATAACTCCAAGTTATCCAAATACAAGCATGCTCAAACAAACAATTTGGTTAAATCATGCTCAAATCCAATTTACCCAAATTTTACCCTAATCCTTTTCATGCTCAAACTATGCTCCATGATACCATTGTTGGTTTCTAAGGCATTCCCAAGATCATATTTAAGCATAAAACATGTGAATACATAAAGAAGTATGGCGGAATCATACTTACAATGAACGGATTTAGGATGCGTCAAATGGAAAAAATTCCTCCAAGAATTCGACCAAGGTGGTCTTTGAATGTTGATCTACAAGCTCCAAGCCTTTGATCTTGATTCCAAGCTTTTGGGATGGTTTCCCTATCACATTTGAATGATCCTTTTGAGTGTTTGCTCTAAGAAAATTTTGCAACAAAATCTTCTTCTTCCTCCTTAAGCTCACGGCAATGGAAGAAAATGGGGAGATAGTATTTTCTTCAAAAGTGGCGTGAATGAGAGATGAGAGGAAGTGAGTGTGTTGACTTGTTAAAAATGATTTCTAAAAAATCAAATCCAAGATATACCAAATATTTGGTATATGTCTTTCATGCCATCAACCTTTTAAACTGGTGTGAAATACAAGCAAGCTTCACCAACTCACCAAAACCCATCACTTAAAGTGACAAGTGATAAGACTTGTGATTTGACATGTGGGCCCCACTTGATTCAAAATCCGAGTGGACCCGCAAACACTCTCGGGCTCGGGTTCGCTAATTCCAAATTAACGAATTTTCCGTTGCGACATAATTAAATCAAATTTAATTAAATAATAATGCCAAGCAAAATTACTATTCACGTCGCTTGCCAATTAGTTCTAAATTAATTCGTTTGCCCGAATTAAAATCTAATTTTAATTCCGTGTCGAAATCTAATTTCGTTTAATAAATCGAATATATTATTTTATCGATTAATTCCAAATTAATCGTTCTCTATCTTCAAATAGTATTTTATCCTAGATAAAATCTCTCCGTAATTAATCCCAGATTAATTATGTTCGAATCATACGTCATCGGTGAATCTTCGGGAAGCGACCCAAGAGATCCCTGGATATGTTGGTAGTAAATTTGATCGTCGAACTATCCGAACACGTACATACCTCGTACTATGTTTTTACCGATTTACGAGATATGGTTGGCTTCTAGCAAAGCACCGTGCCTACCCAATTCTCCAGAAATATTCTTAATGGAATATATAATCTATATCAGGCGTAGTATACATAGTATTGCGTATTGCGATCCAGTATCGGATGTCACATGCAAGGCTTGAGGTTGTAATAGTGTCTGCCCCATACGAAGCATATATCGGATTACAAGCAACTAGTCACTTTAATTGGATAATCATGACCATGTCATATTGTCCCGATGGTTGCAACCATTTTAGAGTACTAGTTCTGTATCCCTACGTGATCATCATCTCCATATGACTGAAGTGATACTTCCATCTTGACATCACACCCAATACACTACGATTCTCAATAAACCCAGAAGAGGCGTACACAGAACCTGTTAAAGTCCTAGATGACCAAAACCAAAGCGTACTGATTGTCGCAAGTACTAGCGATGCAAGTCTCAGGTTAAGACCAAATACACCTACCCTGATGGGGATTCCCACAGACTCATAGTCATACTACCAATGGGATTCCGCGGGGTCTATCCAAAGCGAAGCTGTTTCCGTACCATCGGTAAACACAACCTCCTATCACACTTGCATAAGTATCCAATACTTAAATATATGAGAACTATGTCGTTACGCTTCCATAACACGCACAAGTGCAATACTAGTCTATTCCGCATTATCGATGTCCAGTCTCGATAATACTACGACTAGGGATATTTAATGATTAAACCTTTATAGATTGATACTGTCTCATATCTTATAATCCGGAACTAATCATAGGGACTTTAATCATTTATATATTTAAGTAATCAAATTACAAAATGATAAAATGTAATTTCCATTGCTACATAGTTAATTTCTACAAAAACCACAATGTCTTTTACAAATAGTTACGCTATGGGTCATAATTGTCTAACATCATACACGTGTCGTCATCCCATGCTGCCGACACTAATAATTCAGCTGTCGATAAAACCGTGTACAAGTTTCATCATCTCCGGAAGCTGCGTGACATGTAGCGCAAATCAACGGTGAATCGCGACGAGCAAGGTTGTGAACGTCGCAACGCGTGAGACCTATTGTTGCCTATAAATTCAGGCCGATTTCATTTCAAAATTTCATACCTTCCTAGAGTTCCCAATAAGGGACTAAGGATTGTATCTTGTTTTTTTAAGTTTTTGTTATTTAAATTAAGTATTTTTATTTATTTATTTACTTTCAATACTTTTAATTATGCTCTTTTACTTTCAGTAATAGTTTTATTTTATTTACTTTTTATTTCTTTTATGTTCATTAGATAATTTAATGTTGGGGAAGGATGAAGCATTTTACTATTATAATTTAGATTAATCTCCATCAATTATAATATATAAATTATCATAAAACCTAACTTAATTGGATACCGCCTTATTGGTCAGTTGGACTTAATTAAATTGATTTTAACCTGACTTAATGGGATACCGCCTATATGGTCGGTTGAAATTAATTAAATCTGACTTAATCAGGATACCGCCTATATGGTCGGTTGGTAATTATCACGTAAATTTATATTTTATAATAACGGAGATTTCTAAACTAGAAATAGTAAAGGTAGATTAAGCTCACTTAATTTATAGTATGGAAATTGCAATCTAATCACATGGATTAAAAGTTGATTCCACCTTAATAGCTGGTTTTATTTATGTAACATAAAGTGACACCGCTTATAGGTTGGTCTTTAGGTGACATATGATTATCGTCTATATGACTGGTTTATGGATAAATAATAACACCGCCTTTATGGCTGGTACAAATTAATTGGGTAACACTGACAATTTCCATGTTATAATATTTTGAGATTTCTAAAAGTAGATCTCTTAACCCCCAATATTTTATTTTTATTCTAGGGAAGTGATGAAACACAATATTAATAAGTTTAATAATTGATTTAATTATATAGTGGGTAATATTTAGTTTGTTTATTGAATCTTAAGTTTAATGTTTCTTGTCGCCTGATCACCAATAAATTGATGTGGTAAACTTAAAATGAACTTGGAAAAATGATTTTAGGTTTCAGCCTTAGATTCAATAGCTCACGATCTTCCTTGAGGATAGATAACCCTTTAATAGATTTCCTTACATGATAGGAATATACATGTTAGGCGAGGGTAGCCATAATTGGAACCTGAACTTAATGAATTCAAATAACTTGGTTTACATAGGAATATCATTAATTGGGTTATACTGGGTATTTGTGTCTGACCATCGGAAGAGGCTTTTGCATAATTTCATGTTCCAGGTTAGCAAACTGATTAATTACACATATATAAGAGAATCAATTCAACTTTATAATAATATTGTGTGGAATCATAACCCTAGATATTTGAGTGTTTTGTTTATTTTCTTTAGTATTTTCTTTTGTGTATTTATTCATTTATTTATTTAGCAAATCCACATTCAACCAACCAATCAAGCAATCATTTTTTTCTCCCTTTAATTAGATACCTGTAAATAAATAGAATCATTAATTCATAACAATAGTAGTAATTAAGTCCTCGTAGGATCGATATTTTTATACTACTTGAACGATACGTGCGCTTGCGTTATACGCATTTGATTACGCCGGTCAAGTTTTTGGCGCCGTTGCCGGTGACTTATTTTTATTGAGTTATTAATTTTGAAGCTATCTATTTTACTTGTATCTAATTTTCTTTTTTTTTAACTGTAATTTTTATTTCTTTATTTTATTTTTCAGGTGATTGACATGAATTTTAGTTGGGTGATAAAAGAATTATGAATTTTAAAAGGTAAAGATACACCCTAAATCAGGGAGCAACAGCTCGGTTTTCTGAGGCCTGTTGTCCAGCCCAACAACTATCACTGGATGCCAGAACCAAGCAATACTACATTTGCTCAACAGAACGCAATGGGAAGATGTGAAATATGCGATGGTAACTACCTGAGCAATCAATGCATATACCTTTCAGGGTGGCAGAATTATCAGAATAATTCAAGGTATGAAGAACCAGCATATTTCACTGAACCATATTTTCCATCTTATCCACCATCCATCTACGATCTTCATCAAGAACAAGAACCACCATAGAAAGATCAGTTGATTGACATGCTCAAAGATTGGATCGAGGACCAGGAAGATCATTTTGATACACAAATTCAGAGTCAAGCGGCATCCATATAGAGGATGACAGATCAAATTAGACAATTAACAGACAACCTGAATTACATATCTCACGGATCAAATTCAAATAATACTGAGGAAGCCTTCGAGTATCCAGAGTTTCATCATGACATCTTAAAAGAGGACGAGGCTGAGCAGTATCAAGAATCAGAGGTATCAGTTCAGGAGGCCGAACAAACAAAGTCTCATTTTGATTTTTATTATTCTTCTGACTCTGACGAAGATCAAGAAGCAGAGCTGTTTGTACCAACTGTACCAGCAAGAGAGGATGAAACCTTCCATCCTTAAAATAAAGATCTTGGAGCTTGTTTTGCACTGATGTTTGAAGATGAGCTACCCAAGCCATTCATACCAACCACAGAGGATGAAGACCTAAAATTAGAAATATCTTTACATCCTCAGGTTGACACTTATAGAGCTTGCATTTCACAAATGACAGATGAATAGATGAATAATGAAATTCTAAAGTTTATCTGTGAATAAAAGGTGGAGCAAGATGCAAAACAAATGGAGGAGCAAATGTCTGATCATATTGAAGTTCCCATGAATTCGAGAGAAACATCACTATTTTGGGGAGTACATATCAAAGACATCACCTAGAAGCTTGACAGAATAGAACTTCCATTCAAAGTCAAGTACCATACGAGACCTCATGATTTTCTTTATTTATTTTCAGGAACCACTAGAACGACAAAGTTTAAAAAGGTGGCACAAGCACTGAATGAGACAAAAATCTTTTTGCCACTTCACCTTTGGAAGAGACCCTTCAAAAGCAACACTCATGGGATTGTCTTTGATCAGACATCCAAAACCACGCCGAAACCTCATTGACAGATGGATTTCAGTCACGTCCGGCTGAAGACGAAAAATTTAGTGCTAGCAGGGAGGCAATCCATGCAATTTGTTGTAATTTAAGTTTTCAGATTTTGTGTATACATGTTGTAGAATTTGTTAATTTTGTGTGTTAGTTTTTCAGGGAAAAAAAAAACGGAGCATTTAAGGCAAAGCAAGAGGAATGGTGTTTGGTAATCACAAAGATGAGAGCTAACTCATTAGTGATGGCTGAGTAAGGAATGGATTCTTGAGACGCATCCTAATGGATTTATATACCAAACGAGTGGCGAATTGCGTACACAATTATGTTGCCTTAAAATTGCTTTGATTTTCTTTTCTGCTGTAATTATCATTATTTTCGCATACAGGATCCAGACTTTTTGACCTTTCACGATTTATTTTGTTGTTTTGTTAATAATCATCCTTTGGAAGATACTAGTGCTATTATTACTCACCCTTTTCAGGTACTATAAATTCAACTCATCATTGCATTTTTGAAGGCATCCAAATTTGAGAGAGAAATACATAAAAAAAAATTAGAAGCTATTTCAAGATACAGTTGTAAACATTTATGTGTTTTGTGGTACTAGTGCTGGTTCTAAACCAGAATTCGTTGCGGCATCACAGGAATTAGGTCAAGTCATATCTGAAAGGAACATGCATCTAGTATATAGTGGTGGCAATCTTGGACTAAGGAGGATCGTTTCAAGGGCTGTACAGGAAGAAGGCAGTCAAATTTTGGGAATCATCCCAAAACCGTTGGCAAAGACGAATCTTATAGGACCATCAAACGGAGAGGAACTAATTGTGCCAGGTATGTCTGAACGATTGGTGGAAATGATTAACTGTGCTGATGATTTTATTGCTTTGCCAGGTTGCTTGGGTGTTGGACAATTATGACCCATAGCATCACTATTTGTAATGGACATGGTGTCTTTGTATAAATTAACAATGTGACAAAGTAAATTGCTCTTGTATCATTTTGTAATTGGATTACTTGGATATACAAATGATAAAAGTCCATATGATTAGTACCAGATTAATATGATATGAGATAGTATTAATCCACGAAAGGTTTAATTATTAAATATCCCTAGTCATAGTATTATCGAGACTGGACATCGATAATGCGGAATAGGCTAGTATTACACTTGTGCGCGTTATGGAAGCTTAACGGCATAGTTCTCATATATTTAAGTATTAGATATTTATGCAAGTGTGATAGGAGGTTCTATTAGCCGTTGGACCGGGAACAGCTTCGCTCTGGATAGACCTCTCAGAGTCCTATTGGTAGTATGACTATGTGTCTATGGGAATCCGAATCAGGGTAGGTGTATTTGGTCTTAACCCGAGACTTGCATCACTAATACTTGCGATAATCAGTATATTTTTGTTTTGGTCGTCCGGAGCTTTAACAGGTTCTGTGTACGCCTCTTCTGGGTATACTGAGAATCATAGTGTATTGGGTGTGATGTCAAGATGAAAGTATCACTTCAGTCATATGGAGATGATGATCACGCAGGGATACAGAACTAGTACTCTTAAATGCTGCAGATATCGGGATAGTATGACTAGGTCATGATTATCCGATTACAAAGACTAGTTGCTAGTGATCTAATATATGCTTCGTACGGGGCAGACACAATTCCAATCCTATGCCTAGCATGTGACATCCAATACTGGATCGTAATACGCAATACATTGTACACTACGCCTACACACATTGCCGTGACTTCCTCTCTCCCAAAAGGAAATTTTGTTGCAAAATTTCTTGTAAGCTAGCACTTGAGGAGTAAATGAAGGTGATACGGAAACTCACCCATGAGTTTGGAACAACAAAGAAAGGTTGGAGCTTCTACATCTGAGGAGAAATTTCGAACTTCTCTACCGAGCAATGTAAGTAATTTCTACAACTTATCTTGTAATATTCACACAATAATCACGCTTAGAGATCCCGTGGCATGTCTAGGACACTAACAATGTTATCAGAGCGAGATCTAAGCTTGATTTGGATTCTAGGGTTCTAAACTTTAATTTGGGATTTTATGCTTGGAGTATGTATTTTCCTAAATTGGTTGTTTGGTTGTGGTTGGATGATGATTAATTGGATTTGTGCATATTAAGATTTGAGAAAATTGATTAGATTAATTTTTCCCCAAATTCCTCACTATGGCCGAATAATACCATAGGAGTGCTCATGGTGATTTTTTTGTAAATTAGACAATTGGATATGTTGTTGGCATGAAATGTATGTTAGATGTTGATTTAATTGGATTGAAATCAAATTGCATGATAATTTCTTGTCAATGTCGTGAGCCTAAACATGTTAGAATGAATTGTTTTGCTTCAATTTGTGTTGGACATGAATTGAAATGTAAAGTATGATTAGTTAAATTAATTAGGATTTTGGAAATATTAGATTAATTGATTAATTGTACTAATTGTACTTTAATTAGATTAATATCACATTTGAAATGATATATTAATTTAAATTTGTTGTATTTGGTCTTAATGGGCTTGGTTGGGCCAGGTTTGGTTTTGGACAATTGGGTTGGATCCAATTGGGCCTAAAACCATTTCCATAAAGTCCAAATATGACAATTGGGCCTTTTAATAATTTAATTGGGGCCTAATGGGCCAAAATTGATTTTTGGGCAAATGGTGATGCCTAATTGGGCCTTGGCTTTTGGGTTGGATCCATAATAGCCAAAGCCCACGCCTAAGGAATTAATTGAAAGCCCATTGGACTTTAATTGAATAGTATTGGATATTAATTGGGCCTTTGAGACCTATGAAGATTGGATTTGGAATCCAAGTCTAAAAGGCACTATTTAAAGTGTAATTAATTTATTTGGAATTAAATATGAAATAGTATTGGATACAATTAAAATTGGATTTAAAATTGTAGTTCGATATAATTCAAGAATACTTACTTTGAGTATTTATTCTTAAACGAGTTGGACTCGCGCAAATCAAATCTTTGTATGAACATTGGATGGTCATTAATTCAAAGATTGATTAATTGGATTAGATTGATTG
Organism: Zanthoxylum bungeanum; assembly: GCA_019454045.1. Taxonomy (NCBI): domain Eukaryota; kingdom Viridiplantae; phylum Streptophyta; class Magnoliopsida; order Sapindales; family Rutaceae; genus Zanthoxylum; species Zanthoxylum bungeanum. Next base: position 167,232 of record SKCR01021737.1, on the reverse strand, counting down.
AATAACATGTTTTGTGTGAATACTTGGATGTATTTGTATGAATAATGTATATCAGATGGATATTAGATGGGTGGGGGTAATTTTGGAAATTGTTGTAAATTTGAAATTTATTTAAATTGGACCTGCGTGTCCAGCCTTTCACCTCTATTCTCTTTGTATTTCTCTTCTCACCAATTCCCCTCAAGATCAATGTCCATCACGGATGAGTTTGAACCACGAAATCTTTGTTCCATATCGCATGTCTTGGGCGGTTGTGACTTGTTGGCCAAAGTCAATGTCACTTCTAGTTCATCGACGTGGATTACGAAGCTTTCCCACTGTCAATGGGTCGCACTTAACTGAAATCATTAAGTTTGTTGAGCCAAAGCCAATGCTTAGTTGATTCAGAGGAAAATGTTAGGAAATATATATTGGATATATATCTCAGACTTGGAGGTCCACCTACCAGATCTAGGAATTGGATGGGTTCCAATTGATCTTAGAGATCTACCTAGTTAAGTTTCATACAGCTTATTGGCCAAAGTCAAGGTTGTGTGTTATTGAATGGGATCCTAGCCCACTAGGAAACTGAGTTTCCCGAGAACTCCACAGAGGGTTAGAGGCTCACCGAAAAATAGTGGGAGGCTAGTATTAAATTTTTAATTTCATTTAATATTTGCTACACACGCTCTTTTATTTTTATTTATCGTTGTTATAAATATATATTAGTTGGACTAATATTGAATATTGCTTTTTTTGAACAGTTAGACTGTACAACACACTACTTTATTTGTAGTTGGTTATATAGTTGGACTATAATAGCCATTACATTTTGAGTGTACCCGAAATCATTGATTGGATAGTTGGAATATTGCAATCGAGATGGCTGGAAAGATTAGCGTTAAGGGACATAATCCTGGGTGAAAATGTCTTTAACGACGTAAATTTTTCAGATTGGGAAATGAATCGCAGGATAGTCCTGGGAGCTGAGAAGTTACTCCTAAGCCCGGAGTTGAGCAAATAGTAAAGCATGAGATTAGGAAGACTCATCGTGATGATAACTTTAGTGCTCAATCTGTTATGCTTGCCGCAATGACTCATTAATTTCGTCGTTAGAATTAAGGATTAGATCCTTATACCATGATGTTGAAATTAAAGGATCTTCATATATCTAACCTTAGATCTTAGAAGTATGAATTGCAAAAGAAGTTTTTTCGCTCGTGTATGTCAGAGGGTACATCTGTCGAGCACTAGGTGTCGCAGATGATTGCTGACATCGAACAGCTAGGTTAGCTGTGCATTTTCTACAAGGCTGAGATTTCCATAGATTTGATCTTACAAACTCTGCCTGAATGCTGGGGCGGGTTCATCATGAACCAAGAGAAAAATCTTGGAGAGTTAATGGCTATGCTCAATGAGGCAGAGCCAGAGCTTCCAAAAAGGCAAGAAACGCAAGGCGCATCTTACTTCGACATCCCAGAAGGCCAAGGCTTGGCTGAAGGCTTCTAGGGTGTGAAGAAAATGGGCAAAGGCAAAATCGTCACAGTCTTCTGGGAAGACAAATGACATATCCCAAGATGTCTGCTTAAACTGTGGCAAACAGGGTCACTAGAAGCGTGACTACCGTATGGATAAGGCAAACATGAAGGAAGTAAAGGCGAGCAATGATCCCACTTCAGGTATGTTTGTTATTGTAATAAACGTGTACACTACAGGTTTTTAAAAAAATTAGATTTTTGATACTAGATGTGGTATATACATATGTACTGATGTGAGGGATCTGCTGATTATTAGGAGACTAGCTTCAGATGAGATTGACCTGCGAGTCAGAAACGGGACGAGAGTCGTTGTTTTGGCTGTGGGAACCTAAGTTTTGGAACTGCCCTTTGGGCATGTACTTAAATTAGGAAACTGTTATAATATACCTAGTTTGACTAGAAACATTATCTCTATATCTAGTTTAACCTGTTGCGGGTAAACCTTTATGTTCCAGAACACTGGATGTTTTGTTTATAAAGATGATATTGAGATATACACATTAGATGTGAATAATAGTATTTATATTTTGAATATAAATGAATCTCAAACATATAACATGACAAACAAAAGGCTCAAACTGAGTAAATCAGATGAGACTTATTTATGGCATTGTCGTCTGGGACACATTAACAAGACTCGTATATCCACACTTTCGAAGAGTGGATACGTGGACGGATTTGATCATAATTCATATGATGTCTGCGAATCTTGTTTAGTAGGCAAAGTGCCTAAAACACCTTTTAATGGTAAGGGTGTAAGTGCCACTGTGCTGTTAGCCCTCGATCATAGTGACGTGTGTGGGCCTATATCTAGGCAGGCTAGAGGTGGTTATGAATACTTTGTAACCTTACGGACGTTGCATCACATTATGGTTATGTGTATCTTATGAAACACAAGTCAGAAACTTTTGATAAATTCAAAGAGTTTCAACACGAAGTAGAAAAACAAGAGTTTCGACACGAAGTAGAAAACATTCCGGTAAAAGTATTAAAACATTACTGTCGGACGGTGATGGAGAATACTTAAGCAATGAGTTTTATGATTACTTGAAAGAGTATGGTATTCTTTCACAGTGGACTCCTCCCGGAACACCTCAATGAAATATGTGTCCGAACACAGAAATCGAACTTTGTTGGACATAATAAGGTTAATGATGAGTCGCACTGAGATACCAATTTCCTTATGGGAATACGCATTGAACAGTGCAATACTTATTTTGAATAAGGTTCCGTCAAAGTCTGTTTGACAGAATCCATAGGGAATATAGAAGGAAATAAATTGGGTTTCTCATTCCAGAAGATTTGGGGATGCTGGATGTTAAACGTTTGGATGGTACCAAACTAGAACCCAAATCGGATAAGTGCCTATTTTTAATTGGTTATCCTGGGGAAACCAGTAAATATTACTCACACAACCTAGAAGAGAACAAAAATATTTGTTGCTCTCCATGCGATTTTCCTTAGAGGAATTCCTAATGCAGTGGTAAGTGGGAGGAAAGTAAATCTCGATGAAAATTAGAGTGATACTGTTCCTGGCACTGATCCCCTCATGAAACATGAATAGTTTATCAGGGATGAGACTGTTCCACAATCTTCTAATACACAAGAACCGCGTAGGTCAGAGAGAGTCAGAAAAAAACCTAAGAGGCATAGGTTTCTGATCTTACCTCATGTAGATATTAATCTTATTGAGGATAATAAACCAGCTACGTATGAGGAAGTGATACAAGGTATCGACTCCGTATTATGGCAAGAGGCCATGAAGTCCGAAATGGATTCCATGTATATAACCAAGTTTGGACACTGGTTGATGTACCAGAAGGCATTGTGCCTATTGGTAGCAAATGGGTCTTCATGGTGAAGACATACATGGATGGCAACATACAAACGTATAAAGCTAGGCTTGTATCGAAAGGGTATCTTCATCAACATGGTGTCGATTACTACGAAACGTTTTCACATGTTGTCATGATTAATCCATTTGGATAATGCTTGCTAATGCTGCATATTTCGATTATGAAATATGGCAGTTGGACGTCAAAACTGCTTTCCTTAACAGAAACCTTTTGGAGGATGTTTTATATAACAGCCTGACGGTTTTGTCGCGCCAAAACATGTAAACTAGGTTTTCAAGTTAAATCGATCCATTTATGGATTGAAGCAAGCATTGCGTTCTTGGAACCAACGTTTTGATAAGATCATAATGGTATATGGTTTCATTCAAAACGATGATGATTATTGTGTATATAAGAAGGTTAATGGGAGTGCACTGACATTGATTGTCCTATACGTTGATGATGTATTGCTTCTTAGCAATGACATTCGCATACTAAAATCGGTGAAAGCTTGTCTTTCATTAAAATTCTCCACATAAATACTTGGAAGAGGCAACCTTTATTCTAAGAATAAGGATCTACTGGGATAGATCTAAAAATTGTTGGCACTCTCCGAGAACTCGTACATTGAAAAAGTGTTGAAGAGATTCAACATGGATCGGCCCAGAATGGGCTGCTTCCAGTGTCACATGGCGTCTCTCTATCTAAGGACATGTGTCCTAAAACTCAAGATGAGAGATTCAATGAATCAGATCTCGTTCGCTTAAGTAGTTGGATCGATCATGTATGCCATGACATGTACGCAACCTGGTGTCTTATATGCTTTGAGCATCTGCAGTCACAATCAGGCCGATCCAGATGATGGTCACTAGATTGATGTTTAGAACATCCTTTAGTATCTTAGATGAACTAAAGATGTTTTCTTAATTTGTGGAGATGGATAACTTGAGGTGATTTGGATAGTCGATGCAAGTTCCCAAACCGATAAAGACGACTGTAAGTCGCAATAAGGGTACATATTGTGTTTGAACAATGGAATAGTGAGCTGGAAATCTTCCAAGCAAGATATTGTTTCCGATTCAACAATAAAAGCGGAATACATTATTGCGGCTGAGGCAGCAAAAGAAGCATTTTGGATCTATAAAATTCCTAATTGGATTAGAAGTAGTTCTGTTAGCAGCTGAGCTGGGCTACAACATAGGCTAAGGAATTACGGTCTCATCAATGATCCAAGTATGTAATTCGATTTCATCTGATTCGTGAGATCACACATCATGGCGTTATCAAGATCGAAAATATCATTTCAGATGATAACCTTGTATATCCGCAGCGAAAGCGATATCTCAGCATAAACATGAGCGACCCGTACATAGTTCAGGTGTTGGACACTTGAGTGATTGGCTATAGGCCAAGTGGGAGAATGTTGGACAATTATGACCCATAACATCACTATTTGTAATGGACATGGTGTTTTTGTATAAATTAACTATGTGACAAAGGAAAATGCTCTTTTATCATTTTGTAATTGGATTAGTTAGATATACAAATAATAAAAGTCCATATGATTAGTACCGGATTAATAAGATATGAGATAATATTAATCCACGAAAAGTTTAATCATTAAATATCCCTAGTCGTAGTATTATCGAGACTGGAAATCAATAATGCGTAATAGGCTAGTATTACACTTGTGCGCGTTATGGAAGCTTAACGGCATAGTTCTCATATATTTAAGTATTAGATACTTATGCAAGTGTGATAGGAGGTTCTGTTAGCCGTTGGACTAGGAACAGCTTCCCTCTGGATAGACCCCTCAGAGTCCCATTGGTAGATTACATATTCTTCGTTGAATATTTCTGGAGAATTTGGTAGGCATGGTGTTTTTCTAGAAGCCAACCATGTCTTGTAAATCGGTAAGAACGTGGTACCGGGTACGCACGTGTTCGGATAGTCCGACAACAGGATTTACTGCCAACATATCCAGGGATCTCTTGGGTCGCTTCTCAAAGATTCACCGATGACATTTGACTCGAACAGAATTAATTTGGGATTAATTATGAGAGAGAGAAAATTAATCTGGGGTTAATTGCGGCAAGAATTTATCTGGGATTAAAATCGTCTAGAAGAGAGAACGCGATTAATTTGGAATTAATCGACAAAGTAAATTTAATAGTTAAATTGGATTTTACTATTTAATTTATACATTTGGGCTAAATAATATATCAGATATATTAATTGAAATTGGATTTCAATACGGAATTAAAATTGGATTTTAATTCAAGCGAACGAATTAATTTGGAATTAATTCGTAAGCGATTTTCGTAATAATTTTACGAGGCATTATTATTTAATTAAATTGGATTTAATTATTTAACTACGGAAAATTCATTTAGTCGGATTAAAAAAATCGGGCCCAAAGTGAGTTGTGTAAGCCAACTCAAATTTGGAATTTGAAAGTGGTGGGACCCACTTTACTTACATCAATTGTCACACACTTGATTGAGCTAATTAAATGTTGCATTTAAACACACAAACCAACCAAGTCAACTTTAACTTTGGTAATTGTTTTTTTAAAACAATTGGAACTATTTACTCTCTCCTTCCTACAGACGTTGTCGTGACTTCCTCTCTCCTAAAAGGAAATTTTGTTGCAAAATTTCTTGCAAGCTAGCACTTGAGGAGTAAATGAAGGTGATAAGGAAACTCACCCATGAGTTTGGAACAACAAAGAAAGCTTGGAGCTTCTACATCCGAGGAGAAATTTTGAACTTCTCTACCGAGCAATGTAAGTAATTTCCGTAATTTATCTTGTAATATTCACACAATAATCACGCTTAGAGATCCCGTGGCATGTCTAGGACACAACATTGGGCACGATTGAGGAAATTCTTACAGTACTATCTTGGGCGAACTTGAACATACACCAGAAACCGATTGGACTATTTAATGCTGATGGATTTTATGATTTTCTTTATGTGTTTCTTGATGATGCCCGGAGAAATGGGTTCGTGTAAAAACCTGTAAAAGATCTATTCTTCACTTCCAGAACTGCCAATGATTTAATTGACCAACTTTTAGCCTTTGAACCACAAATTGACCCTATCATTTCAAAAATAATCTGGTCCGAAAATGATCGTGGTAAAAAGCATCGGATAAATCTGAATCTGAATCTTTAAATTTCATTTTAGATGTAGAATTTCAGCTAACTAGGTACTATCTTCTAAACTCTTCTTCTAATTTTTTAGACATTGGGAACAATGTCTCATTTAGGTTTGGGGTGGGAATAGTTGACTAGTATCTTGTTTTTATTTGTTTTTAGTCAAAATTTTCAAAAAATTATAAAAAATTATATATAAAAAAAATATTTTGTGTTTTTTTTTGTGTTTTTAATTTGACTAATCGGGCGAAATTGGTGTGAGATAACTGTGTAAGGAATTTCCATTCCTGAGACGTATCTCAACCTATTTCGTAACAAGTTAATTTTTGTTTATTTCCTTTTGAATTATTTAATATGTGAATTCTCCATAAAACTGACTAAAATGGATCTTCATATGCTCAGTTGATAAATATTATCAACATGCATGGTAACATACGGACATGAGATGTAATTGAAAAGTTTGTAATATTCAGTGCTCTAGTTTAATTGAAGGAAGCATCTAAAAGGCGATGGAGTAAAAAAAATGTAAAATGATGAAAAACACATATGAGATCCGAGTTATTAAGTCTTTAAGGGTGTTTTAACACCTGGTGCCCTAAAGCCAACTGATTTGGGAGCCACTGACCTAAAGCTCGCTATATGGATTGAAGATGTTATAAAAATATATTTATATCGGAAATCCCAGTAATAAAGTTCGTAGAGGTGTCTTAACACCTAGTGCCCTAAAGCCAACTGGTTTGTGAGTCACTAGCCCAAAACTCGCTACATTGATGTAAGATATTGTATATAAAAATAATAATAATAAAAATCAGAAAAAATATTCCATTGCTAAATAAAGGTGTGAAGTCTGATATAACTTTAGGACAAAAATATTACTCTCTTTTCAACTACACTTATGAATATTGTGGGCACAATGACTTAACTGATACTTTGTTGATTGTGTGTATAGAGAATGGTAAAAATAATCGAAGAATTTACTTATTCGGTAATTTAGAAAGAAAGAAAACAACTACTAACTTGGATAAGAAGTTTCACTTGTTTAGTCACTAACTTGTTTATTCTCATTTCTCTTGTCTTTTTGTTTTGTGTGCATTAGTTTTATATTGACGTTTGTGGGTATCGTTACTGTAAGCCCTCACGAGACTACAACTCGTCCACTATGGACACCTAGGGGTTTAAAGGCTTGTTGCATACGCTAAATGCAACTGTGATCCCTACGAAAGTGGCTTAGTTTAATTTTATTTTAAAGATGTTTATGTTATTTATTTGTTGTTTTGCTCGAGGACTAGCAAAATGTTAGGTTTGGGGGTGTGATGAGTGGTAAATATATCACTATTTCCCACTCATTTGACTAATATTTTGTATAGTTTCTTGGGTTTTGTTAATTTTGATGTGTTTTGGGTATTTTGTAGATAAATAAACTTTCAGGACTCACTGGAATCAAATCAGGGCCAAAACGGTGGAAAAATGGACAAAAAGGGCAAAATTGTAATTTGGCGTCGCGACGCGCAGCACCTCAACGTCGCGACCTCTAACGTGTGCTGGACACGTGTCAAAATCAGAGAAACCTGCTATCATGCGCTTTTGCTAAAATGCGCCGGACACATGTCGCCATCATATCAAATCCGCTAACATGCATCGAACACGTGTCACCATCACATGCTACTGACAATCATCATCGACAAGTGTCATTGTTTGACAATTATGGCCTATAGCATCACTATTTGTACAGATCATGGTGTTGTTGTACAAATTAACTATGTGACAAAGGTAATTGCTCTTTTATCATTTGTAATTAGATTACCAAGATATATAAATGATAAAAGGTCCATATGATTAGTTCTGGATTGAGATGATATGAACAGTATCAATCCATAAAGGTTTAATCATTAAATATCCCTAGTCAGAGTATTATCGAGATGGGACATCGATAATGCGTAAAAGACTATTGTTACACTTGTGCGTGTTGTGGGAGCATAACGGCATAGTTCTCATATATTTGGGTATAGGATACTCATGCAAGTGTAATAGGAGGTTGTGTTTACCGATGGTACGGAAACAGCTTCGCTCTGGATAGACCCCTCGGAATTCCATTGGTAGTATGACTATGTGTCTATGGAACTCCGAATCAGGGTAGGTGTATTTGGTCTTAACCTGAGACTTGCACCGCTAATACTTGCGACAATCAATATACTTTGGTTTTGGTCATCCAGGGCTTTAACAGTATCTGTGTACGCCTCTTCTGGGTATATTGAGAATCGTAGTGTATTGGGTGTGATGTCGAGATGGAAGTATCACTCTAGTAATATTGGAGATGATGATCACGTTGGATACGAAACTGGTTCTCTTATATGCTGCAGCTATCGGGATATTATGACTAGGTCATGCTTATCCGATTATAGAGACTAGTTACCAGAGATCCGATATGTGCTTCATACGGGGCAGACACATTTCCAGCCCCAGACATTGCACGTGAAATCAGGTACTGGATCGTAATACGCAATACTACATATACTACGTCTGATATAGATCACATATTCCAGTAAGAATATTTCTGGAGAATTGGGTAGGCACGATGCTTTGCTAGAAGCCAACCTGTCTTGTAAATCGGTAAAAACGTAGTACTAGGAACGTACGTGTTCGGATAGTCTGATGACCGGATTTACTGCCAACATATCCGGGGATCTCATGGGTCACTTCCCGAAGATTCACCGATGACGTATGACTCGCACCTTATTAATCTGGGATTAATTATAAGAGAGAGAAAATTAATCTGGGATTAATTACGGAGATATTTTATATGGGATAAAATATTATTCATAGAGAGAGAACGATTAATTTGGAATTAATCGATAAAATAATATATTCGATATATTATACGAAATTGGATTTCGACGCGAAATTAAAATTAGATTTTAATTCGGACGAACGAGTTAATTTATAATTAATTCGTTAGCGATGTGAATAGTAATTTTGCTAGACACAATTATTTAATTGAATTTGATTTAATTACGTCGCAACGGAAAATTCGTTAATTCGGAATTAGCGAACCCGAGCCTGAGAGTATTTGCGGGCCCACTCACATTTCGAATTCAAGTACGGCCCACAAGTCACATCACGCGTCACATCACTCGTCATTCATGTGATGGATGTCTTGTCACTTTGAGTGATTGACAACCAGTCACTATTCATGAGTGATGTGAGTAGTTGGAAGTCATTAATTGCAACTTTTGGCTCCAAATTTTTGTTGACTTTTTGAAAGCCTTTTACAAAAATTTTGGTATATGTTTTATTTTTTATTTTAGAAATCAATTAATTGTATTATATACAAAACACACAAACCAACTCCTCTCTCTTCTCTTCCGACTCATTCGGCCAAGGGCCATTCTTTTCTCTCTTTTGTTTCTTCAAAACCGTGAGTTACAAGAAGCTTAGGAAATTTTATGGTAAAATTTCCAAGGTGCTAGCACACTTATGGGTCATCCGAAGGTGATAGGGAAACCCACCCGTGGGCATGGAATCACACACAAAGCTTGGAGCTTGAAGGATCACCATGGCCGAATTTTTGGAGCACAAAATGGAGCAAATGCCGTGAGCCACCTTGGAGGAAAGCTTGAAGTTTTTGTTGTTCCTCGCATCGCCAAATCCGATCAATGTAAGTATGATTCCGCCATTCTTCATTGTTGTATTCGCACATGTTTCTTGCTTGAAATTGATATTGGGACTAACTAGAAACCCAACAATGGTATCTTGAGCCATTTTGAGCATGAAATGGACTTAGGGTAAAATTTGGGTAAAATCAATTTGAGCATGATTTGATAAAATTGATTGATTGAGTATGCTTGAATGATGATGTATTGAAGTTGTATATGATCAATTTCATGAAAAGTTGATTGGATCAATTTTTGCCCAAAATTTAGGCTTGGCCGAATGCTATTGTTGCCCTAAGTCATGGTATTTTTTTTATTTGATCATTGGATGACTTGAAACAATTGGGAAATGTTGATTTGTAATTCAATTGGATTGAAAACGAAATCGGACATAAAAACCCCTTTAATACCGTGAGCTTAAAGCATGAAAATGATGTGATTTTTTGATTCAAATGTGTTGGACATGTGTTGATGATAATAAGCATAATTAATTGAGTAAATTAGTGTTTTGGAAATGTTAATTTGGATAATTAATTATGGCATACACTTTGGTTAATTTAATTATGAAATTTGGAATTTTGAAATTAAATTAATTGGGCTTAAATTTGGAATTGGGCTTTTAAAGTTGTAATTGGGCTTAATGGGCTTGGTTGGGCCAAGTTTGGTTTAGGCTAATTGGTTGGATCTAATTGGGCCCAAAACCATATCAATAAAGTCCAATTATGACTTAATGGATCTTTAATTTTAATTGGCCCTAATGGGCCTAAATTGGTTTTTTTGGCAAATAAGGGTGATTCTTTAATTAGGCTTTGGTATTTGGGTTTGATCCATATTGACCAAAAGTCCATGCCTTAATAAATTAATTAAAAGCCCATTGGACTTTAATTAAATTGACATTGGATGTTAATTGGGCTTTGAGACCCGTAACGATTAGATTTAGAATCTAAGTCGTAAAGGCACATTAAAAGTGTAATTATTTAATTTGGAATTAAATAAATGAATTAGTATTAAATGCAAATTAAATTCGATTTACACTACAAGAAAAAAGGCTTTTACTGATACTAAATTAGTGTCAGTAAAGGGTTTTACTGACACTATATAAATGTGTCAGTGTTGCCGCAGCCAGAAATCACTGACACTAGTTTCTAGTGTCAGTGATTCTTAGTGTCAGTAAACGTTAATACTGTAGTATCAGAAATTAATGACACTATGGTATCAGTAATCTCTCACACTATTTTAGTGTCAGTAAATTATTGACACTATATCATCAGTATTTGGTGATACTATAGTGTCAGTAAATTTTGTTACTGCAGTATCAGTATATCGCATATATTTGATTTTTAGTGTCAGTAATTATTGTTACTATATATCAATATCCGTCAATATCTTTTAAAATTTAAAAATCGTATTATTTCACAATTATATTTCTTATTTTTTGTAATTAAATTAATCATAAAATATATATATATAATATATACCAACTCAATGAAATAAAAACTAAAAAATTACATTTATATAAAATTCGCATATAATAGATTAATCGTATTAATCAATTCAACAGTATCACATGATGTATACAAAAACTCCATAGACAATCTTTAAATTAACATATATATATTTCAAAAACTACTCTTAAAGTCCCATCAAAATGTCATGCCCCCACCAAAATTCATGATACTACTTGTTGAGAAGCCTGCAACAATCCCCCAACAATATGATATCTGGCACAAAATCTGAAATTATAAACCAAATGTTAAGAATTAGATGGACTTCCAAAAAAAATCGATATCTTCATAAATAAAAACATTAAATACATCCAAATAAAAATACAAAATATAACCCTAATCTAATTTTTGTCACATAAAGCACTTATTGACAATAACCATACCAACAACCTAAGAGCATGCATATAAAAAACAAAATGGCATCCATAATAACAAGTTGTATCTTTCATACCGCTACATAATCACCAAAACAAACAAATCAATAACACACACACACACACACACACACACACACATATATATATATATAGACGGACATAAAACTGAAATAAAAGGATCTCATGAACCAGATGAAGTTTATCAGATGACATGTTCTAATACTGTTTCCAAATGCAGGAAGCAAATCAATATATCAAATACTGCTTCCATAGCATTCATGATGCACCTCAAAGCACATCAGATGACAGGTGCCATATCCCCCAAAGGTTTCAACAAGTATCAATCAGAACATGGAAAAAATTCTGGGGAAAAAATTCTAAGCTAAAAGTAGAAACAAGAATGTATTAATTTACAGAAAAGAGAAATACCATACTACTTCATTACTTCAACGAACAATAGCTATGTTGTCCTTGTCATTTGTATTCTGCAAGAATATAAGATTTCCCAATATGTCATGAATTAAAGTGACAAAATAGGAAGTAATAATCACCTCTGTAAAACATGTCCTTGTAATTACCTCTTCATTATACTGTGTGATTATATGTGCAACATATATTGCCCAATCATCACGGAGTTGCGTTATATCTTCCAGAGTGTACTCATTAATCCCCTTGAACTTTAAAATATTTATAAGTTAGAATTTTAAACAGTAAGATATCTTAATTGACTAGTGATAAAACTTAACTATTGTTAACTTACATTGTCTTTTAGAATGTTCACATTTGTTACAATTTGCTGCATGTATTTCATCACATAATAACCGCATTCAAAACTTCCAGGCTGCATTGGACACTATAAAAAAGAATTATCATATCAATATTAGTTCATTTAGACATATTCTAAATATTCTCATTGTTGCATATCACAAAAATATATATATATATCATAACTTTGTACCTTCACAGATACCCAAGTCACACTACCGCTCTTATTATTAGAATGTAAAGATTGATACACTCTAATTCCCCTACAAAAAATTATAATTGGATATCATATAAATAATGCAACAATAAACCCAATGTTAAAATAAAGAGAAAACAACTATAACTTAACTGATTAACAATTTGCATCAACTCATCAGTAGGATTATTCCCCTTAGGATCCAGATAATATATCGTGCGTCGTACTATGTCAATTGCAAGAAGCACCCAGCGAAAGCTAAATAAGAAAGAAAGGGTAATAAAAATCTGGATTACATAACTTGAAATTGAATACTAAAAAAATTAAAAATTATTACCTTGGGTTGTATGGGATCAATATGATTTGCCCCAACTCTATCATACCTAACAGTTTTGAAATGTATTGAGGTCCTTCTTTCAAAGCAACCTTTGATGGACGTATCATCTCAAAATTTCCAAACTGAACTGGTTTGGCAGTTTCAGTTTTATCCATCTCATCGTATAAGTGCCTAAGACAAGATAAACATAAAAACAAAGTAAATATTTATAAAACATTTAGAACAATGAAGAAAGAGGTAAAAGAAAACATACTTGATCCATATGTTAATAGCACAGTTTGAGACCTCCTTAAAATCCATGATTTCTTCGCAAATTGCTTTGTCTAAGTATGACTTCCAAGTAATACCAAAAATTGGTATGTCATAATCAATCTTTATCAAATTCGGAAAAAGCTTTTAACAAGCATAAAAAACATTTGCATGTATGGACTCTTATCTTGTTTTCTTGTTTGTGCAGCTGCCCTCGTGTGTCTTTTTAAGAACCAGCTTTCTTGCAATTTGTTTTTTCACAACTACTTCATTTTTTGGTTCCTTTACTGCAGGAGTTAACCTCGGAGATCTTCTTGGAGTCAATTTAGGTTTCGTTGGAGTTATTCTTGAAGTTGCTTCAATGTTTTGTTCTTTTTGATCATCATTTGGCACACCAACTTTAATAGGATCCTCCAATATTTTGCTCTTCACAGACTTTGGTGAAGTTTTACCCACAACTAACTGAACCTGTAGGATTAATTCATTATTAGTATTTAATAATACATATATATGAAGATATTAAAAAAGACGCCAAATGTATTAACCTTTCTTTTTCCAAGTATGCTCGGGGAACGTTCAAGCTCTAAGCAAGCGGCACTTGAAGATTTTGCCTTGGGAAAGTTAGAACTACCTACTTCAGTGTTGCTGTAGGCGTTCAGCCTTGCATTCATATACTCAAGTTGCGCTGTCATAAATTGAAAGCTCTCCTGATACTTCTTCCTTTCCATTGCAAACTCTGAAGATTCAGGAATTTGAAAGTACATGGATGGAGTGATAAATTGACCCCAACAAATTTCATCAATGACCCCATAAAATTTGATGTTCCCAGAATGAGGATGTTTATCTTTTGAGCTTGAATTTGCAAAGTATTAGCAACAACCATAACACCACTATTTTGTGTTTCACGGTTGTTGTCCCGATCCTTCGTCGTAAAACTTGAACCATTAATCTGGTAGCTGGGATATGTTACCACACTTGGTCGCAGTTTACTTGTCAACGACCATATTGTATCATCAATTGGCACATTATTTGCCTTATCTTCTCCTACCTATTGTTTGAAATCACAAAAGAACAATAATTACTTTAATACGAACAATTTATGAGTAAAATTATATAAACATGTGTTTACCACTACAAACCTTATTTTCAACCCAATCACAAAATGTGCGAGTATGTTCAGCTTGCAACCACAAAGGTTTCTTTGACTGACGGGGGTATTTTAATTGCAAATATCGAATATGCTCCCTATAGTGACACCAAATGTTATACAAATATTAATAAACAAATAACTTATAAATTAAAAAAAATTAGACACAAACATACCCTATTAATGATTGGATTTCAGGGGTATTCATTAGAACACAAAGGTGTGCTTGCCTCAACATATGGGCATCTACTTCCTTTATGTGTGCATATCCTAATGGCCTTTCGATTGTAAAATCAATAAGACAACCAGTTGGTAGTCCAATGGAATCACAATTTGCAAAGTAATCAGCACAAAATTCAAGTGCTTCTTCAGCAACATAACTTTCAGCAATACATCCTTCAGGGTGGTTGCGGTTACGAACATAACCTTTAAGTCTTTTCATATCTCTCTCAAAAGGGTACATCCAAAGAAGAAAAATTGGCCCACATAACCTAACTTGTTCAACTAGATGGACAGTCAAATGGATCATGATGTCAAAGAAATTGGGTAGGAAGTACTGTTCAAGTAAGCACAGGGTGATAACAAGTTCCTTTTGCAATAGGTGAAGACTATCAGGATTTATTACCGTAGAGCACAATGAATTGAAAAAAAACACAACCTGATTATGGCATTTCTAATATTTTTTGGCAAACAATTTCGAATTGCCAAAGGGAGTAGTTGTTGCATCAAAGTATGACAATCATGAGACTTGAGTCCTTGAAGCCGACAATCATCCATTGAAACAAGATTACGAAAGTTGGAAGAGTACCCATTTGGAACTTTGATACCTTGCAAGGTTTCACAAAACATTTTCTTCTCTTTTTTACTCAAAGTGTATGGTGCTGGAGGTAGGACATTGCTATTTGTGTCAGGCACTAGTTTTTCCCTAACCTTGAGGTGATCAAGATCTTTTCTAGCATTAATCCCATCCTTTGTCTTGCCTGCTTGATGAAGTATTGTACCATAGATGTTTTCACACACATTTTTTTCAATGTGCATCACATCTAATAAATGACGAACTAACAAATATTTCCAATACTCTAAATCAAAGAAGATCGATTTCTTTTTATACAATTTCAGAAAAATGTCTTCATCACCTTCACCACCACCATCATCACGTTTTCGCTTTTTGATCTTTCTTTTCCCAAACTTGGTTTGAATATGCTCAACCATTTTAAATATTTCCTGACCTTTTAAATATTGAGGAGGAGAATCCCACTCTTTCTTTCCAATGAAAGCTTTTTTTAGTTTTTGAAATGAGTGACCAGGTGGTAGAAACCGTTGGTGGCCCATATAAGACATTTTCCGACTATGCGGCAACCAATGTGCACAAGTGCCTATCCCACAAAGTGGACAAGCATAATATCCCTTAACGGTACACCCAGATAGGTTTCCATATGCTGGGAAGTCACTGATTGTCCACATCAACACAGCTCGTAAATTGAAAATTTCTTTTTTATATGCATCATACACATCAACACCTACATTCCACAAGGTTTTTAAATCCTCGATTAAAGGTTGTAGGTACACATCTATATCATTTCCAGGCTGCTTGGGGCCAGATATCAAAAGAGACAACATCATAAACTTTCTCTTCATACACAACCATGGAGGGAGATTGTATGTTATCAAAGTAACGGGCCAACAGCTATAAGTGGTGCTTTGATTGCTATACGGATTAACCCCATCACTTGAGAGAGCTAAACGAAGATTTCTAGGATCTTGGGAAAATTCAGGCCACTTATTGTCAATTAATTTCCATGCCGGTGAATCTGCAGGGTGGCGAAGATTGCCGTCTTCAATTCTCTTATTTGCATGCCAAATCAAGTTTTCAGCTATCTGTGGTGAATGAAACATTCTTTTGAACCTAGGAATAATTGGAAAATACCATAACACCTTCCCAGGAACCCCTTTTCTCAATTGTTTGGAACCATCATTTTTTCTTTTCCACCTAGATTGTCCACAAATTGGGCATTCAATAAGATTTGCAAACTTATTCCTGTAAAGAATGCAATCATTTGGACATGCATGTATTTTATCATAATCTAAGCCCAACACTTTCATTGTTTTTTTTGCCTCATACATAGACTTGGGTAGATTATTATTTTTTGGTAATATATCAGCAAGAGCTTCTAACAAAGCTGAAAATCCTTTATCAGACCACCCATAATTCCCTTTGACATTATACAGTCTCATTAAACCCGATAACTTTGAATGTTTAGAACCTAGATATAATGGCTTTTCAGCATCTTCAAGCATATCTGTGAAAGAGCTATGATCTTTATCACATTGCTCATACGCATCTTGAACCATATCAACTACATCACTATAGTCATGACATCTAAAACGTTGACTTTGTGGAAGGTCTTGGCAATTTTCAGAAGGAGATACAGGTTTAAATTCACCATGCCAAGTCCAAACTAAATACGTTTGGAGAAAGCCTTTCTGAAACAAATGAAGCTTCACCTCTTTAGGAGTATGAAACTCCATATTGCAACAACGGGCGCAAGGACATCTAATTAACATTCGATTTTCAGAATTAAGAATTGCAAACTCCAAGAATTCATCAACTCCAACACGATATTCACTGGAAAGTCTATCACAATATATCCATTTTTTGTCCATTTTACGTACCTAACCTGTTCATAATATGTACCTTGTCGATGTAAGTTTATAAAATTTTCATAATTAGTTTCAAAGGTTTAAAGAAAACACACATTAGAGTAAAATAACGAAGAACATTGGCTCCAATCCAATGTTATTTTTCTGCAATGTTCTCGATCTTCCTAACTACCAAAAGACCATCTCCCAGCACCCTCTATAACAGAAGTAAATTAGCATTTCAGAGAAGCCATAAAAATACAACTATCCAGAAACAAGAATATGAATTAGATGACACAACCATCCATGCAAAAGATTGAAAGAACCTTCATATATGAATTAGATTGTCGAGTCACGACACAACCATCCATGATTGAAAAACAGGGGTAAAAGTAAAACAATATACATCATACATCAATACCTGTCCTTGACCAGGCTTCTAATGCGAGCCTTTTCTCGGAAAGAACAAATTCTTATTAACACACATCAGAAAATGTTGTGCAATTCTTATTGGAAAATATATTAGCACACCAAAAACGAAAAATATTACTAGATTAGTATTAGAGCACTTACCCCAAATACAACGTGCTTATTGTCAAGCCAATCACATTTTGCACACGTGATAAGGAACTGCGATGAAAAGAAGTGCAAGTAATCTACAAGATAATAGATAATTTGAGAAATCTTCAAGAAATAACATTCCAATTGATAATGCTCAATTTTTGGGTTATATAACAAAATATGTGGAAAGAAAATGTAATAACAATTCACAAACTCATTCGCGGTTCAAAATTTTTTGGATAGAGACCTTTCTATGTACAGCACAAAGCTGCAGTGAGGCTCGGTTATGGGTCGCGGCTCAAGCGATGGATGGTGAGATGCAGAGATGGTGAAGGTCTGGTCGACTGCAACTGCGAGAGGCGGCTGGAGTGGAGAGAGTTAGGGTTTAAACTTTAAATTCGTTTGAGAGAAAGAAGAGATCAGGCTAGGTTTAGTCTTTAGATTTTTTAGTTTTTTACTTTTTAATTTTTAAGTTAAACTTAAATTACTAATATATCCTTATACACTTAATAAATATTTGAAAATTTTAAGGGTAAATTTGTAATAAGGTATCATTAATTTACTGAGACTAAATTTACTGATACTCTAGTGTCAGTAATATATGCGAAAAACGTCACTTCCGCGAGGTGTTGGTTCGACTCCGGACAACTACGCGTTTTTTTTTTTTTTTATTTCTTACTGATACTATTGTAATAGTAATTACTGACACTAAAATCGCTGATACCATAGTATCAGTAATTATTGATATTTAAGTGAAAAACACGGAAATAAGCCCATTTACACGTCGTTTCTGACACTTTTAGCCTAGTGTCACTAACCTTAGTGTCAGTAAAGGCCTTTTTTCTTGTAGTGTTAATGTTGTAGTTTAATTTAATTCAAGAATTCGTACTTTGAGTACTTATTCGCAAAACTAGTTTGACTCGCACAAAATCAAATCGTTGTTTGAACATTGGATGGTCATTAATTTTCAGATTAATTAATTAGATTAGATTGATTGATAACATGCTTGTGTGAATACATGGATGCGATGTATGAATAATGCATAACAGATGGATATTAGATGGGTGAGGGCAATTTTGGAAATTGTTGTAATAAATTTAGAATTTATTAATTGAACCTGCGTGTCCAGCCTATTACCTCCTTACTCTTTGTATTTCTCTTCTCACCTATTCCCCTCAATGTAAATGAGGTTTCTTTAGAAGTGTTATGTAATCGGGTAGAAGTAATACTTGTGCTAGCGGGAGAGAGGAAATGGAGAGATTTGTTCTAGGAACAATGTGTTAAATATCCATCCGCATATCATTATTATATTTATTTATATGCGCCTTATTATGTGTTTAGAATGCATGTTTAAGGGTGTATGATGATGAGACCTAATAAAGATAATTAAATTGGTTGCCAATTACGCAAAAAACCCTCAAAATATATTAAGCGTTTTTCCTTCCATTAAGTGATTCTTACTCAAGATCCAAGACTGGCACTGGTTTGTTGGCCAAAGTCAAGACCTTTGTCCGTCGCGGATGTGTTTGAATCATGAAGGCTTTGTTCCATATCGGTGTCTTGTCCAAGTTGTGATTTGTTGGCCAAAGTCAAGATCACTTCTTGTCCATCGACATTGATTACGAAGCTTTCCAAGGTCAATGGGTTTCGGTTAACTGGGATCACTAAGTTTGTTGTGCCAAAGCCAAGGCTTAGTTGATTCAGAGGAAAAAGGTTAGGGAATATATTGGATATATTGGCATATATAAGATATATGTTTCGGACTTGGATGTCCACCTACTGGATCTAGGAATTAGATGGGATCCAATTGATCTTAGAGATCTACCTAGTTAATTATCATACAATTTGTTGGCCAAAGTCAAGATTGTGTGTTATTTAACGGGATCCTAGCCCACTAGGAAACAAGGTTTCCCGAGTACTCAACAGAGGGTTAGAGGCTCGCCAAAAAATGGTGGGAGGCAAGTATTAAATTTGCAATATTCGTTTAGTTACTTGTCATACGCGCTCATTTCAATTTTTCATCGTTACATTAATATATTAGTTGGACTAATAATTAATCGTTGTTTTAATTAAACAGTTGGACTGTATTCAAACTATTTCAATTAATAGTTGATTTATAATTGGATTATAGTAATCAATATAATTGAATTTTAACCAATTAAATTATAGTTGATTATATAGTTGGACTATAGTAATCATTATATTAAATAGTACCTAAAATTGTTGATTCGATAGTTGGACCATTGGAATCAAGATAATTGAAAGATTAGTGTTTAAAACATAATCCTGGGTGAAAATGTATTTAAACGACTTTAATTTTCAAATTGGGAATAAAACTTCAGGATAGTCCTGAAAACCGAGAAGTTACTTTATTTGATATAGTGACATCTCGAGCCTAAGCCCGGAGTTGAGCAAATAGTAGAGCATGATCTTTGGAAGATTCATGTGATGATAACTTTAGTGCTTAATCCATTATGCTTGCCAAATAGACTCCTTAATTTCTTAATCAGAACTAAGGATTAGATCCTTATAGGATGGTATTGAAATTGAAGGATCTTCATAGATCTATCCTTAGATCTTAGAAGTACTAATTGTAATAGAAAACTCTTGGAGAGTTAATGGCTATACTCAATGAGACAAAGCCAGAGTTTGCAATAGGGTAAGAAGCGCAAGGCGCATCTTACTTCGACATCCCAAAAGACCAAGGCTTGGCCAAAGGCTTCTGCGGTGGAAAAGGGCAAAGACAAAGTCATTATAGTCTTCTAGGAAGACATAGGACATATCCTAGAGTGTCTGCCTAAACTGTGGCAAGCGGGGACATGGAAGCGTGACTGCCGTATGGACAAGGCAGACATGAAGGAATTGAAGACAGTGCAAGGCTCCGACTTCAAATATGTTAGTCATAAACATGTTCATTGCTAGTATTAAAATTGTATTTTAGATACTGGATGTGGTACATAAATATGTTCATTGCTAGTATTAAAAGTCGTTGTTTTAACCATAGATACCTATGTTTAGGAAACTACCCTTCGGGTGTGTACTTAAATTAGGAAACTGTTAAAATGTAACTAGTTTGACTAGACATATTATCTCTATATCAGGGTTTAACCCGTTGTGGGTATACCTTTATATTATAGAACACTAAAGTGTTTTATTTTATAAAGATGATATTGAGATAAACACATTAGATGTGAATAACAGTATTTATATTTTGAATATAAATGAATCTCAAACGTATAACATCACAAACAAATAGCTCAAACTGAATTAATCAGTTGAGACTTATTAGTGGCACTGTTGTCTGGGACGCAATTAAACAAGACTCGTATATCCACACTTTGGAAGAGTGGGTATTAGGACAGATTTGATTCTATTCAAATAATGTCTACGAATCTAGTTTATTAGGCAAAGTGCCTAAAACACTTTTAATTGGTAAAAGTGTAAGTGCCACCGATCTGTTAGCCCTCGTTCATTGTGGCGTAAGTGGGGCCATTTTTAGCTAGGCTAGATGTGGATATGAATATATCGTGACCTTTAGGGATGTGGCATCGTGTTATGGTTATGTGTTTCTTGTGAAACATGGATCGGAAATTTTTGATAAATTCAAAGAGTTTCGATACGAAGTAGACAGACATACCGGCTAAAGTATTAAACCGTCACGGTTAGACCATGATGGAAAATACCTAAGCAATAAGTTTCTCAAATACTTGAAAGAGTATAGTATTCTTTCAATGAGGACTCCTCCCGGAACACGTCAATTTGACGGTGTGTCCGAACAGAGAAACCGAACCTTGTTGGACATAGTATGGTTAATCATGAGTCACTCTGAGCTACCATTTCCTTCAAGGGATACGTATTAAACAGTGCAAAATCATATTTTGAATAATGTTCCATGAAAATCTATTTGACAGACTTCATATTAGATATGAATAGGAAAGAAACCGGGTTTTCTCATTCCTGAAGATTTGGGTATGCTAGGCATATGTTTGGATGATACCAAACTAGAACCCAAATCGGATAAGTGCCTAAATTGTGGGTTATCCTAGGGAAACCAAAGTACAGTACTTATACATCTCACAATAGAACAATGTAATTGTTGCTCGCCATGCGATTTTCCTTAGAGGAATACCTATATGCAGTGGTAAGTGGGAGGAAAGTAAAACTCGATGAAAATCAGAGTAAAACTATTCCAGGCACCGATTCCTTATTGGAACACAAATATTTCATCAAGGATGAAACTATACCAATAATCTTCAAATACACAAGAACCACGTAAGTCGGAGAGAGTCAGAAAACAACCTGGGTATGGGTTTCTGATCTCACCTCATGAAGATGTCAATCTTATTGAGGAACATGAACTGACTACGTATGAGGAAGTGATACAAGGTATCGACTCCCTATTATGGCAAAGTGCCATAGAGTCTGAAATAGATTCCATGTAAATCAACTAAGATTCCATGCAAAGTGCCATATGGTACTATGATGTACCAGAAGGCATTGTGCCTATTGGTACTATATCAGTCTTAAAGGAAGACATACATGGATGGAAACATACCAACGTACTAAGCTAGGTTTGTAGCGAAAAGGTATCGTTTTCAACATTATGTCGATTACGA
Organism: Zanthoxylum bungeanum; assembly: GCA_019454045.1. Lineage (NCBI taxonomy): Eukaryota > Viridiplantae > Streptophyta > Magnoliopsida > Sapindales > Rutaceae > Zanthoxylum > Zanthoxylum bungeanum. The sequence goes on along the minus strand of SKCR01021737.1, from coordinate 144,680 downwards.
CGAAACCTTTTACTCGTTGCCATTGTTAAATCCATTTGGATAATGCTTGCTGATCCTGCATATTTCATTTATGAAATATGGCAGCTGGAATGCCAAAACCGCTTTCCTTAACGGAAACCTTTCGGAGGACGTTTACAACATCCTGACGGTTTTGTCGTACCAAAACGAGCAAACAAGGTTTGCAAGTTAATTCGATCCATGGATGGATTGAAGCAAGCATTGCGTTCTTGGAATTATCGTTTTGATGTAATCATAATGGTATATGATTTAATTCAAAACGAAAATGATTCTTGTGTATATAATGAGGTTAGTGGGAGTTCACTGACAGTGATGTCCTAAGTAATGATGACATATCATTTCTTGGAAATGATATTCCCATAATACAATCGGTGAAAGCTTGGCTTTCATGAAAAATTCTCCGTAGAATTCTTGGGAGAGACAACCTTTATTCTAGGAATAAAGATCTATTGGGATAGATCTAAAAGTTGTTCGTACTCTCCGAGAACTCGTACATTGAAAAATGTACACGACCTGGTGTCTCATACGCTTTGAGCATACGGAGTCACAATCAGGCCAATCCAAGTGATAGTCATTGGATTGATGTTAAGAACATCCTTTAGTATCTTAGAGGAATGAGGATGCTTTCTTATACTGTGGAGAAGAGAACTTGAAGTGACTGGGTTCACTACTGCAAGTTTCTAACCGATAATAACGACTATAAGTCGCAACAACGGTACTATAAAGTTTGAATAACGGAACAGTGAGCTGGAAATCTTCCATGCAAGATACTGTTACCAAATAAACAACAAAAGTGGATTATTGCTGCAGCTGAGGCAACAATAGAAGCCTTTTGGATCGATAATAATCCTAATCATATTAGGAGTAATCCTGTTAGCAGTTGAGCTAGGCTACAGCACAGGCTAAAGAATTAATGGTCTCATCAACGATCCAGATATATACTTCAAATATTCATCTGATTCGTTCGGATCATACATCGTGGCGATGTGATGATCGAATAAATCGCATCAGATGATAACCATGCAAATCCGCTGACGAAAGCCTTTCCTCAGCAGAAGTTTGAGCGAACCGTACATAGTTCGGGTGTAGGACACTTGAGTGATTGGCTATAGGCCAAGTGGGAGATTTTTGGACAATTATGGCCCATAGCATCACTATTTGTACGGATCATGGTGTTGTTGTACAAATTAACTATGTGACAAAGGAAATTGCTCTTTTATCATTTGTAATTAGATTACCAAGATATATAAATGATAAAAGGTCCATATTATTAGTTCCGGATTGAGATGATATGAGACAATATCAATCCATAAAGTTTTAATCATTAAATATCCCTAGTCAGAGTATTATCGAGATTGGACATCGATAATGCGTAAAAGACTAGTGTTACACTTGTGTGTGTTGTGGGAGCATAACAACATAGTTCTCATATATTTGGGTATAGGATACTCATGCAAGTGTAATAGGAGGTTGTGTTTACTGGAAGTCCGAATCAGGGTAGGTGTATTTGGTCTTAACCTGAGACTTGCACCCCTAATACTTGCGACAATCAATATACTTTGGTTTTGGTCGTCCAGGGCTTTAACAGGTTCTGTGTACGCCTCTTCTGGGTATATTGAGAATTGTAGTGTATTGGGTGTGATGTCGAGATGGAAGTATCACTCCAGTCATAATGGAGATGATGATCACGTTGGATACGGAACTGGTTCTCTTATATGCTGCAGCTATCAGGATATTATGACTAGGTCATGCTTATCCGATTATAGAGACTATTTACCAGAGATCCGATATGTGCTTCGTACGGGGCAGACACATTTCCAGCCCCAGACATTGCACGTGACATCAGGTACTGGATCGTAATACGCAATACTACGTATACTACGTCTGATATAGATCACATATTCCAGTAAGAATATTTCTGGAGAATTGGGTAGGCACGGTGCTTTGCTAGAAGCCAATCATGTCTTGTAAATCGGTAAAAACGTAGTACTAGGTATGTACTTGTTCGGATAGTCCGACGACCGGATTTACTGCCAACATATCGGGGATCTCATGGGTCACTTCCCGAAGATTCACCGATGACGTATGACTCGCACCTTATTAATCTGGGATTAATTATAAGAGAGAGAAAATTAATCTGGGATTACTTACGGAGATATTTTATCTACGATAAAATATTATTCATAGATAGAGAACGATTAATTTGGAATTAATCGATAAAATAATATATTCGATATATTATACGAAATTGGATTTCGACGCGGAATTAAAATTAGATTTTAATTCGGGCGAACGAGTTAATTTAGAATTAATTCGTTAGCGACATGAATAGTAATTTTTCTAGGCATAATTATTTAATTGAATTTGATTTAATTACGACGCAACGAAAAATTCGTTAATTCGAATTAGCGAACCCGAGCCCGGGAGTGTTTGCGGGCCCACTCGCATTTCGAATTCAAGTGCGGCCCATAAGTCACATCACGCGTCACATCACTCGTTATTCATGTGATGGATGGCTTGTCACTTTGAGTGATTGACAACCAGTCACTATTAATGAGTGATGTGAGTAGTTGGAAGTCATTAATTGCAACTTTTGGCTCCAAATTTTTGTTGACTTTTTGAAAGCCTTTTACAAAAATTTTGGTATATGTTTTATTTTTTATTTTATAAATCAATTAAGTGTATTAGATACATAACACACAACCAACTCCTCTCTCTTCTCTTCCAACTCATTCGGCCAAGGGCCATTCTTTTCTCTCTTTTGTTTCTTCAAAACCGTGAGTTACAAGAAGCTTAGGAAATTTTATGGTAAAATTCCAAGGTGCTAGCACACTTATGGGTCATCCGAAGGTGATAGGGAAACCCACCCGTGCGCATGGAATCACACACAAAGCTTGGAGCTTGAAGGATCACCATGGCCGAATTTTTGGAGCACAAAATGGAGCAAATGCCGTGAGCCACCTTGGAGGAAAGCTTGAAGTTTTTATTGTTCCTCGCATCGCCAAATCCGATCAATGTAAGTATGATTCCGCCATTCTTCATTGTTGTATTCGCACATGTTTCTTGCTTGAAATTGATCTTGGGACTAACTAGAAACCCAACAGTCATTTGCTAAAATACGCCTGCCACATGTCAACATTACAGTGAATCACGCTAACGTGCGCCGGACCTGTGTCGTCATCCCATGCTGTCGACACTAATAATTCGGTTGTCGACGAAACCGCGTGCCACGTGGCACAAATCAATGGCGCGTCGCGACGCGCAAGACCCATTGGTGCCTATAAATTCAGGCCGATTTCATTTCAAAATTTCATACCTTCCTAGAGTTCCTAATAAGGGACTAAGGATTGTATCTTGTTTGTTTAAGTTTTTGTAATTTAAATTAAGTATTTTTATTTATTTATTTACTTTCAGTACTTTTAATTATGCACTTTTACTTTCAGTAATAGTTTTATTTCATTTACTTTTTATTTTTTTATGTTCAGCAGTTAATTTACTGCTAAGGAAGGGTGAAGCTTTTTACTATTATAATTTAGATTAATCTCCCTCAATTATAATATATAAATTATCATAAAACCTAACTTAATTGGATACCGCATTATTGATTGATTGGACTTAATTAAATTGATTTTAACCTGACTTAATGGGATACTGCATAAATGGTCGGTTGGAATTAATTAAATCTGACTTAATCAGGATACCGTCTATATGGTCTGTTGGTAATTATCAAGTAAATTTATATATTATAATAAGGGAGATTTCTTAATTAGAAATAGTAAAGGTAGATTAATCTCACTTAATTTATAATATGGAAATTGTAATCTAGTCACATGGATTAAAAGTTGATTCCGCCTTAATGGCTGGTTTTATTTATGCAACATAAAGTGACACCGCTTATAGGTCGGTCTTTAGGTGACAGATGATTACCGTCTATATGGCTGGTTTATGGATAAATAATAACACCGCCTTTATGGCTGGTTCAACTTAATTGGGTAACACTGACAATTTTCATATTATAATAATTTGAGATTTCTAAAAGTGGATCCCCTAACCCCCAACATTTTATTTTTATTCTAGGGGAAGTGATGAAACACAATATTAATAAGCTTAATAATTGATTTAATTATATATCGGATAATTCTTTAGTTTGTTTATTGAATCTTAAGCTTAATGCTTCTTGTTGCCTGATCACCAATAAGATTGATGTGGTAAACTTAAAATGAACTTGGATAAGGGATTTTAGGTTTAGCCTTAGATTCAATAGCTCAAGATCTTCCATGAGGATAAATAAACCTTTAATAGATTTCCTTACAAGATATGAATATACCTGTTGGGTGGGGATAACAATAATTGGAACCTAAACTTAATGAATTCAGATAACTTGGTTAACATAGGAATATGATTAATTGGGTTATACTGGGTATTTGTGTCTGACCATCGGAAGAGGCTTTTGCATAATTTCGTATTTCAGGTTAGCAAACCGATTAATTACACATATATAAGAGAGTCAATTCATCTTTATAATAATATTGTGTGGAATCACAACCCTAGATATTTGAGTCTTTTATTTATTTTCTTTAGTATTTTCTTTTGTGCATTTATTCATTTAATTATTTAGCAAATCCACATTCAACCAACCAATCAATCAATCATTATTTTATCCCTTTAATTAGATACCTATAAATAAATAGAATCAATAATTCATAACAACAATAGAAATTAAGTTCTCGTGGGATCGATATTTTTATACTACTTGAACGATATATGCGCTTGCATTATACGCGTGTGATTACGTCGGTCAGTCGGCCAATTTTTTTTATAAAAATGAATTAATTATTTTGAAATATAAATATTAGTTATTATATCCCGAAAATTATCATATATATAACGTTTCAAGACCACAAAAGTACTAAATAAATGAAATAATAGTAAAAACTTTAAAAAATTTGATAAATTTTTTTTGTACCGATGTCATTTACAATTTTCCTTGGCTTATTCATTACCTATTTAAGAATATTTATGAGATGGACTATGCTAGGACGTTTTCCTATCTAGTACCTCTACGGGTCGGGCAATGGTCATATTACGGTTTCACCTACTTTTGACTCATTTGCTAATATAATCAATTTGTTGTTTTTTATGATATCGGTCTTACTAAGTCTCGATTTTAGGCTAGGGTATTTGAAACCCTTACATTCTTCTAGGTATCTCAAACCTATTAGGAATCTTCATAACTAGATCGAATTTCTTGCTTCTTTGACTTATTTAACTACCTTTCATCCTTCGGAAAGCTTGCTATACATACAGAGATCTCGAAAATTACTGGGCCTGCTCTATAGGATCTTCTAAGGAGGGAAGAAACCTTACTTGAGTTTATCTTTGATTCTTACGTCTATTTCTGCTCATTTTATTCTCTTTGCAACTACAAGTTCGTGCAAGTATAAACATCCTTCTTTGTTTTCTAGTTCCGCACTTTCTTATTGCTTTCTCTTTTTTTAATCATTCATGTATATATTCTATAGAACTTCACTAGTTGTTCTTATCACTTATCATGTCTAAACTTCGAGTGTCATCTTTGAATGGTTACAAAATGATTCTGCTACAATAAGGATTTTAGTTTCAGATTATTGGAGGGATATTCAAATGATTCTCAGAAATCTTATTAACCTTTCTATAGGGCTTGAGGACGTACTCGAGGATCGGATATTGGAGAGGTAGTGCCTCGCATACGGGTATCTCGGGGACACTATATATACAAGACCCCGACACTTTATCCACTGCAGTCATTGACTCCCTAAACCATGCTCTGATACAAACTTTGTAATATCCCCCTCACAGAGATGCTACCGGCAGTAGATAGGTCACCCTATCACCCTTAGCCTCTAACTAACTGACAGACTATTTGAACTCTACTACTTTTATAATTATTTGACAAACATGAATCACATGCTTACACTTGAGGGCTACTTGCCCAACTTCATTTCTTAAAGTACACTTTGTCATTTACAATAATGAACTTATTTTGCTAAACTCTGGTAACTTTCACTCTGACAACCTTATGTAAAGACTCTCATGCAACTTAGACTCGACTTGTACTTTAACTATTACAAAATTGACTTTAACTAATCCATATACCTCTGACTTGACCAATGTTTGGACCAAATAACCCTAGTGACTTCCATTAGTATCCATCCTCTCGAGCTCGTCCTCTGAATAGATCTGTAAAATAGAAAACACTAGAGAGTGGGGGGTCATTTGAATGACCTAGTGAGTGGTATTTTAAAACGGGAACTAAAAGGCCTTACCAAAAATTTATTTTCTAAAATTGAAATCACCTCACTTTATAAGAAATACTAATCTTCTCTGAAAAGTAGTGTTCGTGAACTACCAGAAATGCCTCCATTAGGACCACCTGCAACTCCATCCCTCTCCCTTATCTCATCCAATAATCCACCATTAACACCATGCAAAGAACGAGAAGAAGAGGAACCAACATGCATTTTATCACCAATAATACCATAAGGAACATTAGAACAAGTATCAGGGGCTGGATCATGAGATAACTCCAGACTTTCCACCCGAGCTAAAGAAGAGACATCATTTACCTCATTTTCCACCACCATTACTAGAGAGTCCTTCTCAACAACATCTCCAGGGTTCGGTGAGTCCACACTAAAATCAGAAGTATTACCTATAGGAGAGTTAGAAGAATCATACCATTAGTACCAAACATCACTTATCACCATGGCTAAATCCTTGGCATCACCAACATGGCTAAAAGACGCCATAAAAGACAAACCAAAATAAAAAAACAAAAGCAATAAAAATGAGAATAATGCTCTAAAATGAAGAAAGGAAAAGAAAATAAAAGAACTAAATCTTAATCACCAAAAGAGAGAGAAGTTGAGAGCATTTTCTGATGAAGCCATATATTTTCATTTACAAGAAACCAAATTGTTTAGGTTAAACCAAGTAAATCCTTTAGATTGTTACAAGCACCAAGAACCTTAGGTAAATTGGTAGGATCCTTTATGCTGATGATCATACTACATGTTCTAGTGTTGATGCGGCATCTCGTACGAAAGACGAAGACCAAATTATTTCAGAAATTTCTATCCATGGTCTCAAATTCTCTATTGATCTATAAATAAAACAAATAGATTAGTAATAACAAGAATGTAAAACAAATAAGTAAATCCTCTTTATCTCACGTGTTTACACTCGAATAATATCACTCCACTGGTTTTTGCACTCTATTCTCAAATTCAAATGCAAATCAAGGCTCAATCCAAGATTGCACAATCAAAGCGTAATCCTAGGAATAATGCGAATAAGAATAGTAATCGTGAAGACTCAATTAAATAGACCTAAACTAGAGTGGTTGGAATAAGAAAAAAAATAAGTTAGCTAAATATTCAATGTGACACTTGATAAATCTTGTGATCAGTTTTTATCTCACTCACTCTTTTCTTTTCTTTTCTCATTTTTTGGCTCACACTAGCAAAGTATATAAAATAAGCTCAATTACAATACACCCGCACAATGCGAATTTGGCAAGTACAAGTTTTAAGCTTTTCAAGCTCAATTACAATGTAAACACAATTTACCCAGTTTCAACAATGACAGACCTTCTAGTCTTCAAGCCATTTATAATGTAATCAAGGTGTAAAAAATTCAATAACAATACAACTATGATGTAACAATTCGGCAATGACAAGTTTCAAGCTAACTAAAATTTTTTTCAAGTAGTTCAATAATGCAGCAGCTTGCCTCTTCAAATAGGTCAATAACAAATATGGTTGCCTCTTCAAGTAGCTCAAATTATCATGATTGCAGTTGCATTTTCAAAATTAGCAATGATTGAATTCTTGCCTCTTCACATTAAATAATCATTTATCAAAAGAGGTACTAATTCAAATTATATGGTAACTCACGACCTATATCAATTTTGCACACTCGGTCTATTTTTTTTTGGAGGGTGTCCGTCTGCATGGTGAGCCTCCTCGTCCTCCAAGTATTATTCTTAGTAATATTTATTTACTGTGCGACCATGTTTTAGCTTGTTAAAGAAGGTGAAACCATCTAATGATAATAGATGGCTTCATCATTCTTGGTAATTGTCCGAAAATATGTTCTGAGTTTTCTTTGTTTGTTTTATTGTTAGCCTATTTAGCTCTTGTTGTTTTAGCTTGGAGGGCTTGTCCTCCATAGTTTGTTCTCTCTGCGGTATTAGACCCGGCTATGGTTCTGATTCGGAATCGAAATCGAACCAGATGGTACCGTAAGATTATGGTTTTTTTGATTCTGGTTTTGGAAATGGAACCGAACCGTTCAATTACGATTTCATCTAATTTCAAACTGTAACCTTAAGGTTTGGTCAGATTCCAGTTCGATTCTTTTCAGAACCGAAACCAAATCATATTTTTCTTTTTTCCTAAAAAATAATGGACCAAACCGGAACCGAACCAGTTACGGTTACTGTTTTTTGGAACTGTAGAATCGGACGGTTCGGTTCGATTCTGGAACCAATCCGAATAGTTTGTTTAATATACTTACCTTATAAAAAAGCAATTATGCAGTCAAGTTGATTTCACCAATAATGCATATATATAATTGGTGATCTTTGGTGCATTTAGGCTTGTTTCATCAATTAAACATCAAAATTCACCAACATCTCACTCAATATAACTCACGGTAACATATATATGTAATCAATTTTTTTCTTCAGTCATTCAAGCTTGATGCTCTCTCTCATTCTCTTTTCTTTACTCCATCAATTATTTCATTTAATGAAGTGGATTGCTCATCATTTGGTAAACATAATTTCCATAATCAATGTGAAGGCATTAATATGCGTACTCAACATGGAAAGTGTGATTTTAATTTAAATTTGATTAGATCTAAAAAGGCAGGTTATAATTGTGATTTTCCTCCTTTAAATGGATAAAATGATGTCATGCCTACTCCTTCCATATTGAGACCAAATTTAACTAATGGTACTAATAAGGAATGTGTGAATTTAAATAGGGGCTGATGTGGCTGCTATTAATATCCCTGGAGTGGATCGATTTAGCGTATCCATGGTTTAGGAATTACAAAATATCAGAGTTTTCTCTGTTCACAGGATCTGGAGAAGTTTCCACAATAGAAAACATAGGGCGATTTACCCTTCAGTGTGGAGAGACAAACGATTTCCATAAGCTGAGATTGTTTCATGACTCATTGTCAGGAATAGTTTTTTCCTAGTATATCAGCCTGCCACCCAATTCGGTGGAGAACTGGCACCAAATGAAGCAGTTGTTCCATGTGCAGTTCTACAAAGCCGAATCTGAAGTAACTCTAGCTGATTTGGCATATCTAAGGCAATTGCCAGGAGATTGGGCCGAAACATTCTTACAAAGATTCAAAACGGCCCGAGGTCGATGCTACGTACCTTTACCAAAAAATGAATTCGTAAAAATCGCTCAAAGTTGCCTTAGTTTTGACTTGAAAAAGAAGTTTCAAGATCGAGAGTTCTGGGACCTTCCCAACTCACCACTAGCGTGTTGAGATATGAACGATTATTGAGAGAGGAATAGCAAATGAAGAACGCTAGTAAGAGAACTTATTACAGGAATACGAACTATGAGATTGGCGAAATGAATGTTGAATCGGCTGACTTATGCCTAGCCGAATTAATTAAAGGAAAGCCATATGTTTGCAAGACATGGGCCGAACCACATGCCGAAATAGAAAATGATAAAAAAAGTAGGAGTTTTTCTTTTGACATCACTAAAGTTGATGCTATATTTGATCAATTATATAAAGATAAGAAAATTAGGTGGAGCGACCGCCACAAATTGCCAAGCCCCGAGCAAGTCAGCGACAAAAAATATTATAAGTCGCATAATGCATAGTCTCATTCAACTGACAGTTGTCTTGTTTTTCAGAATGTGTTGTAGGACGCCATAGAGTCTGGACGAATAACGTTCGAGAAAAAGATGACAGTGGATGACAACCCTTTTCCCGAAGTCGTTGGCGCTGAATATGATCAACTCTGACCTCACTAAGATGAATTTGCCAAAATTCAAGCTGGTTCTGGTTGAGGATCAGAACGATCATCGTCCTACTGCTTTTAAAAGGATAGAAACGCACCAAGAAGGAAGGGTTCCATAAAATTTATGCCCTCGTTGCTAGAACAATATAGAGTGGATGAAAAAACTGGAAGAAACCTGTGAAAGGAAGCCATTGAGAATGGAGTCAGTAACATGGCAGCCAAGAATCTTCGCACCAAGGTATTATGGAGAACATTCAAACTTCATCCAGAATATCAGGAAGTTTAGGCCGAAGATTCAGCAGCCCAACGTGTGGCATTTGTACCATCGGCCAGGGATGAGCTATCTTCCTATTGACGAAATGATAAGGACACAGTTGAGATGACATCAAAGGAATTATGGCCGTATGATGTGTCAGCGATGTGAAGTGAAAGCTACCACTAACAATAGTCTTCCAACTAATACCCCTGCAAAAAGAAAGCCAGCTGAGGACGTCAAGGATGGCGGTGGCAAAGAGAGAATCGACATAAGTTGTAAAGATTGTACCAAATTTTACCGACGAAAGAAACGGGATGAGACAGATGATGAAAAACCGCCCATTGTTATTCAGTTTGGCAGCATGCCCCCGGTCATGGCTAATCATTACATGTTGTCTGAAAAGTTCAAGGGGGGCAATAATGGGACCCCTGGAAGGAGTGAGGATATCTACGACGGCGAGGAGACCGAATTTGCAACACTCACCATTAATGACATGGAAGTATCGAATGAAGAGCTCACAGATGTAGAGGAAGAAATAGATATAAGAACCGAAGCACGAAGAATGAGGACAACATAGAATCGGCTTCTTAGAGAGTTATACAAAGCCGGAAACCCAGTCGTAGGGACATTAGGAGAAGACTTGAGTCGATCCCCATATCTCGTGTTATATGGAAAGCCCAAAATAAGACGGATCGTAACCAGAGCAGAGAAACAAAGGATATTTGCCATGCGTCCCACAATGGGTCGATCATGTTGCCACCTTCCGGATGAGACGAAGATAAAGGCCCACATCGAGTAAGTACAAGTAATGAACAAGCAATGGAAGTAGGAATATCAGGGAAAGTAACGTTTCCAAAACCACCACAGTAAATGACCAAGCATCTCCGATCGCTTTATGTAAAAGCAAAGGCAAATGGAATACCCAACACCAGGTGTTGATGGACAACGGGGTGGCCATTAACACTATTCCAGTTAGGATGTTGGGGTGATTAGCGAAGTCAGAGGATGATCTCATCCCTATAGAAGTAGTACTTATGAGTTTCAATGGAGAAGAAATGAAAGCTAAATGAGTCATCCCATTGAACTTACAGGTGGGGAGTACCACCAAGACAAAATTATTTTTTGCTATAGACGGGCCAACCACATATAACATGCTCATGGGACGCAATTGGATCCACGGCAGTCGATGTATCCCTTCTTTTCTCCATCAATGTCTGGTTTTTTGGAATCAGAAAGATGAAATGGAAGTGGTACACGTCGATAATAGGCCTTTCACAGCGTAACCAAATTCGACCGAATATTTCATGTAAGAAGGAAATTACAGACCGACCAGAGTGTTAAATAAAACGGGGAATTCGTCTGTAGTGGATCAAAATGACGAGCCATACACCGCAGAATTGTTAAATGATTTGTCCGCACAAACACGGCCAACTATAGTGACCTTCGAAAGGCCGCTATCTGGCCATGAAATCAGCAATGCAGATGAAGAAGAGCAAATGGATTGAAGAACAAGCTGCACTCGCGGCCACCAGAGCCAACTTAATGGCTTATGTGAGGTAATAGGAAATTGAAATCGATACACAGGCTGTGATTTCAGGCTTGAAATGGAAATTGATAACACATCAAACAGAAGACATAATAAGAGAGGCATGCAGAGTGGATTATTTGGAGGAAAGAAGTGAATGAGACGAACGACCAAAAAGGAAAGAATAAAATTTAGAACATACTCTAAATAAGTATCAGAAGGAAAACATTACAGCGGCATAGGACGTCTTACAAGAAGTGGACCTAGGAGATGAGAACAACAAGCGCAATACTTATATCAGTAAGAAACATGATATCCAGGTACGCGAAAAGCTAAATTCTCTCTTAAGAAAGTATAAAGATTGTTTTTCTTGGGACTACGATGAAATGCCAGGTTTAGATAAAACTTTGGTAGAACATAGGTTGCCTATTATTCCAAACCACAAGCCATATAAACAACCCCCCGGAGGTTTGCACCCAATGTCATGCCTGACATTAAATAAGAAATCGAGCGCCTTTTGAAGGCAAAATTCATTAAAACCAGTGTCCAAACTTGGTTGGTATACATGGAATCCATTTCGGCCTTCATGGCCTCTTGCCATAAAGTGGATTCGATACCTTGTATCGCTTCCTCATACGTAGCCGGTTCAGTATCCTCAATAAGATTAATATCTACATAAGGTGAGATCAGGAATCCATACCTCTCAGGTATTACCCTGACTCTCTCCGACCTACGTAGTCCTTGTGTAATTGAAGATTGTGGTTCAGTCTCATCCTGGATGGACTGTTCATGTTCCGTTCTCGATTCATTGCCAGGAACAGTATCACTACGACTTTCATCGAGTTCTACTTTCCTCCCACTAAACACTGCATTTAGGAATTCCTTCTCAAGGAAAACCGCATGTAGAGCAACAAATACTTTGTTCTCTTGTGGGTAATAGAAGTAATATCCTTTGGTTTCCTTAGGATATCCAACAAATAGGCATTTATCTGATTTGGGTTCAAGTTTGGTACCTTCCAAATGTTTGACGTATGCCCAGCAACCCCAAATCTTCAGGAATGAGAAACCTGGTTTCTTTCCTGTCCATATCTCATACGGAGTCTGTTCAACAGACTTTGACGGAACCCTATTCAAAATAAGAATTGCACTTTCTAATGCATGTCCCCAGAAGGATATAGGTAGCTCAGTGCGACTCATCATCGACCTTACCATGTCAAGCAAGGTACGGTTTCTCCGTTCAGACACACCATTTAATTGTGGTGTTCCAGGAGGAGTCCATTGTGAAAGAATACCATATTCTTTCAGGTAATCTTGAAACTCATTACTTAAGTATTCGCCACCACGGTCCGACCGTAATGTTTTAATACTCTTGCCTGTTTGTTTTTCAACTTCGTGTCGAAACTCTTTGAATTTCTCAAAAGTTTCCGACTTGTGCATCATTAGATACACATAACCATAACGCGATGCATCATCCGTAAAGGTTACGAAGTATCGGTATCCACCTCTAGCCTGGCTAGACATGGGCCCACAAACGTCACTATGAACGAGGGCTAACAGTTCAGTGGCTCGTTCACCTTTACCACTAAAAGGTGATTTAGGCATTTTGCCTAATAAACAAGATTCGCAGACGTCATATGAATTTGGATCAAATCCGTCCAAGTACCCACTCTTCGAAAGTGTGGATATGCGAGTCTTGTTGATGTGTCCCAGACGACAATGCCACATATAAGTTTCTTCCTTTGGATTACTCATTTTGAGCCTTTTGTTTGTTATTTTACGTTTTGGAGATTTGTTTATTCAAAATATAAAGACCATTATTTGCATCGGCACTGCAAATTTCTGCATCATTTTTATATAAATAACACCTGGTGTTTTTAAATACAAAAGTGTACCCATACTGGGTTAACAAAGATACAGAAATAATATTCTTAGTTAAACTAGGAACAAAATAACAGTCATTTAGTTCAAGTACATGCCCCGAGGGCAGTTCCAAAACAAAAGTGCCTACGGCCAAAACAGCAACAGAAGTTCCATTTCCAACTCGTAGATCTACCTCCCCCGAAGCCAGTCTCCTGCTATCATGCAGATCCTGCACATCAGTACAAATATGAGAACCACAGCCAGAATCAAAAATCCAATTTTTATTAAGACTAGAAGTAGTCATATTTATCTCAATAACAAACATACCTGAGGCCGGTGCCTTGCCCGCCTGTATGTCCTCCTTATGTCCCTTGTTCATGCGGCAGTCACGCTTCCAGTGACCTTTCTTGCCGCATTTCAGGCAAACATCTTGAGACTTGTCCCTTGGCTTCCCAGAAGCCTTTGTTGACTTGGCATTGCCTTTGTTTCTATGCTTTTTCTTCTTAACACCCCCAGTTGCCTTGAGCCCAGCTTTCGACGTTTGAGATGTTGATGCAAAGTGCGCCTCGCGCTTGTTGCCTTTCAGAAGCTCTTTCTCTGACTCCTTGAGAATCGATAATAACTCTCCAAGAGTATCATCCGAATTCATCAATTTGTAGTTGATGACAATCTGTTTCCAAGTATCGGGTAGTGACTGTAGAATTACATCTATAGCCAGCTCAGCTCCAAGACTATAACCATATTAGCCAATTCATCAAGATCGGCTATCATTTGAGTCCCATGGACCTCAACAGAACTACCATCAGTCATACGGGAGCGAAATAATTTCTTCTTCACCAACTCGTACCTTGCCATCCGCTTATTAGTGCGGTGAAGATATTGCAATCTTGCCATCATATTATAAAGATCCAAGTCCCTATTCTGGCGGCGAAAGTGTTGAGTCATTGAAGCAAGCATGATCGACTAAGCCGTGTCACAATCATCACTGTGAGTTTTCCATAACTCCAACTCAAGTAGCTCAGTGGGCTTAGGCCCGAGAGGTCTTTGTATCGTATACAGTATCCTCTCCGCCCCAAGGACTATCCTTAGGTTTCATTTCCCAATCAGCGAAGTTTGTCCCCTTAAAGACATTGTCACCCATGATGATGTCTCAGACATTTACCTTGCTTGCCATCTTAACTACGATTGTCCAACTATCTAGTTAACGATATATGGGTACAGTCAAACTGTTACAAGAAAAAAATAACATTTTATTAGTCAACTAATTGTTAAAATATTGACGAAATAAATTTTGTAAGCGCGTAAAGCTAAGTATCTGAATGAAATTGCAAATTCAATACTAGCCTCCCACTATTTTCTACAAGTCTCTAACCCTCTGTTGAGTACTCGGGAAATCCAATTTCCTAGTGGGCTAGGATCCCGTTAAATAACACACAACCTTGACTTTGGCCAACAAGTTGTATGATATTTACTAGGTTAGATCTCGAAGATCAATTGGATCCCATCCAATTCCTAGATCCGGTAGGTGGACATCCAAGTCCGAAACATATATATCTAATACATATGTCAATGTATCCAATACATTTTCCCTACCATTTCTTCTGAATCAACTAAGCCTTGGCTTTGGCACAACAAACCTAATGATTCCAGTTAAGCGGGACCCATTGACGAGGAAAGTTTCGTATCAATGTCGATGGACAAGAAGTGATCTTGACTTTGGCCAACAAATCACAACTTGGACAGGACACCGATGTGGAACAAAACTCTCATGATTCAAACACATCCTCAATTGACAAAGGTCTTGACTTTGGCCAACAAACCAATGCCAATTTCGGATCTTGAGAAAGAATCATTCAACGGAAGGAAAATCGCTTAATATTGTTTGAGGGATTTTTCGCGTAATTGGCAACCAATTAATTTTATCTTTGTTAGGTCTCATGCATCATACACCCTTAAGCATGCTTCTAAAACATCATAAAGCGCGTAAAGTAAAGTAATAGTGATATGCGGATGGATATATAAACAACTTGTTCCTAGAACAAATCACTCCATTCCTTCCTCTCCCGCTAGCACTATTCTACTTCTACCCAATTACATAATACAATAAGAGAAACCTCATTTACATTGAGGGGAATTAGGTGAGAAGAGAATACAAGAGATAAAGAGATAAGGCTGGACACGCAGGTCCAATTTATAAATTCCAAATTTACAATAATTTCTAAATTACCCTTCCCTTCTAATATCCATCCGATATACACTATTCATACAACACATCCACATTCATTCATTCAAGGCATTTATACAAACCAATCAAATCCATTTAATTAGTCTTTAATTAGGTGACAATACAATGTTCAAACAATTGTTTGCATTGGCGCGAGTCCAACTCGTTTGAGAATAAATACTTATAGTATGAATTCACGAATTATATCGAACTACTCGTTAAATCCAATTTAAGTCGTATTCAATACTAATCCTTTTATTTAATTCTAAATTAATATTTACACTTTTATTGTGCTTTTATAACTTAGATTCCAAATCTAGTACTATTGGGTCTCAAAGCCCAACTAACATCTAATGTTCGTTTAATTAAAGTCCGATGGGCTTTCTATTGATTTCATTAGGCTTGGGCCTTGGTCAATGTGGGTCAAACCCAATTTCCAAGCCCAATAAGGAATCACCCTCATTTGCCATAAAAATCAATATCAAGCCCATAAGGCCCAATTAAAACATAAAAGCCCATTTATTACATTTGGACTTAAATGGTGTGATTTAGGCCCATTTTGGATCCAATCCAAATGGTCCAAATCTACTTGGCCCAACCAAGCCCATTTATGTCCAAATATAATAGTTTTAGGCCCAATTCAAATTAAGCCCAATTAACCAAATTTTAAAATTCCAAATTTTATAACTTAATTAATTAAAGTGTATTATCATGATTATTCTTTAAATCAATATTCCCAAAATATCAAATTAATCCATTAATCATATTTTTATCTTAAATATATGTCCAACATTATTTAAAAACAAATCAAGTCCCTAATCTTCTTCCATGCATTCGGCCAAGGTGATGAAAAATTACGATTTCGTTTTCAATCCAATCGAATCACAAATCGTCATTTTATGTTCGTTAAAGTCATCCAATTATCTTAAAACAACAAATCATCATCTCCATGGTCTAGGTAGTATTCGGCCAAGCCTCTCCAAGAGGGGAAAAATTAATCCAATTTATTTTTCATGAAATTGATAATGTATAACATAATGTAACATACATTAAGCATACTTAATCAATCAAAATCATCAAATCATGCTTCAATCAATTTTGCCCAATATTACCCTAATATATTTGCATGCTCTTTAAGCTCAATGATACCATTGTTGGAAAATCTAATCCATGTCCCAAGATCAAAAGAACAAGCAAAACATATAAAAATGAATGAACAATATTGAAGTATGGCGGAATCATACTCACAAAGATCGGAATGCGGATGCGTTGATGAAACAAAATTTCTCTCCTTTGTGCAGTGAGGGTTTCGGCCAAACAGAAAAGAGAGCTCCAAGCATTTTTGATCCTTCCAAGCTCTAAGATGAGTTTCCCATAACACCTTTGTATGATCCCTTGATGGTGCTAGCCAAAGATGTGTATTTTATGTTCCAAACATGCACAAATTCTTCAAGTTTTTGCAACAAAAACAGAAAAGTGGAGAGCAAAACTGCAGTGAAGTTTCGGCAATGTGAGAGAGAGGAGAGATCTGATTTTTTTGTTACAAAAATCAATTTATATTTATGGGCCATAATATTTATTAATTAATAATAAACTTATGACACAAATCATGCAATGGCTTAGAGTGTCAAACACTCAAGTTCCATGCAAAACCCTTGAGTGCATTGTACACTATCTCCATGCAATGCATCAACATTTAAATAATGCATATAATGACATGTGTGTGGGGCCCCACACGTTTCCAAATGAAAGTGGGCCCACGTGCACTCACGCGTTCGGGTTCGATATTTCCGAAATACCGAACTTACGTCGCGACGTTAATTAAATCGAATTTAAATAAATAATTGCGCCTAGCGAAATTATTATTTAACGTCGCTAACGAATTAATTCTAAATTAACTCGTTTGCCCGAATTAAAATCTAATTTAATTTCGCGTCGAAATCGAATTTCGATTATTATATCGAATATAATAATTTTACGATTAATTCCAAATTAATCGTTCTCTCTCTTTATATAGTACTTTATCCAAGATAAAGTCTCTCCGTAATTAATCCAAGATTAATCGAGTTTGAATCATACGTCATTGGTGAATCTTCGGGAAGCGACCCAAGAGATCTCTAGATATGTTGCATAAATCCGGTTGTCGAACTATCGAACACGTACGTACCAAGTACTACGTTTTTACCGATTTACAAGACAAGGTTAGCCTCTAGCAAAACGCCATGTCTACCCAATTCTCTAGAAATATTCTTATTGGAATATAAGATCTATAACAGGCGTAATATACCGTAGTATAGTGTATATCGAACCAGTATCGGATGATCACATGTAAGGCCTGGGGCTGGAGATGTGTCTGCCCCGTACGATACATATATCGGACATCAAGCAACCAGTCTCTTTGAATCAGATAATCCTGACCTAGTCATATTATCCCGATGGTTGCAACCATTATAGAGTACTAGTTCTGTATCCCTCGCGATCATCATCTCCATATGTCTGAAGTGATACTTCCATCTTGACATCACACCCAATACACTACGATTCTCGATAAACCCAGAAGAGGTGTACACAGAACCCGTTAAAGCCCTGGACCACCAAACTAAAGTTTACCGATTGTCGTAAGTACTAGCGATGCAAAGTCTCAGGTTAAGATCATATGCACCTACCCTGAAGCGGACTCCCATAGACACGCAGACATACTACCAATGGGGATTCCGCGGGGGTCTATCCAGAGCGAAGCTGTTTTCCGTACCATCGTAAAACACAACCTCCTACCGCACTTGCATAAGTATCCAATACTTAAATATATGAGAACTATGCCGTTGTGCCCTCACAACATGCACAAGTGCAGTACTACTCTATTTCGCATTATCGATGTCCAATCTCGATAATACTACGACTAGGGATATTTAATGATTAAACCTTATGGATTGATACCGTCTCATATCATCACAATCCGGACTAATCATAGGGACTTTTACCATTTATAATCGAAGTAAATAAATTACAAAACGATAAAAGGCAATTTCATTACTACATAGTTAATTTTGTACAATAATACAATATCATTTACAAAATAGTGACGCTATGGGTCATTACTGTCTAACAGAATAGCCCTCCTATCAAACAGCCACGATATACCCAAAAGAGTATGTCATGCATGCATCTGTATCACAACATATAAGACATCATCATTGTTGGTCCAATAGTAAAGCTCAATAATACTTGATTCATCACATTTACTTCTCCACAATCATTTAACCACTGTAACCTGTAAGGTTTGGGGTGCTTCAAGCAACTCAACCCCAATAGCTCAACTAAAGTTTTGCTAGAACATAATACAAATGCCCTTTTTATTGGGGTTCCGGGTGGTAATTCGGGTAAACGCTGCGAAACGCGGAAAATCAAAATTTTCCGATTTCAATTATTTTTCTTACGTAATTAAAATAAACAAATTTATTTCAATTACTCAATACTTAAAAACTGAAATTTTTACCCAAAAATCATATTTTTCATAATTTACCATTTTGCCCCAAAACTTTGTATTTTAATCATTTTAGTCCAAAATTATCAAATACAATTCTAATTGATTCCAAATCAATTCTAAAATGATTTATACATGAAAATATAATTTTCAATTCAAAGAAACAGATTTTCCTCTTATTGCCGAATGGTCCCTCAAATTTCAAGAATTTGTAATTTGGTCCTTTTTGTTCAAAACATGCCAAGATCAAATTCAAAAATTCCCAAATTTAATATACATCATATATACACTAAATCTCATCACATATATGAAAAGCCCCAAATTTGGTGATGGTTAAAAACACTAATTTTTATAATTTCACAAATTAACAAATTAACGCCAAATTAATCAAATTCAAGTCTTTAATTCAATTCTTACAACACCAATCAAGTCTCACCGTCATGAAATAGCTAAAGAAAAATTATAGGTCTAACTTGAGTGGCTAAAAGACTCTAAAATGGCAACTAGCCATCAAAATGGTAAAAAGAATGCTTAATCAGCTATTTAAAGCAATCTAAGTTAACATACATGCTTCCATCTTTAATCTAAGATCCCAATCACCAAAAACACATCCATGAAAGAGTAGAGATGAAACTAAGCTAATAATATAAGAGCCTAGTATGAAAGAAATAATTTTCATAAAGAAAAAGTAAGGAAAAAACTTACAAAAATCCTTATTTTTCAAGCTTTTTTCTTCATTTTCTTTCTCATTTTCTCTCTTTCTCTTTTGTATAAGTGTTTTAGGGTTCTTAGAATGAGAAAAAGAAAAAGAAAAATTGGTTTATATAATTTCCTAAATGACCGGTACAAAGGAAATAATAATAACCACAAAATTTTCAATTTAATTTCAATAATTGGAAATGATTTAATTAATATTTGTGGTAATAAAACACCAAACAATTTGATGTTTATCCTAAAATATCCAATTAAATCATGCCATTCCAACCAATCATAATTGGCCAAGAAAACCAATTAAAAAATGCCATTTAGTTTACTAAATAAAGTAAACAAAATATTTAATATTTAATTAATTTAATCATTTAACATTTAAATAATCAAACAATTCAATACAAATATCTCAAATATATGTACTATATTTACATTAAATAATCAAAATACATATATTAATAATAAATGTCAAATATCACAATTCAACATTTAATAAATGGCCAAAAAGATATCAAAAGCATATATCTTCGTTTAACCGTTAAACGACTTATAAATAATCAGTATTATTTATAAAAGTTTCCCTACTGCCCAAAGAGTATATCTCATTAGTGAGACTTTCTATGTTCAGGCATATCTGTCACGAATTCCAATTTCGTATCCATAATCTACCCACCCGTAAATTATGACGAACATGGTAGTGCGGTCCATACTTGGGATACAACTCCACATGCCACTCGGGAAATATTCATATATGCGTGATTAACCCCCCTTTTTTGTTTGCTATTTATTTATTGACGTTTTTCCCGCTATTGATTGTTTATTATAGTTTTCGTTATCGCATCTTGTACTTCTTAAATTTAATATGCTTTTGGAACTATGTTATTGTGATTATTATTTTGATTGGGTATGTTATTACATTTTTTATTTGCTTTTATACATGAATTGCATTAAGACTTGGCTATACCATTGTGTGAACCCGTCCAATATACTGGCACAAGTAAGGGACCATTCCGAACCCAATGGTTTGAGGTCTTCCCTTGCGAGGGGTGAGTGTGGCCTTAAATCTTTCCCATTTCACACTGGGTGGGGACTCATTTATTCTACGGTTTAGTCCCATGCGGGCTACTCCGTACTCTCTATGGGCTGCGAGCCCAACAATGTCGTGGTCGTTGAACATCATAAGCATAGCGGTAAACCCCGCTTCACTCCTACAAATGGCGACTCCACTAGGGATAGAGAATCGCCTCGAAATAATGCTGTGTAGTTTCCGTGCTCTGGCTTTGGTTAACCAAGTCTCATATATTTTGCATACCCTTCTTACCCCCGATGGGCGCATGTATCGTGAAGGTCGCTTTCACTTAAGGCGGTGGATCGTTATGTGATGATAACCATCACTCTCGTTGGCACGTACCCTGGTTGGATAATATGACCCATAGCGTCACTATTTGTACATATCATGGTGTTGTTGTACAAATTAACTATGTGACAAGAAAATTGCACTCTCATCATTTGTGATTAGATCACCAAAGATATATAAATGAAGAGAGGTCCATATGATTAGTTCCTGGATTGAGAATGATATGAGACAGTATCAGTCCACGAAGGATTAATCATTAAATATCCCTAGCCAGAGTATTATCGAGACATGACATCGATAATGCGGAATAGGCTAGTATTGCACTTGTGCGCGTTGTGAGGGCACAACGTCATAGTTCTCATATATTTAAGTATTGGATACTTATGCAAGTGCGATAGGAGGTTGTGTTTCACCGATGGTACGGGAAACAGCTTCGCTCTGGATAGACCCCTCGGAATCCCATTGGTATTATGACTATGTGTCTATGGGAGTCCGACATCAGGGTAGGTGTATTTGTCTTAACCTGAGACTTGCACCGCTAATGCTTACGACAATCAATATACTTTAGTTGAGGTCGTCTAGGACTCTAACCGGTTCTGTGTACGCCAATGCTGGGTATATTGAGAATCGTAGAGTATTGGGTGTGATGTCAAGACGGAAGTATCACTCCAGTCATAGTGGAGATGATGTCACGCAGGATACGGTATTAGTGCTCTTAGTGTTGCGCAACCATCGGGATATTATGACTAGGTCATGCATATCCGATTATAGAGACTAGTTACCAGACATCCGACATGTGCTTCGGACGGGGCAGACACTTATCCAGCCCCAGCCCTAGCACGTGACTATCCGATACTGGGCCGATATACACAATACTAGTATACTACGCTTGATATAGATCTTAAATATTCTTATAAGAATATGTCCGGAGAATTGGGAAGACTTGGTGCTTTGCTAGAAGCCAACCTTGTCTAGTAAATCGGTAAAACGTAGTACTTGGTACTTACGTGTTCGGATAGTCCGATGACCGATTTGACTGCCAACATATCCGGGGATCTCATGGGTCGCTTCCCAAAGATTCACCGATGACGTATGACTCGCACTTATATTAATCTGGGATTAATAAGATGAGAGAGAAAATTAATCTGGGATTAATTAGGAGATATTTTATCTGGGATAAAATATCAATAAAAGAGAGATAATGATTAATTTGGAATTAATCGATTAAATTAATATATTTGATATATTAAACGAAATTGGATTTCGACGCGGAATTAAAATTGGATTTTAATTCGGGCGAGCGAATTAATTTAGAATTAATTCGTTAGCGACGTGAATAGTGATTTCGCTAGGCGTAATCATTTAATTACGACGCGAAAAATTCGTTAATTTGGAATTAGCGAAACCGAGCCCGAGATTATTTACGAGCGCATTCGCATTTCGAATTCGAGCGCGGCTCGTCAAATCAAGCGTCAAATCGCTAGTCGCATCTAGCGTCACATCAAGCGTCAAATCATGTCACTTTGAGTGATGTGACAATTGATTAGATTGATTGATTGAAATGACTTGATGTGAGTGGTTGGAAATCAACTTTTTGAAAGTTGAAAGACATATTTGTTTTATATCTTCCTTTGACTTTTTGAAAGACAAAAGAAGTGTATATGCTTTATTATTTGTAGAAAATATATAAGCAAAAATATACAATTTTTCCAAACACTTTCACTTCTTCTCTCCCATTTCTCCTTCCTCTCTCA
This sequence comes from Zanthoxylum bungeanum, assembly GCA_019454045.1. Taxonomy (NCBI): domain Eukaryota; kingdom Viridiplantae; phylum Streptophyta; class Magnoliopsida; order Sapindales; family Rutaceae; genus Zanthoxylum; species Zanthoxylum bungeanum. The sequence goes on along the minus strand of SKCR01021737.1, from coordinate 121,458 downwards.
CGCATTTCTTCTTGTTCTTAAGGCAGTGAACTGCCGATGGAAGCAAAAGGAAAAATGGAGGGAAGCAAGTGTGTTTTGTGGCAAAACAAGAGTGCTAGCACACTCCGGGATCAATGCGAAGGTGATAGGGAAGTCCACCCATGAGCCGGGATTCAAATGATGAAGCTTGGAGCTTCAAATCTTGAAGACAAGGCGAATTCACTATTCACAGCACAGCCCACTGCCTTGAAAAAAGTGAGCAAATTCAAATTTTTGTTGCCCAAATCGTCGCTCAACCGCTCGATGTAAGTATTCCGCACTTTCGTCGTTGTATTCACTTATATTCATGCTTGAGTTTTGATCTTGGGACCTATAGAAACTCCAACAATGGCATCAGAGCTTAGGTTAAAAGCATGAAAAAGTTAGGGCTAAAATTTGGGCAAACTTGATTTTGAGCATGATAAATTAAATTGGATGGATTTGTATGCTTAAATGTGTTTGAATTGAAGATTGATTGGGTCAATTTCAAAAATTGTGATTGGATCATTTTTTCCCCCAAATTTCACCTTGGCCGAATTTGATACATGATTTTAATGTCTTGGGATTTTTGATTTTTGACAATTGGATGTGTTGGAAATCATTCGGGAATATGATTTGATGTCGATTGCGGAATCAATTGGATTGAATTCGAATCGGACGAAAAATCCCCAAATTGCCAAGTATGTCATAAAGCTTGAAATTGGGTAAAATTGATTTAAGCATGCAATTATGAAATTGGATGATAAAGTATGCTTGAATGTATTTTAATTGATGATTGGTTGGATCAATTTGATTAAATATTGTTTGGAACAAATTTCCCCAAAATGCTTATGTTGGCCGAATAGTAACTTAGCCCTAAAGTCTTGGAATTTTGATTTTTAATTCATTGGATGAGTTAGAATCAATTAGGATGTTGATTTAATGTCGATTGTGGGATTAATTGGATTGAAACCAAATCGGATAAAAATCCTCTCCTTGGCCGAGACTTAAAGAGCATGTAATGGGTTTGATTTTAATCAAAATGTGTTGGACATATGATGATGATAATGAGCATGATTAATTGTATGAATTGATGTTTTAGAAATGTTAATTGGGTGATTAATCATGATATACACTTTAGGTAATTAAATTGCGAAATTGGATTTGTGTAATTTAATTAATTGGGCTAATTTTGGAAATTGAGCTTGAATTGTTGTTATTGGGCTTATTGGGCTTTGTTGTACAAAGTTTATTTTAGGCAAAATTGGTTGGATCCAATTGGGCCCAAAACCGCATCCATAAAGCCCAAATGCGACATAATGGACCTTTGTAATTTAATTGGGCCTAATGGGCCAAAATTAATTTAAAGGCTTATGGGGTAAATCCCGGATTGGACTTTGGTTGCGGGTTTGACTCGAGTTGACCAAAAGTCCACGCCTTAAGAAATTAATAAAAGCCCATTAGACTTTAATTAAATTAATATTGGATATTAATCGGGCTTTGAGACCCGTAGCGATTAAATTTGGAATTTAAGTCGAAAAGGGTTTATTATTAAAGTGTGTTATTTAATTTGGAATTAAATAGTGAATTAGAATTAAATACAAATTGAATTGGATTTAATTGTGTAGTTTAATTTAATTCGGGAATTCGTACTTTAAGTACTTATTCGCAAAAACGAGTTTGACTCGAACAAAATCAAATCGTTGTTTGAACATTGGATGATCACTAATTATCAAGATTAATTAATTGGATTAGATTGATTGATAACATGCTTGAGTGAATACATGGTTGTGATGCATGAATAATGTATATCGGATGGATATTAGATGGGTGGGGCAATTTTAGAAATTGTTGTAATAAATTGATTTATTAATTGGACCTGCGTGTCCAGCCTTATCACCTCCTATTCTTTGTATTCTCTTCTCACCTATTCCCCTCAATGTAAATGAGGTTTCTTTAGAAGTGTAGTGTAACGGGTAGAAGAAAATTTTGTGCTAGCGGGAGAGAGAAAGTGAGAGATTTGATCTAGGATCAATGTGTAAAATATCCATCCGCATATCATTATTATTTTATCATATGCGCTTTATTATGTGTTTAGAATGCATGTTTAAGGGTGTATGATGATGAGACCTTAACAAAGATAATAAATTGGTTGCCAATTTGCACGCGAAAACCCTCATCAAAATATCATGCGTTTTTCCTTCCATTGAGTGATTCTCACTCAAGATCCGAGACGGCATTGGGTTGTTGGCCAAAGTCAAGCCCTTTGTCTGTCGAAGATGTGTTTGAATCACGAGGCTTTGTTCCATATCAGTGTCTTGTCCAAGTTGTGGTTTGTTGGCCAAAGTCAAGACCACTTCTTGTCCATCGACATTGATTACGAAGCTTCCATGGTCAATGGGTCCGCGCTTGACTGGGATCACTAGGTTTGTGTGCCAAAGCCAAGGCCTAGTTGATTCAGAGGAAAGGTTAGGTAATACATTGGATGTATAGGCATATATAATATATGTTTAGGACTTGGATGTCCACCTACTGGATCTAGGAATTGGATTGGATCCAATTGATCTTAGAGATCTACCTAGTTAATTATCATACAATTTGTTGGCCAAAGTCAAGATTGTGTGATATTTAACGGGATCCTAGCCCACTAGGAAACACGGTTTCCCGAGTACTCGACAGAGGGTTAGAGGCTCGCCGAAAAATAGTGGGAGGCAAGAATTGAATTTGCAATATCGTTCAATTACTCGCCATACGCGCTCATTTAAATTATTTCGTCATTAGATTAAATGTTAGTTGGACTAATATTTAAATTGTTGTTTTAATAAACAGTTGGACTGTATTATACTTGATTATATATAATTGGATTATATTAATCAATATATTTGAATTAATTAATTTCAGTTTACAGTTGATTTTATAATTGGATTATAGTAATCAATGTAATTGAGGTTAATTAATTTGGATTATATTTGATTATATAGTTGGACTATTATAATCATTATAATATATATAGTACCACTAATCGTTGATTAAATAGTTGGACTATTGTAATCAAGATAAAATTGAAAAGTTGGATATTTAAAATATAATCTGGGATTAAAATATTTTAAATGATTTAATTTTCAAATTGGGAATAAATAATAGGTTACTTTATTTGATAAAATAACTTATTATACCTTACGCCCAAAATTAAGCAAAATAAGTAGAGCATAAAATCTTTGGAAGATTTATGTGATGATGACTTTAATGCTTAATTTAATATACTTGTCATAAATCTAATTTTAGATTTAAGAAGTATTAAAATTGCAATTTATAATTCTTGGAGAATTAATTGACTATTCTAGAGGAGATAAAGTCAAAGTTTGCAATTGGGCATGTAGCACGAGGTGCACATCGTTTCGATATTCTAAAAACCCAAGGCTTGGCCTAAGGTTCCTAAAATATTGAAAAGATAATTGACATATACCAAAGTGACTACCATTTGGATATGGCAGACACGAAGGAATTAAAGAAAGGGCAAGGCTCTGACTTTAAAAATGTTTGTCAAAGTTATGTTCACAACTAGTATTGAAATTAGATTTTAAATACTTAGTGTGGTACATAAAATATATGTATTGATGTTCAGAATCTGCTTTGAGCAGGATACTGACTTCAAGCTGAGATTGCTCTGCGAATCGGAAACGGGACGAAAGTCGCTGTTTCGACCGTAGATACCTAAGTTTAGGAACTACCCTTTGGGTGTGTACTTAAATTAGGAACTGTTATAATGTAACTAGTTTGACTAGAGACATTATCTCTATATCAGTGTTTAATCCATTGTGGATAAACCTTTATATTCTAGAACACTAAGTGTTTCATTATATAAAGATGATACTGAGATAAACACATTAGATGTGAATAACAGAATTTATATTTTGAATATAATTAAAATCTCAAAACATATAAATGACAAATAAATAGCTCAAATTGATTTGATCAAGTAGAGACTTATTGTGGCATTGTTGTCTGGACACAATCGAACAAGACTCGTATATCCACACTTTCGAAGAGTGGGTACTCGGACTGTTTTGATTTGACTATTCAAATAAAGTCTACGAATCTTTTGTTAGGTAAAGTACCTAAAACACTGTTTACTTGGTAATAGTGTAAGTGCCACCGATCTGTTAGCCCTATTCATGGTGAAGTTAGTGGGCCCATATCTAGCTAGGCTAGATGTGAACATGAATGTTTCGTGACCTTAACGGATGTGGCATCACGTTATGGTTATGTGTTTCTTTTGAAGAACACAAATCGGAAACTTTTAGAGTTTCGACACGAAGTAGAAAAACAGATCGGCTATAGTATTATACCGTCACGGTAAGACCGTAATGGAAAATACTTAAGCAGTAAGTTTCATACGTACATGAAAATAGCGGTATTCTTTCAGATGAGGACATGTAAAATGTTATCACAAGTCGCTCTGAGCTACTATTTCCTTCAAGGATATTATTAACAGTGCAATAACTTATTTAGAATAAGTTCTATTAATAATTTGTTTGACAAATATCATATTAGATATGAAGGGAAAGAAACCGGGTTTCTCATTCCTGACCATTTGGGATGCTAGGCATATGTTTGGATAATACCAAACTAAAACCTAAATTGGATAAGTGCCAAATTGGTTATCCTAAAGGAAACCATAAGTATAGTACTTATAAATCTCACATGAGAACAATATGATTGTTGCTCACCATGCGGTTTTCCTAAGAGGAATACCGATATGCAGTGGTCAGTGGGAGGATGGTGATACTCGATGAAAATTGGAGTAATACTGTTCGAGGCACGAAATCCTTAATGGAACACAAATAGTTCATCAATGATGAATTATACCATTAATCTTCGAATACACAAGAACCGCGTAGATCGGAGAGAGTCAGAAAACAACCTAGGGTATGGGTTTCTGATCTCACCTCATAAAGATGTTAATCTTTTAAGGTATACCAACTGACTACGTATGAGGTAGTGATACAAGGTATCGACTCCCTATTATGACAAAGTGTCATGAGTCCGAAATGGATTCCATGTATATCAACAAGTTTGGATACTAGTTGATGTACCATAAGACATTGTGCCTATTGGTACTTTATAAGTCTTCAAGGAAGACATACATGGAAGGCAACATACCAACGTACTAAGCTAGGCTTGTAAAGAAAAGGTAGAGTTATCAACATTGTGTTGATTCCGACGAAACCTTTTACCTGTTGCCATTGTAAATCCATTTGGATAATGCTTGCTAAAGCTGTGTATTTCATTTATGAAATATGACAGCTTAACGGAAAATCGCTTTCCTGAAAAGGAAACCTTTCGGAGGATGTTTATAACATCCTGTCGGTTTTGTCGTACCATAACAAGCAAACAAGGTTTGCAGGTTATTCGATCCATGTTTGGATTGAAGCAAGCATAGGTTCTAGGAATTGTCGTTTTGATGTAATCATAATGGTTTATGATTAATTCAAAACGAAATGATTCTTGTGTATATAAGGAGGTTAGTGGGAGCGCACTGACAGTGAAATTCCCAATAAAGCAATTGGTGAAAGCTTGGCTTTCATAGATATTCTTTCATAGAAATTCTCCGTAGAATTCTTGGGAGTAACAACCTTTATTCAAGGAATAAAGATCTACTGGGCTAGATTTGGAGTTGTTAACACTCTCTGAGAATTGTACATTGAATAATGTACGTAACCTGGTGTCTCATACGCTTTGAGCATATGGAGTCACAATCAGGACAATCCAAGTGATAGTCACTGGATTGAAGTTAAGAACATCTGTTAGTATCTTAGAGAACTAAAGATGCTGTCTTAAATTATGGAGTAGGAGAACTTGAAGTGACTAGGATCACTGCTGCAAGTTTCCAAACCGGTAAATACTGCGGTACTATAAAGTTTGAATAACGGGACAGTAAGCTGGAAATATTCCGAGCAAGATAACTGTTGCCGAATAAACAACAAATGCGGATTATTGCTGCAGCTGAGGCAGCAATAGAAGCCATTTGGATCGATAATAAATCTAATTAGATTAGATATAGTTCTTTAGCGCTGAGCTAGGCGTCAGCACAGGCTAAAGAATTAATGGTCTCATCGACGATCCAGATATATACTTCGATATTCATCTGATTCGTTCGGATCATACATCATGGCGATGTGATGATCGTGTAAATCGCGTCAGACGATAATCATGCAAATCCGCTGACGAAAATCTTTTCTCAGCAATTTGAGCGAACCGTACATAGTTCGGGTGTTAGACACTCGAGTGACTGGCTATGTGCCAAGTGGGAGATTGTTGGATAATATGACCCATAGCGTCACTATTTGTACAGATCATGGTGTTGTTGTACAAATTAACTATGTGACAAGGAATTGCACTCTCATCATTTGTGATTAGATCACCAATGATATATAAATGAAGAGAGGTCCATATGATTAGTTCCTGGATTGAGAATTATATGAGACAGTATTAGTCCACGAAGGATTAATAATTAAATATCCCTAGCCGGAGTATTATCGAGACAGGACATCGATAATGCGGAATAGGCTAGTATTGCACTTGTGCGCGTTGTGAGGGCACAACGGTATAGTTCTCATATATTTAAGTATTGGATACTTATGCAAGTGCGATAGGAGGTTGTGTTTCACCGATGGTACGGGAAACAGCTTCGCTCTGGATAGACCCCTCGGAATCCCATTGGTATTATGACTATGTGTCTATGGGAGTCCGACATCAGGGTAGGTGTATTTGGTCTTAACCTGAGACTTGCACCGCTAATGCTTACGACAATCAATATACTTTAGTTGAGGTCGTCTAGGACTCTAACCGGTTCTGTGTACGCCAATGCTGGGTATATTGAGATCGTAGAGTATTGGGTGTGATGTCAAGACGGAAGTATCACTCCAGTCATAGTGGAGATGATGTCACGCAGGATACGGTATTAGTGCTCTTAAGTGTTGCGCAACCATCGGGATATTATGACTAGGTCATGCATATCCGATTATAGAGACTAGTTACCAGACATCCGACATGTGCTTCGGACGGGGCAGACACTTATCCAGCCCCAGCCCTAGCACGTGACTATCCGATACTGGGCCGATATACACAATACTTAGGTATACTACGCTTGATACAGATCTTAAATATTCTTATTAGAATATGTCCGGAGAATTGGGAAGACTTGGTGCTTTGCTAGAAGCCAACCTTGTCTAGTAAATCGGTAAAACGTAGTACTTGGTACTCACGTGTTCGGATAGTCCGATGACCGATTTGACTGCCAACATATCCGGGGATCTCATGGGTCGCTTCCCAAGATTCACCGATGACGTATGACTCGCACTTTTTTAATCTGGGATTAATAAGATGAGAGAGAAAATTAATCTGGGATTAATTAAGGAGATTTTTATCTGGGATAAAATATCTATAAAAGAGAGAGAATGATTAATTTGGAATTAATCGTAAATTAATATATTTGATATATTAATGAAATTGGATTTCGACGCGGAATTAAATTAGATTTTAATTCGGGCGAGCGAATTAATTTAGAATTAATTCGTTAGCGACGTGAATAGTGATTTCGCTAGGCGTAATCATTTAATTACGACGCGACGGAAAATTCGTTAATTTGGAATTAGCGAATCCGAGCCCGAGAATATTTACGAGCGCATTCGCATTTCGAATTCGAGCGCGGCTCGTCAAATCAAGCGTCAAATCGCTAGTCGCATCTAGCGTCACATCAAGCGTCAAATCATTCACTTTGAGTGATGTGACAATTGATTAGATTGATTGATTGAAATGACTTGATGTGAGTGGTTGGAAATCAACTTTTTGAAGTTGAAAGACATATATTGTTTTATATCTTCCTTTGACTTTTTGAAAGACAAAAGAAGTGTAATATGCTTTATTATTTGTAGAAAATATATAAGCAAAAATATACAATTTTTCCAACACACTTCACTTCTCTCTCTCACCTTTCTTCTCCTTCCTCTCTCACGCATTTCTTCTGTTCTTAAGGCAGTGAACTGCCGATGGAACAAGAAAAATGGAGGGAAGCAAGTGTGTTTTGTGGCAAAACAAGAGTGCTAGCACACTCCGGGATCAATGCAAAGGTGATAGGGAAGTCCACCCATGAGCCGAGATTCAAATGATGAAGCTTGGAGCTTCAAATCATGAAGACAAGGGGTGAAATTCACTATTCACAGCAGCCCCCTGCCTTGAAAAAGTGAGCAGAATTCGAATTTTTGTTGCCCAAATCGTCGCTCAACCGCTCGATGTAAGTATTCCGCACTTCCGTCGTTGTATTCACTTATGATTCATGCTTGAGTTTTGATCTTGAGACCTATAGAAACTCTAACACCCTGGGGTATAAAAAGTTGTGCTCACTTGGTCGCTAGAACCCTTGAGTGGGGAGACCTAGTTGTATGCAACCCTTCGCCGATGAGAGCCTTGTCCATACCCTTGTAAGCCAACATAGGAACCAAAATTATGTGTCCTATAGAAGCTACCCCCATTCGTGTGTTTGGGCCCATTATCATTTGGATCCATTTGGACTTCTCGTCATAGGATACGAACTTGTTGGGCCACTTAAATTTGGACGAGTTTGCATCTTTTGATAATTGGGCCTAAAGTTTTCAAAGTGATGATGGACCACCTTATGTTTGGGCCTCTTATCATTTGAAGTCATTTAACCGCCTTATCACAAAAGTGTAAACCTGTTGGGCCTTTTCAACTGGGTCAAGTTTACACCTCGCAATAATCTGATTGAACGCTTTAAAATGATAACGGGCCAACTTGTATGAAAACCTTGATGGGCTTAATGTAAGTGTTCCTAGAACATGCCAAGATCTTCTAAGAGTGATTCGTGTGTGAATTAATCAAAGGGAGTTGTGGAATACTCACATTGATCGGTTGTAGTTCAAAACTTTTTCATGGAAGTCGAAGCTTCCAAGCCTTCTTTGAGTGTTTCCAACACTTGGGTAAGTTTCCCTATCACCTTGATTCACTCCTTTAAGTACTAGCTTTGAACAAAATGAAAGAAAAAATTTCTCCTCCAAGGTTCATAGTGTTCGGTAATTGAGGTAGGGAGGGAGAGAAAGAGTTTTGTTTTGTATTTTATTTTGATTTCTAAAATCAATTACCAAAAATCAAAACCAAAAGTTGGTAAATACTTCTCCAAAAGGCAAAGTGTGTGATATAAATTTCCAACAAAACCCATCAATCATTTCTATCACTAAAGGTGACTAATGATGTAAGTAAAGTGGTCCCCACTTGAATTCCAAATTTAAGTCGGACAATCCAACACGCAACTTCACTCGGGACCGGGTTCGTTTAATTTTGAATTAAACGAATTTGCCTTTTCGACTTAATTAAATCTAATTTAATTAAATAATTATGCCTCGAATAATTATTACGAAAGTCGTTTATGAATTAATTCTAAATTAATTCGTTCACTCGAATTAAAATCCAATTTTAATTCCGCATTGAAATATAATTTCAATTAATATATCTAATATATTATTTTAGCCCAATTAAATAAATTAAATAGAAAAATCCAATTTCACTATTAAATTTATTTTACCGATTAATTCCTAATTAATTGTGTTCTCTCTTCTAGTCGAATTAATCCCAGATTAATTCTTGACGCAATTAATCCCAGATTAATTCTTTCTTTGATAATTAATCCCAGATTAATTATTGTCGTAATTAATCCCAGATTAATTTTCTCTCTCATAATTAATCCTAGATTAATTCTGTTTGAGTCAAATCTCAACGGTGAATCTTCGGGAGATCCTTGGATAAGTTGGCAGTAAATACGGTCATCGGACTATCCGAACACGTGTGTATCCAGTACCACATTCATACCACTTTACAAGACATGGTTGGCTTCTAGCAAAGCACCGTGCCTTCCCAATTCTCCAGAAATATTCTTCTACGAAATACAAGATCTTTGTAAGGCGTAGTATATGTAGTATTACGTATTACGATCTAGTATCGGATGTCACATGCAAGGCCTGAGGTTCGTATGGGGCAGACCTAGTCATGACCTAGTCATATTATCCCGATGACTGCAGTTCTTAAGAGTACCAGTTCTGTATCCCTGCGTGATCATCATCTCCATATGACTGAAGTGATACTTCCATCTTGACACACACCCAATACACTACGATTCTCAGTATACCCAAAAGAGGCATACACAGAACCTGTTAAAGCCCTGGACGACCAAAACCAAAGTATACTGATTATCACAAGTATTAGCGGTGCAAGTCTCAGGTTAAGACCAAATACACCTACCCTGATTCGAATTCCCATAGACACATAGTCATACTACCAATGGGATTCCGAGGGGTCTATCCAGAGCGAAGTTATTTCCGTATCATCGGTAAACAGAACCTCATATTACACTTGCATGAGTATCCAATACCCAAATATATGAAAACTATGTCGTTACGCTTCCATAACACACACAAGTGTAATACTAGCCTATTCCGCATTATCGATGTCCAGTCTCGATAATACTAGGACTAGGGATATTTAATGATTAAACCTTACATGGATTAATACTGTCTCATATCTTATTAATCCGGTACTAATCATATGGACTTTTATCATTTATAAATTCCAGTAATCTAATTACAAATGATAAAAGAGAAATTTCCTTTGTCACATAGTTAATTTGTACAACAACACCATGTTTTGTACAAATAGTGATGTTATGGGTCATAGTTGTCCAACAATCTCCCACTTGGCCTATAGCCAATCACTTAAGTGTCATACACCTGAACTATGTATGGGTCGCTTAAACTTCTGCTAAGAAACAACTTTCGTCAGCGGATTTGCAATGTTATCATCTGATGCGTTTTATTCGATCATCACATCGCCACAATGTATGATCTGACGAATCAGATGAAATAGTCGAAGTATATACTTGGATCGTTGATGAGACCGCGGTTCATTAGCCTATGCTATAGCCCAGCTCAACTGCTAACAGAACTACACCTAATCCAATTAGGATTATATAGATCCAAAATACTTCTTTTGTTTTCTGAGCTGCAGCAATGTTCCGCTTTTATTATTTATTCGACAACAATATCTGGCTTGGAAGATTTCCAGCTCACTGTTCCGTTATTCAAACTTAATATGTACCCTTATTGTGACTCAAAGTCTTCTTTGTCGGTTTGGAAACTTACAGCGGTGAACCTAGTCACCTCAAGTTCTCCTTTCCCATATTCCCAGAAAGCATCCTTAGTTCGTCCAAGATAATCAATGATGTTATTTACATCAATCTAGTGACCATCACCTGGATTGGCCTTATAGCGTCTACATATGCTCAAAACATATAAGACATCATGTCACATACATTTCAAAAACGTACGAGTTCTGGGAGGATTGTCAGCAGCTTTCTAGATATTTAAGAGTAGATCTTTATTCCTAGAATAAAGCCTGCTTCTCCCAGGTATTTCATGGAGAATTTTAATGAAAGCCAAGCTTTCATCGATTATATTATGGGAATGTTATTGCTAAGAAGCAATACATCATCAACTTATAGGACATTCATTGTCAGTGCGCTCCTACTAACCTTCATATATACACAAGAATCATATTCATTTTGAATGAAATCATATACCATTGTGATCTCATCAAAATGTTGGTTCCAAGAACACAATGCTTGCTTCAATCCATAAATGGATCGATTTAATTTGCAAACCTTGTTTGCAATTTTGACGTCCATCTGCCATATTTCATAAACGAAATATGCAGCACTTGCAAGCATTATCCGAATGGATTTAATCATTGTAATGGGTAAAAGGTTCCATCGTAATCGACACTATGTTGATGACGATACCCTTTCTCTACAAGCCTAGCTTTGTACGTTTGTATGTTGCCATCCATGTTTGTCTTCACCATGAAGACCCATCTGTTACCAATAGGCACAATGCCTTCTGGTATGTCAACCAGTGCCCAAACATGGTTGGTTTACATGGAATCCATTTCGGACTTCATGGCACTTTGCCATATAGCGGAGTCGATACATCGTATCACTTCCTCATACGTAGTTGGTTCAGTATCCTAAATAAGACTAATGTCTACATGAGGTGAGATCAGAAACCCATACCTCCCAGGTTATTTTCTGACTCTCTCCGACCTACGCGATTCTTATGTGTTCGAAGATTATTGGTACAGTTTCATCCCTGATGAACTGTTTGTGTTCTGTGAGGACTCGGTGCCTGGAATAGTATTACTATTATTTTCATCGAGTTTTACTTTTCCTCACACTTACCACTGCATATAGGAATTCCTCTTAAGAAAACTATATGGAGAGCAACAATTACATTGTTCTCTTGTGAGTTGTATAAGTATTATACTTTGGTTTCCCTATGATAACCTACAAATAGGCACTTATCCGATTTGGGTTCTAGTTTGGTATCATCCAAACGTTTAGAGTATGCCCAGCATTCCCAAATCTCCAGGAATGAGAAACCCGGTTTCTTTCCTGTCCATACTTCATATGGAGTCTGTCCAACAGACTTTGTCGAAACCTTATTCAAATTAAATATTGCACTTGTTCAATGCGTATCCCGTGAAGGAAATTGGTAGCTCAGAGCGACTCATCATTAACCTTACCATGTCCAATAAAGTTCGGTTTCTCTGTTCGGACACACCGTCAAATTGAGGTGTCCCGGGAGGAGACCACTGTGAAAGAATACCATACTTTTTCAAGTAATCTTGAAACTCATATGTTTAAGTATTTTACACTATGGTCCGACCGTAATGTTTTTAATACTTTTACCGGTATGTTTTCTTACTTCGTGTTAAAACTCTTTGAATTACTCAAATGTTCCTGACTTGTGTTTCATAAGATACACATCACTGTAACGCGATGCCACATCCGTAAAGGTTACGAAGTATTTATATCCACCTTTAGCCTAGCCAGACATGGGCCCACTTATGTCACTATGAAAACATATCGGTGGCACTTGCATTTTTACCAAGTAAAAGGTGTTTTAGTCACTTTGCCTAATAAACTAGATTCGTAGACATCATTTGAATTAGAATCAAATCCGTCCTAGTATCCACTCTTCGAAAGTGTGGATATATGAGTCTTGTTAATGTGTCCCAGAAAATAATGCCACTAATAAGTCTCATCTGATTAATTCAGTTTGAGCCATTTGTTTGTCATGTTATATGTTTGAGATTTGTTTATATTCAAAATATAAGTACTGTTATTCACATCTAATGTGTATATCTCAATATCATCTTTATAAACAAAACACCTAGTGTTCTGGAACATAAAGGTATACCCGCAACGGGTTAAACTAGATATAGAGATAATGTTTCCAGTCAAACTAGGTACATGTTAATAGTTTCCTAATTTAAGTACATGCCCGGAGGGTAGTTCCAAAACTTAGCTCTCTAAGAATAAAATAGCGACTCTCGTCCTATTTCCGACTCACAGGTCGATCTCATCTGAAGCCAGTATCTTGCTAATCAGCAGATCCTGCACATAAGTACATATGTATGTTCCACATCCAGTATCAAAATCCAATTTTAAAACTTGTAGTGGACATATTTATAAAAATCTTACCTGAAGCTAGAGCCTTGCCTGTTTTCATTTCCTTCATGTCTGCCTTGTCCATACTGCAGTCACACTTCCAGTGACCCCGTTTGCCATAATTTAGGCAGATATCTTGGGATATGTCATTTGTCTTCCTAGAAGATTGTGAAGATTTTTCCTTTGCCCATTTTCTTCACACCTGTAGGACACAGAAACTGGGCAACACATGCTGTTCTAGGCTCGCGGCCTAGTTGGGAGTACGGAGTAGCCCACGGGGGACTAAACCGGAGAATAATTGATTTGACACCCGGTGTGACCCGGGAAAATGATTTAAGGCCGCACTCACCCCTCGTAAGGGAAGACCTCAAACCGTTGGGTTCAGAATGGTCCCTTACTTATGTCACTTGTAATGAAAGGATTTGTGCAATTTTAACCAAGTCTACTCAACATACATTTGCAAAAAGGTAACCTACACCTAAATTCGTATACGGCTTAAATCTAAGTTTGCATGCTTTAAAAGCTAGTTATCATAACGGAAAACACATGATATCACATAATAAACTTGTTGGACAAATAACGATCTAAACATGATGTAAATTAAACTCCTATTGGGAAAGAAAATAATTAAGTCATGCTAAAAAATAAAATAACCTTCTAACGGCTTAATCATGCTTGAATACAAGTTTGGATGAAATGAAATATGTGAATCTCTCAAGTGGTACGAGGCATTGTATCCCGAGTGCAAACCGCAATACCGTCCATTCGGATTCGGCTACGGAATTTATGTCTGGGTTTCCATCCGATATACCGCAAGAGAGAACACATATTCTGTTCACTCGGAATCACATCATACACCAATTCACGATTCTCATGCGAAATAAAATAACTAAATAACTAAAAATAAAGGATAATAAATAAAATAGGTGCCCTCAGGTCTAACCTCTTTTGTCATTTCTCGAAAGTGCGGTATACGGTTGTCGGAAGGGTTGGTGCTCCTCAACTCCTCCGGTTTACTGGTTCGGCGCTTTCCTTCGCTGTTTCGCTGTTTGAGTCGCTGTTTTCACTCCGTTTCGCTGTGTTTCTGGTTGCGGTATTAGGCAGATTTCTGCGGGTGCAGTTCGCTATTTTGCGGGGCAGTTTTTAGGCAGTTTTTACGGGTTAATTTACTGGCAGATTTTCGGTACTTCAGGGAAGTTTTTTGGGCAGTATTTTCGGTGTTTCAGGGGGCTGAAATGGGGCTATGTGGGCGTGAGCAGAGGCTTCCAGTGAGGGAGTTTGTTGGACGTGTTTAAGGGAGCTGGTTTGAGGCAGTAGGCGTGAGCAGAGTTTTGTTGTGAGGGAGTTTGTTGGACGTGTTTGAGGGGGCTGGTTTGAGGTAGTAGGCGTGAGCAGAGGCTTGCAGTGAGGGAGCTAGTGTTCCATGTTTGAGGGGGGCTGGTGAGATGGGGCAGTGGTCGTGAAGTTGGTTAGGTGTAAGGCTTATGAGGGGCTGCTGAGATGGGGCAGTGAACGTGCGTGAGCTGAGTGGAGGGTAGTGATGTGTGAAGGCAGAGTGTAGTGTTTAGGCGATGTGGGATTGAGGTTGTTGAAGGTGTGCAGGTTTACTGGCTATTGCGTGAAAGGTAGGTGGCCTATTCGTGGGACAGGTTGAGGGTTGTGCGTGAAGCTGTGAAGTGAGGCCGTGAATGGCTTGTGTTGTCTATATTTTATGTATGTGCTATGAAGGTGCTAAAGGTTTTAAAGGAGTTAAGGGTGGTTTATATAGGCAAAGGGGGGTGGGTTCCTTGTTTAAGAAGGAGAAGGAATTGCTTTGTTGAAAAAAATGGAAAAGGGAAGGCTAAGTCATGGGTGTGGGGTTGGCAAATTAAATGGCTTGGAAACTTGTTGAGAAAGGAAAATGATTAGAGGTTTCTTTTGACTTGGAGGGGGGGTGACATTGATGGCTTGGAGACTTTGTTGAAAAGTGGGGAATAAGGTAAATTTGATGTCAAATGTGTGGGGTATGCATGGTAGAAGGTTATTTTGGTTGTTTGAATAGTTGATGGAGGGGTAAATGGGTGTAAAGGGCGTGGGCCTTGGTGTTGGTGGGCTTGGTTTGTGATTTGGTTGGTTTTAGTGGGCTTATGGGCGTGGGTTTGGTGTTTGGGCCAAAGAAATGTTGCAACGGAAATCCGACAGACAAACCCGAAGCTAAACGAGCGAATCAAATCCAACAAAACATCAATTCTTAATTATTCCCTTTCGTCGTCCGTTTCTCGCGACTTCCACGACCTAAAAAGGTAGTGCCTCCGCTGGAGGCTCATCATTGGGACTTATATGCAAAAATGCAGTGCCTACAAAACCTTTAGAAGCCTTTGGCCAAGCCTTGGCCTTCTGGAATGTTGAAGTAAGATGCACCTAGCGCTTCTTGCCCGTTTGGAAGCTCTGGCTCTGCCTTCTTGAGCATAGCCATTAACTCTCGAAGAGTTTTCTCTTGGTTCATTATGAACTCGCCCCAGCATTCGGGCAGAGACTTTAAGATCAAATCTATGGAAGTCTCGGCCTCATAGGTAATGCCCAATTAACCTAGTTATTCGATGTCAGCAATCATCTGCGACACCTAGTGCTCGACAGATGTACCCTCTGACATGCGCGAGCGAAAGAGCTTCTTTTGTACTTTTAAGATCTAAGGTTAGATCTATAAAGATCCTTTAATTTTATCATCATGGTATAATGATCTAATCCTTAGTTCTGACGACAAAATTAAGGATTCTTTGCAGCAAGCATGACAGATTGAGCACTAAAGTTATCATCATGATGAGTCTTCCAAAGCTCATGCTCTACTATTTTCTCAACTCTGGGCTTAGTCCCGAGAGGTCGCTCTATCAAATAGAGTAACTACTCAACTCCCAGGACTATCCTGAGATTCATTTCCCAATATTAAAATTAAAGCCGTAAAAGACATTTTTCACTTAGGATTATGTCCTTTGACGCTAATCTTTCAAGTCATCTTGATTGCTATAGTCTAACTATCCAATCAACGATTTTGGGTACAATCTAATGTAATGATTACTATAGTCTAACTATATAATTAACTACAATTTGATTGGTTACTTTCAAATGTATTGATTACTATAGTCCAACTATATAACCAACTAAAATGAAGTAGTTTGAATACAGTCCAACTGTTCAATTAAAACAACAATTGAATATTAGTCCAACTAATATATTTATAAATTATTAATGAAGAAAAATGAAATGAGCATATATTGGCAAGTATTTAAATGATATTGCAATTTTAATAGTTGTCGCCCACTATTTTTCGGCGAGCCTCTTACCCTCTGTGGAGTACTCGGGAAACCTAGTTTCCTAGTGGGCTAGGATCCCGTTAAATGACACACAACCTTGACTTTGGCCAACAAGTTGTATGAAACTTAAATAGGTAGATCTCTAATATCAATTGGTACTCATCCAATTCTTAGATCCAGCAGGTGGACCTCCAAGTTCGAAACATATATCCAATATATGCCAATATATCCAATATATTTCCTAATCTTTTTCCTCTGAATCAACTAAGTCTTGGCTTTGGCTCAACAAGCTTAATGAAACCAGTTAAGCGTGACCCATTGACAGTGGGAAAGCTTCATAATCGAGGTCAATGAATAAGAAGTGACATTGACTTTGGCCAATAAATCACAACTTGCCTAAGACGTACGATATGGAACAAAGCTTTCGTGATTCAAACACATCCGCGATGGACAAAGGTCTTGACTTTGGGCAACAAACCAATGCCAATCTTGGATCTTGAGAGAGAATCATTCAATGGAAGGAAAAACGCTTAATATAAAATGAGGGGTTTGGTCGCGATTTGGCAACCAATTTATTATCTTAATTAGGTCTCATCATACACCCTTAAGCATGCATTCTAAAAGCATAATAAGGCGCGAATAAAATAATAATGATATTAAGATGAATATATAACAAACTTTGTTCCTAGAACAAATCTCTCATTTTCCTCTCTCCCGCTAGCACTATTCATACTTCTACCCAATGACATAATACTTATAAAGAAACCTCATTTACATTGAGGGGAATTGGTGAGAAGATAAATACAAAGAGAATAGAGATAATAAGCTGGACACGCAGGTCCAATTTAATAAATTCTAAATTTATTACAATAATTTCCAAAATTACCCCCACCCTTCTAATATCCATCTGATATACATTATTCATTCATACATCAAAGTATTCACACAAAGCATGTTATTCAATCAATCTAATCCAATTAATTAATCTTTGAATTAATGACCATCAAATGTTCAAACAATGATTTGATTTGCGAGAGTCCAACTCGTTTAAGAATAAATACTCAAAGTACGTATTCTTGAATTATATCGAACTATAATTTTAAATCTAATTTAAATTATATTCAATACTAATTCATATTTAATTCCAAATTAAATAATTACACTTTTAAAAGTGCCTTTTAGACTTGGATTCCAAATCCAATCTACATGGGTCTCAAAGGCCCAATTAGTATCCAATACTTTTAATTAAAGCCCAATGGGCTTTTAATTAATTCTTTAGGCTTGGGCTTTTGGCCAAAATGGATCTAACCCATAATGCCTAGGCCAATACGAATCACCCTTATGCCATAAAATCAATTTTGGCCCATTAGGTCCAATTAAATTTTTAAATGCCATATTTGGACTTTATGGAAATGGTTTTAGGCCCAATTGGATCCAACCCAATTGTCATAAACCAAACTTGGCCCAACAAAGCCTATTAAGCCCAATTACAACAATTAAATGAATACAACATTCCAAATTACATATTAATTCAATTAAAGTGCAATCACCATAATTAATTAATTAACCTAATGTTTCCAAAATATAAATTTAATCTAATTAATCATGCTTAATTCCCAAATTCATGTCCAACACAAAATTGGGGCAAAATCAATTCTCCAACTGTAAGGAATCTAGGACACCACTTATTTACACATTGGTATGATATTGTCCACTTTGGGCCTAAGCTCTCATGGATTTTCTCTTGGGCTATACCCAAAAGGCCTCATACCAATGAAGATACATGTCCATCCTTATATGCCCATGATATTCCCCATTTCTAACCAATGTGGGACTTTGGGACTTTGTTTGCACACCCAACAACCTTCCCCTCGAACAAATGACCACCGAGCCTCCCCTCAAATGATCATCCATCCGTCCACTCTAGCCCATGCCAACTTCTATTCACCGTGTTGGGATTAGGACACGTCCATAAAGACCGAAGCGCACCGCCTATCTAACCGAGCACATTAACGGATCACGATTGGGGCTCACCACATTTTGTTCTGTATTCCGAGGATTCATCCACATGGCTAACTCCGGGGCATGGCTCTGATACCACTTGTAAGGAACCTAGGACACCACTTATCTCTACATTGGTATGATATTGTCCACTTTGGGCCTAAGCCCACGTGGATTTGCTCTTGGGCTATACCCAAAAGGCCTCATACCAATGAAGATACATGTCCATCCTTATATGCCCATGATATTCCCCATTTCTAACCAATGTGGGAATTTGGAACTTTGTTTGCACGCCCAACACCAACAACATCCATAACTCACGGCCAATGCAATAAAAAATCATTCAATTTGATTTCAATCCAATTTAAATCAACATTCAATATTTCTATCATGCCATCAACACATCCAATATGTCAACTTTTGAAAATCCACCATGAGTTTTATCTAGGGTGCATTCGGCCAAGCTAAGGAAATTAGGGAAAATTTTATCAAATTCATTTTCTCAATTCCTAAGATGTACAAATCCAATTCAATATCATCCAAGCTCAACCAAACCATCAATTTAAGAAAATACATACTCCAAGCATAAATTCCTAAATTAAAATCCATAAACCCTAAATTTTCAAATCAAACTTAGGAGGCTCTGATACCATTCTAAGTGTTCCAAGAACATGCCAAGATCGTCTAAGAGTGATTCGTGTGTGAATTAATCAAAGGGAGTTGCGGAATACACATATTGATCGGTTGAAGTTCGAAACTTTTTCATGGATGTGGAAGCTTCCAAGCCTTCTTTGAGTGTTTCCAACACTTGGGTGAGTTTCCCTATCACCTTGATTCACTTCTTGAGAGAGAGAGAGTTTTGTTTTGTATTTTATTGTGATTTCTAAAATCAATTACCAAAAAACAAAATCAAAAGTTGGTAAATACTTTTCCAAAAGGTAAAGTGTGTGTTACAAGTTTCCAACAAAACCCATCAATCATTTCTATCACCAAATGTGACTAATGATGTAAGTAAAGTGGGCCCCACTTGAATTCCAAATTTAAGTCGGACAATCCAACACCCAACTTCACTCGGGCCTGAGTTCGTTTAATTCCGAATTACACAAATTTTCCGTTGCGACTTAATTAAATCTAATTTAATTAAATAATTATGCCTCACAGAATTATTACGAAAGTCGCTTACGAATTAATTCTAAATTAATTCGTTCGCTCGAATTAAAATCCAATTTTAATTCCGCATTGAAATCTAATTTCAATTAATATATCTAATATATTATTTTAGCCCAATTAAATAAATTAAATAGAAAAAATCAAATTTCACTATTAAATTTATTTTACCGATTAATTCTAAATTAATCGTGTTCTCTATTCTAGTTGAATTAATCCCAGATTAATTCTTGACGCAATTAATCCCAGATTAATTCTTTCTCTGATAATTAATCCCAGATTAATTCTTGCCGTAATTAATCCCAAATTAATTTTCTCTCTAATTAATCTAATTAGATTAATTATGTTCGAGTCAAATCTCAACGGTGAATCTTCGGGAAGCGACCCAAGAGATCCATCGATATGTTGACAGTAAATACGGTCATCGGACTATCCGAACACGTACGTACCCAGTACCACGTTCTTACCGATTTACAAGACATGGTTGGCTTCTAGCAAAGCACCGTGCCTTCCCAATTCTCCATAAATATTCTTCTACGAAATACAAGATCTTTGTCAGGCGTAGTATACGTAGTATTGCATATTACATCCAGTATCAGATGTCACATGCAAGGCCTGGGGATGGAATTATGTATGCCCCATACGAAGTATATATCGGATCTCTGGTAACTATTCTCTATAACCGGATAATCATGACCTAGTCATATTATCCCGATGACTGTAGTATTTAAGAGTATCGGTTTCGTATCCCTCTGTGATCATCATCTCCATATGACTGAAGTGATACTTCCATCTTGACATCACACCCAATACACTACGATTATCAGTAAACCCAGAAAAGGCATACATAGAACCTGTTAAAGCCCCGGACGACCAAAACCAAAGTATACTGATTTTCGCAAGTATTAGCGGTGCAAGTCTCAGGTTAAGACCAAATATACCTACCCTGATTCGGATTCCCATAGACACATAGTCATACTACCAATGGGATTTCGAGGGGTCTATCCAGAGCAAAACTGTTTTCGTACCATCGGTAAACAAAACCTCATATTACACTTGCATGAGTATCCAATACCCAAATATATGAGAACTATGTCGTTACGCTTCCATAACACGCACAAGTGTAATACTAGCCTATTCCGCATTATCGATGTCCAGTCTCGATAATACTACGACTAAAGATATTTAATGATTAAACCTTACTTTGATTAATATTGTCTCATATCTTATTAATTCGGTACTAATCATATGGACTTTTATCATTTATAAATTCTGGTAATCCAATTACAAATGATAAAAGAACAATTTCCTTTGTCAAATAATTAATTTGTACAACAATACCATGTTCTGTACAAATAGTGATGCTATGGGTCATAATTGTCCAACACTTATAAGGTTCAAACACGATCTGAATGTGCTAGATGCATGAGTCCGATATTCGCATTGGCTTTCATCTATGAAGGGTACGCCTTGTTATGCCATATTTGTATACTTTTGGATATCTCCAAGTCCATCACCACCACAACCGTGATTACCGAGGGTCCAATTCATCGTTTCTAGACAATGGCACGATCCCCATAATAGGCTTAGTAAATTTTGTAAATGGGTGGTCTTTGTCTTTTACTGACGAATGGGGACTGAGGTAGCCAAGGTTCACCCATGTAGCGTAAGAGAGAACGATTTTGTGTACCCCATATTGGTGCATAAAATGAGCCATACCTAGGGCAGAAATGGACTTACCACGAGTGTGGGAGGAATAAGGGCGGAAGGGTATATGCTATTTTGATAACCACATGCATCTCATACATCTCATACATATACGCATCATGCTGACCCCTTGTCTTAAAAGCCATCAATAACCACATACATCTCATGCATCGCATGCATACACGCATCATGTTGACCCATTCTCTTAAAATCCATCAAAAACCACATGCATCTCATGCAGCTCATGCATCGCATGCATACACACTTCATGCTGACCCCTTATTTTAAAAGCCATCAATAACCACATGCATCTCATACATCACATGCATACACGTATCACGATAAACCCTTTGTCTTAAAAGTCATAAAAGATATCTGTTGGGTTAGAGAAGAATGAAGACTTTTCAAGAATAGGTTAGCAAACATGGATGCATCAGGCAGTGAAGGTCCCCACATGGATCAATTGGTAGACCTTTGTCAAAGGTGTTTGAGTAGCTGAAGAGGCAAGGACTCCTAAAACCCTTAGAACTCAAACCACTTCCAAACCCTGTGCCACACCACCTCGACCTAAACCTATACTGTCACTTCCATCAGCAAAAAGGCCACGAAACTGTCAACTGCACCCGCCTCAGGCATGAGATCCAAAACCTCATTGACAACCATAAGATATCCGACCCGGAAAAAGAACAACCCAACACACACATAAACCATCTACCTAACTTCCACTCTATTCCACCACCCACCTACATGATCAACTCCGGCATGCCCGAAATCATTGTCCTCCAAACTCACAACCACCAAGCCTCTTGTATGGGGATATGAGATAGCAGCAGTGAAGATGAAACAGAGCATGGAGAGATTTCTGGGAAAACTTCTGGAGTAGTGACGAAGAGGAGGTAAAAGGAATAAAGTTGATGGAATGCTTTGTGAAATCCACAAGGTATCAATGAGAGCCTAACCCCGTAGAAGTCAATGGGATCATAGTACCAGGATTCGAGATCTTCAAGGATGTGGTGGGCAAAGGACCACAGGATGAGGGAGTTGCAAAAGAGGAAAATAAATGTGAAGAAGAACTACTGCAGTTGGAGAATCTAACGCTCGAAGAAAGAAAGAAGACGGAAGAAGACCATGCTACAAATGACGAAGATGTTTATTTTCCTTACTTATTTAATTGTAATCATGCATTTATTAATCATAAAGACATTGATTTTGCTTACTTATTTGAGTATTTTCTCGTTAGTCTACATCATAACATGCATGACATGAGCATAATTGACATTAACTCAACAAAGAAAAATGTATTTAATCTTGCTACATGTGAAAACCCCAAGGAAATTTCAATTGCAAGTGAGGTTACCTCTGATGAGTGGAAATAATTAGAGAGAATATTAATAAAATATGCAAAAGTATTCATCTGGTCCTATGAAGACATGCCAGGAGTGGACAGGGGTATTGCCCAGCACATGATACCAACTTATCGGAACATGAGACCAATAAAATAGAAGATCCAAAGAATGAGGCCAGAAGGATGAAGTACCCCGAGTGGTTAGCATATAGATGCGGGGTTCTTAGAGGTGGTGAAGTACCCCGAGTGGTTAGCCAATATTGTGCCGGTACCAAATAATGATGGATAGGTCGGAATGTGCATAGATTATAGGGACCTCAACAAAGCTTGCCCAAATGATGATTTTCACCTACCTCATATAGACGTGTTGGTTGATAGCGCGACTCTATCTGCTATGTACTCGTTCACGGATGGATTCTCAGGATATAACCAGGTCTTTTTGGCTGAAGAAGACAAGCAGAAGACTGCCTTTGTCACTGAGTGGGGTACATATTGTTACAAGGTGATGTCGTTTGGACTTAAGAATGCAGAGCCACTTATCAACGAATGGCCACTACATTATTCCACGACTTGATGCATAAAGAGATTGAGGTATACATGGATGACATGATGGTTAAATCAGAGACGAGGGCCAGACATATAGAAGCGCTGGAGAAATTCCTTCAAAGAGTCGATAAGTACAACCTCTGACTCAACCCCAAGAAATGTGTGTTTGGGGTAACATCCGGAAAGTTGTTAGGTCATGCGGTAGGAATGGGAGAGATAGAAGTGGATTCTGAAAAGATCAAGGTAATTACCGAGATGCCCACACCGAAGACAGAAAAGGAAGTTAGAGCTCTTCTCGGGAGAATCCAGTATATCAGTCGATTCATTTCCAAGCTAACATTAGTATGTGAGTCCATCTTCAAGCTGTTGAGGAAGGACCAGCCTGTGGAGTGGGATATGCAATGTCAAGAAGCCTTTGAAAAAATTAAAGAATACTTTATTAAACCCCCAAAGCCGGGCAAACCCTTGGTGTTGTATTTGGCCATAGCAACCGAAGCGCTAGGGGCGATGATGGTACATGCAGATGTGGAAGAATAGGTACAATCAATGCGGGTACTAGCAGAGGCAGAATTTCCTGAGCAGGAATAGACCTCACAGAGGTTCGAACAACTAGTTTTACTGGATGAGAAAATGATGAAGGCCTTGTACCACATGTAGCTCTACTAGAAAAGGTTGGCCAGGGCGTTCAACAAGAAGGTGCGTCCCACGAAGATCAGAAAAGGTGATCTAGTGCTCAAGTAGTCGAAGCCACTGATAATGGACCCAATGGGAAAGTTCAGGCCCAATTGGGAAGGGCCTTACCTAGTCAAAAAGGTGATGGGGAATGGGGCAGTGAGACTGTCAGATTTGGAAGGGAACGAGTTCACCGAGCCTATCAATGTGGACAGGCTGAAGCAATACTTTGTATAAAAAAAAGAAGAGGGAAAAAGAGAAAGGCTCGTTGGGTTGAAAATCCGCAAAGGACAGCCCATGCAAAATATAAGAGCATGAGTGAGCAAGAAAAATGGCTAATTGTAAAATTCGTGAGGAACAGTTAGCGATAAAGGTACCCATGTAATGTAGTTTATTTCCTACATATGTAATGAGAAATAATGCAAACACCTTTATTGAAACAAATGTCCAGGATGTTCATAGATTGCATAAATCCCAGCTAACCGGGAAAGATTAGAGTCAAGTAATTACAAATCACGTCTTTTATTTCTTAGACGCTGGACCAAGGTCAGGAGATCTAAGAGAAAAACTCCAAGAATGGAGAGGAACCTCGAGAATGAGGACGAGCAAGGGGGCCTTGAGAATGAGGACAGATCTAAGAAAAAAAAAATTTAGCTCGCTGAGTTGAAAACTTGAAAAGGCGACTCAGGCAAGATAGCACCATCCGCTAAGTTGAAAATCTGTAAGGACAGCTTAGGCAAAAGATAGGACAAACCTGCAAGACAATGGGACTCCTAAGAAACCGGCTTGTAGGGTGGTGCTTTACACGTAAAATGACTTGAAACTCAATGTACGAAGCACAAGGCATCCTCAGGACAGCAAAGGAAAGCTTCGTGAATCAGAAGACATGATTTTCAGTATCTGATAAGGGTAGTAAGAGAAAAATGCAAGCCGAGAATGGCAGCAAACTCCTCAGGGAGAGGGCATATTTCGAAATATGGGAATCGGAAGACATGATTTTCAGTATCCCAAAAGGATGAGGCCACTTTCAAAAAGGCATAATCCACATGGACCCGGTGCAGGTAGCGAAGATCAGAAAGCCGAGCCAGGTCTGAGGATCACCAGTCTACCACCCCGTGAATAAGGGACACAAAGGGACCTTGAGCCATTAGACCAAAGAGAACTGAGCAATCACCGAAATAGAATTGACCGGAGGAAACTGTAAGGAGGCCATGGGGCGACCAAAGACTTCTATAAGGAAAGGGCACCAAAGAGCGCAAGGAATGCCTAACCAAGGATAAAATCAAGCCAATAGGATAAAGAAACCCATCGAAATAGGGAATGCATCCATGCATACACGTATACACGTCGCATATACACAATCTTTGTTTAATATTCGCATGCTTTGAAGAAAAAGAAAAAAGCTGTGAGGACGAGCAACTCTAGGAATGGAGAGGGGCCTCGAGAATAATGACGGATCAGAGGTCGAAGTGCCTCACCACCATCGGTTCAACAGTTCAGGGAAGAATCCTAGGGCCGAGGCCCACATTATCAACAGTTTTAGGAATGAATTTTAGGGTGGAAGCCCACATTATCAACAGTTCAGGAAAGAATCCCAGAGGTCGAAGCACCTCATCATCATAGAAAAAAAAAACTCCCTAGAGATCGAAGCATCTCACACTAGGAATGGTTCGGGAATGAACCCCAGAGATCGAAGCATCTCACAATAGGAATGGTTCGGGAATGAACCCCAGAGATCGAAGCATCTCACACCTATCATGGTTCGGGAATGAAGCCCAAGGGACGAAGCAGATCGCCATCAACTCAACTTAGTTTGGGAATGAATCTCAGAGATCGAAGCATCTCACTCCCAGCATGGTTTGGGAATGAAGCCCAGGAGTCGAAGCACCTCGCCATCAACTCAACTCAGTTCGGGAATAAGTTAGAATAGTGCTAGCCGGGGAGATGAAAGTGAGTGATTTGTTCTAGGAACAATTTGTGAGATATCCATCCTCATATCATTAATAATTTATTTAACGCGCCTTATTATGCTTTTAGAATGTATGCTTAAGGGTGTATGATGAGACCTAATCAAAGATAATAAATTGGTTTCCAATTTACGCGAAAAAACCTCAAAAAAATATTAGTGTTTTCCTTCCATTGAATGATTCATTCTCAAGATCCAAGATTGGCACTGGTTTGTTGGCCAAGTTAAGACCTTTGTCCATCGCATATGTGTTTGAATCGTGAAGGCTTTGTTCCATATCGTATGTCTTGTCCAAGTTGTGATTTGTTGGCTAAAGTCAAGATCACTTCTTGTCCATCAACATCGATTACGAAGCTTTCCAAAGTCAATGGGCCTCGCTTAACTGGAATCATTAAGCTTGTTGAGCCAAAGCCAAGGCTTAGTTGATTTAGAGGAAAAAGGTTAGGAAATATATTGGATATATTGGCATATATATTGTATATATGTTTCGGACTTGGAGGTCCACCTACCGGATCTAGGAATTGGATGAGATCCAATTGATCTTAGAGACCTACCTAGTTAAATATCATACAACTTGTTGGCCAAAGTCAATGTTGTGTGTTTTTAACGGGATCCTAGCCCACTAGGAAACTAGGTTTCCCGAGTACTCAACAGAGGGTTAGAGGCTCGCCGAAAAATAGTGGGAGGCCAGTATTGAATTTGCAATTTCATTCAAATACTTGGCTTTACGCGCATTCAAATTATTTCGTCAATTATATTTATTAGTTGGACTAATATTTTATTATTTTTCTTGTAATAGTTAGACTGTACCCATACATCGTTAATTGAATAGTTTGACCATTGCAATTAAGATGACAGAAAAGTTGAGAGATATTATCATGGGCGACAATGTCTTTAATGGCGCGAACTTTTAAGACTGGGATATATATCTCAGGATTGTCCTGGGATCCGAGAAGTTGCTCTACACTATAGAGAGACTTCTTGGGCCTAAGCCTAGATCTGATCAGATAGTTGAGCTAGAGCTTTGGAAGACTCATAGCGATGACAACTTCACTGCTCAATCTATAAGGCTTGCTGCTATGACTCGAAAATTCTGTCGTCAGAACAAAGGATTGAATCCCTATGAGATGATGGCAAAGTTGCATGATCTTCATCGATCTAATCTTAGATCGGAGAGATATGAGTTGCAGAATAAGCTCTTTCGTGCTCGCATGTCAGAAAGTACATCTGTCGAGCACCATGTGTCGCAGATGATTGCTGACATTGAACAGTTGGGACAGCTGGGCATAGTCTTCGAGGCTAAGACTTATATAGATTTGATCTTGCAGTCTCTCCCCGACAGCTGGAGTGGGTTCATCATGAACTACAATATGATGAACCAAGACCAAACTCTTGGAGAGTTAATGTCAACACTGCGCGAAGTAGAAAAAGAGTTCCTAAAGGGCAAGAAGCACGAGGCGCACTTCGCTTCAACATCCCAGACTTCGAGGGCCTGGCATAAGGCGGCTGGAGGTGTAAAGAAGAAGAAAAAGAAGAAAGGCAAGGCAAAATCGTCAAAACCTTCTGGGAAGGGTAAGGATAAATCCCAAGATGTATGTCTGCAGTGCGGCAAGCGGGGTCACTGGAAGCGTGACTGCCGTGAGTATAAGGCACACATGAAGGAAATCAAAGTGGGCAAAGCACCGGCTTCAGGTATGTTTGTTATAGAAATAAACATTTCTACTACTAGTTTTAAAAATTAGATTTTTGATTCTGGTTATGGTACTTATATATGTACTGATGTACAGGATCTGCAGATTAGCAGGAGACTGGCCTCAGGAGAGATTGACCTCCGCGTTGGAAATGAGACATGAGTCACCGTTTTGGCCGTTGGCACTTATGTTTTGGAACTGCCCTCGGGCCATGTACTTAAACTTTAAGACTGTTATTATATACCTAGTTTGACTAGGAATATTATTTATGTATCTATGTTAGCCCAATATGGGTATACTTTTGTATTTAGAAACACTGGGTGTTTTATGTATAAAAATGATATGGAGATTTGCACTGCTGATGTAAATAATGGTCTTTATATTTTGAATATAAATCAATCTCAAAAATATTATGTAACAAACAAAAGGCTTAAACTAAGTAACAGAGACGAAACTTATATGTTGCATTGTCGTCTCGGACACATTAACAAGACTCGCATATCCACACTTTCGAAGAGTGGGTACTTGGACTAATTTGATCCAAATTCATATGACGTCTGTGAATCTTATTTATTATCCAAAATGCCTAAAACACCTTTTAGCGGAAAGGGTGTATGTGCCACCGAACTTTTAGCCCTCGTTCATAGTGACGTATGTGGGCCCATGTCTAGCCAAGCTAGAGGTGGATATGAATACTTCGTAACCTTTACGGATGATGCATCGCGTTACGGTTATGTGTATCTTATGAGACACAAGTCGAAAACCTTTGAGAAATTCAAAGAGCTTCGACACGAAGTAGAAAAATAGACCGGCAAAAGTATTAAGACATTACGGTCGGACCGTGGTGGCGAATACTTAATCAATGAGTTTCTTGATTACTTGAAAGAATATGGTATTCTTTCACATTGGACTCCTCCCGGAACACCTCAATTAAACGGTGTGTCCGAACGGAGAAACCGAACTTTGTTAGACATGGTAAGGTTTATGATGAGTCGCACAAAGCTACCAATTTCCTTCTGGGGACATGCATTGAACAGTGCAATATTTATTTTGAATAAGGTTCCGTCAAAGTCTGTTCAACAGACTCTGTATGAGATATGGATAGGAAAGAAACTTGGTTTCTCATTCCTGAAGATTTCGGGATGCTGGGCATACGTCAAACGTTTGGAAGGTACCAAACTTGAACCCAAATAGGATAAATGCCTATTTGTAGGATATCCTAAGGAAACCAAAGGATATTACTTCTATCACCCACAAGAGAACAAAGTATTTGTTTCTCTACATATGGTTTTCCTTGAGAAGGAATTCCTAAATGCAGTGATAAGTGGGAGGAAAGTATAACTCGATGAAAATCGGAGTGATACTGTTCCTGGCACAAAATCCTTAACGGAACATGAACAATCCATCGGGGATGAGACTGTACCACAATCTTCAAATACACAAGAACCGCGTAGGTTGGAGAGAGTCAGAAAACAACCTGGGAGGTATGGGTTTCTTATCTCACCTCATGTGGATATTAATCTTATTGAGGAAGACGAGCCGGCTACATATGAGGAAGCGATACAAGGTATCGACTCCGAATTATAGCAAGATGCCATGATGTCCGAAATGGATTCCATGTACACCAACCAATTTTGGACACTGGTTGATGCACCCGAAGGCGTAAAGCTTATTGGTTGCAAATGGGTCTTCAAGAAGAAGACCGACATGGATGGCAACATACAAACGTACAAAGCTAGGCTTGTAGTGAAGGGGTATCGTCAACGACATGGTGTCGATTACAATGAAACTTTTTCACCCGTTTCCATGATTAAATCCATTCAGATTATGCTTGCTATTGCTGCATATTTCGATTACGAGATATGGCAAATGGACGTCAAAACCCCTTTCCTTAACGGAAACCTTTTGGAGGATGTTTTTATGCAACACCCTGACGGTTTTTTGTACCAAAACATGCGAACAAGGTTTGCAAGTTAAATCAATCCATTTATGGATTGAAGCAAGCATCGCGTTCTAGGAACCAACTTTTGATGAGATCATAAAAGAATATGATTTCATTCAAAAAGAGGATGATCCTTGTGTATATAAGAAGGTTAGTGGGAGCGCACTGGCATTCATTGTCCTTTACGTTGATGATGTATTGCTTATTGGAAATGACAATCCCATGCTACAATCGGTGAAAGCTTGGCTTTCATTAAAATTCTCCATGAAGGATCGGGGAGAAGCAGCCTTTATTCTAGGAATAAAGATCTACCGGGATAGATCTAGAAAGCTGCTTGGACTCTCCCAGAGTACATATATTGACAAAGTGTTGAAGAGATTCAACATGGATTAGTCCAATAGGGGACTGTTGCCAGTGTCACATGGTGTCACTCTATCTAAGGACATGTGTCCTAAAACTCAAGATGAGAGAGATGACGTGAGTCGGATTCCATTCGCCTCGACAGTCAGATCGATCATGTATGCCATGATATGTACGCGACCTGATGTCTCGTATTCTTTGAGCATGTGTAGTCGCTATCAGGCCGATCCAGGTGATGGTCACTAGATGGCGGTTAAGAATATCCTTAAGTATCTTAGACGAACTAAGGATGCTTTCTTATTCTATGGAGATGGAGAACTTGAGGTAACTGGGTATACCGATGCAAGTTTCCAAACCGATAAAGACGACTGCAAGTCGCAATCCGGGTACATATTTTGTTTGAACAACGAAGCAGTAAGCTGGAAATCTTCCAAGCAAGAGACTGTTGCCGATTCAACAACAGAAGCGGAGTACATTGCTGCAGCTGAAGTAGCAAAAGAGGCAGTTTGGATCCGTAAATTCCTAATTGGATTAGGAGTAGTTCCGTTAGCAGCAGAGTCTGTTCCATTGTATTGTGACAATAACGGGGCTATAGCACAGCTAAGGAACCAAGGTATCATCAACGATCCAAGCATGTTCTTCGACGTTTCCATCTGATTCGTGAGATCATACATTGTGGCGATGTGAAGAGCGAGAAGGTCGCATCAAATGACAACATTGCAGATCCGCTGACGAAAGCAATTCCTCAGCAAAAGTTTGAGCGACATGTACATAGTTCAGGTGTTAGATGCTTGAGGACTGGCTATAGGCCAAGTGGGAGATTGTTGGACAATTATGACCCATAGCGTCACTATTTGTAAAAGATATTGTGGTTTTTGTACAAATTAACTATGTGACAATGGAAATTGCATTTTTATCATTTTGTAATTTGATTACATAAATATATAAATGATAAAAGTCCTTATGATTAGTTCCGGATTATTAGATATGAGACAATATCAATCCATAAAGGTTTAATCATTAAATATCCCTAGTCATAGTATTATCGAGACTGGACATCGATAATGCGGAATAGACTAGTATTGCACTTGTGCGTGTTATGGAAGCGTAACAACATAGTTCTCATATATTTAAGTATTAGATACTTATGCAAGTGTGATAGGAGATTATGTTTACCGATGGTACGGAAACAGCTTCGCTCTGGATAGACCCCTCGGAATCCCATTGGTAGTATGACTATCTGTCTATGGGAATCCGCTTCAGGGTAGGTGTATTTGGTCTTAACCTGAGACTTGCATCGCTAGTACTTGCGACAATCAATACGCTTTGGTTTTGGTCGTCCGGGACTTTAATAGGTTCTGTGTACGCCTTTTCTGGGTTTATTGAGAATCGTAGTGTATTGGGTATGATGTCAAGACGGAAGTATCACTTCAGTAAAATGGAGATGATGATCACGCAGGGATACAAAACTGGTACTCTAAATGTGTTGCAACTATCGGGATAATATGACAAGGTCATGATTATCCGATTAAAGAGAGTAGTTGCTTGTGATCCGATATATGCTTCGTACGGGGCAGACACTATTCCAGCCCCAGACCTTGCATTTGACATCCGATACTGGATCTCAATACGCAATACTACGTATACTACACCTGACAAAGATTATATATTCCTTTAAGAATATTTCTGGAGAATTGGGTAGGCACGGCGCTTTGCTAGAAGCCAACCATGTCTTGTAAATCGGTAAAAACGTGGTACGAGGTACGCATGTGTTCGGATAGTCCGACGACCGATTTACTGCCAACATATCCAGGGATTACATGGGTCGCTTCCCGAAGATTCACCGATGACGTATGATTCGAACATAATTAATCTAGGATTAATTACGGAGATATTTTATCTGGGATAAAATACTATTTGAAGAGAGAGAATGATTAATTTGGAATTAATCGATAAAATAATATATTCGATATATTAAATGAAATTAGATTTCATAACAGAATTAAAATTGGATTTTAATTCGGGCGAATGAAATAATTTAGAATTAATTCGCGAGCGACGTGAATAGTAATTTTGCTAGGCATAATTATTTAATTAAATTATATTTAATTACGTCGCAATGGAAAATTCATTAATTCGGAATTAACGAACCCGAGCCCGGAATATGTTTGCGGACCCACTCGGATTTTGAATTTAGTGGGGCCCACATGTCACATCACAAGTCAAATCACTTGTCACTTTATTCACTTTTTGGTGATGGAAGTTAATGAAGACTTTTGAGATAACTTGTTTCTTACACAAATGTCAAGTGTGATGACTTTTACCAAACCTTGGATTTGGTATATCATTTTGATTTTTGGAAAATCAAAAACACAAGATACACATTTTCTTCTCATCTCTCTCCCTTGGCCGAAAACTAGCTCTCTCCCTCCCTTGGATTTGGCTTGGCCGAATACATCAAAGAGAAAGGAAGAATTGTTGCAATTTTTCTAAGTGCTAGCACACATCAAAGATCATTCTAAGGTGATAGGGAAACCATTCCCAAGAGCTTGGAATCTATCTCAAAGCTTGGAGCTTGGACAACAAATTCAAAGAGAAGATCTTGGAGCACTTCTCAAAGGCAAAGTTTTGTTCTCTACACATCCTCTCAACCGAACAATGTGAGTATATTTCCAATATACTTCATTTAGTATTCACATGATTTTATGCTTAGATTGATCTTGGGATGACCTTAGAAACCCAACAATGGTATCATGTCTATTTTTATGTCCATTTACATTGCATTGATGATTACGTATGTTATTATCCCTTGAGGTATATTAGATGGAAACCTAGACGTAAATTCTGTAGCCGAATCCGAATGGACGGTAGTGCGGTCTGTACTTGGGATACAACTCCACATGCCACTCGGGAAATATTCATATATGCGTGATTAACCCCACCTTTTTTGTTTGCTCTTTATTTATTGACGCTTTTCCCACTTTTGATTGTTTATTATAGTTTTCGTTATCGCATCTTGTACTTCTTAAATTTAATATGCTTTTGGAACTATGTTATTGTGATTATTATTTTGATTGGGTATGTTATTACATATTTTATTTGCTCTTATGCATGAATTGCATTAATACTTGGCTATACCATTGTGTGAACCCGTCCATTATACTGGCATAAGTAAGGGACCATTCCGAACCCAATGGTTTGAGGTATTCCCTTGCGAAGGGTGAGTGTGGCCTTAAATCTCTCCCAGTTCACACTGGGTGGGGACTCCTTTATTCTCTGGTTTAGTCCCCCGCGGGCTACTCCGTACTCTCTACGGGCTGCGAGCCCAACATTATCGTGGTCGCCGAACATCATAGGTATAGCGGTAAACCCTGCTTCGCTCCTACAATCATTAGATTCTGTTTGAGCCCCATTTAGCTCACCACTCTTACTAGTTTCCCCTAAGGTTGTGTTTCCACTTTCTTTCTTTTTGTCCCTCTCAAGTTACAACTTGAATTGGTCCTCATGGACTTGCCTCGGTGTAGGTGGATGTAAGGTAATAGGTTTTCCTTTATGTTGAAAGGAATATATATTCTTGAACCCAACGTGAATAACCCTCCTATCAAAAATCCACGATATACCCAAAAGAATATGTCATGCATGCATCTGTATCACAACATATAGGACATCATCATTGTTCGTCCAATGGTAAAGCTCAATAATACTTGCTTCATCACCTTTACTTCTCCACAATCATTTAACCACTGTAACCTGTAAGTTTTAGGGTGCTTCAAGCAACTCAACCCCAATAGCTCAACTAAAGTTGCTAGAACATTAATACAAATGCCCTTATTGTTGGGGTTTCGGGTGCTAATTCGGGTAAAAGCAGTGGAACGCAGAAAATCAAAATTTTTCGATTTCAATTATATTTCTTGCGTAATTAAAATAAACTAATTTATTTCAATTACTCAATACTTAAAAACTAAAATTTTTACCGAAAAATCAGATTTTTCAGAATTTACCATTTTGCCCGAAAACTTTGTATTTTAATCATTTTAGTCCAAAATTGTCAAATACAATTCTAATTGATTCCAAATCAATCCTAAAATGATTTATACATGTCTAATACATGAAAATACAAATTTCAATTCAAAGAAACAGATTTTCCTCTTATTGCCGAATGGTCCCTCAATTTTCAAGAATTTACAATTTGGTCTTTTTTGTTCAAAACATGCCAAGATCAAATCCAAAAATTCCCAAATTTATTATACATCATATATACACTAAATATCATCACATATATGAAAAGCCTCAAATTTGGTTATGGTTAAAAACCTTAATTTTTATAATTTCAGAAATTAACAAATTAACGCCAAATTAATCAAATTCAAGTCTTTAATTCAATTCTTACAACACCAATCAAGCCTCACCGTCATGAAATTGCTCAAGAAAAATTATAGGTCTAACATGAGTGGCTAAAAGACTCTAGAATGGCAACTAGCCATCAAAATGAGAAAAAGAAAGCTTAATAAACTATTTAAAGCAATCTAAGTTAACATACATGCTTCCATCTTTAATCTAAGATCCCAATCACCAAAAACACATCCATGAAAGAGTAGAGATGAAACTAAGCTAATCATATAAGAGCCTAGTATGAAAGCAACAATTTTCATAAAGAAAAAGTAAGGAAAAAACTTACAAAAATCCTTATTTTCAAGCTTTTTTCTTCCTTTTCTTTCTCATTTTCTCTCTTTCTCTTTTGTATAAGTGTTTTAGGGTTCTTACCATGAAAAAAAAAATTGGTTTATATAATTTCCTAAATGACCGACACAAATGAAATAATAATAATCACAAATTTTTCAATTTAATTTCAATAATTGGAAATGATTTAATTAATATTTGTGGTAATAAAACACCAAACAATTTGATGTTTATCCTAAAATATCCAATTAAATCATATCATTCCAACCAATCATAATTGGCAAAGAAAACCAATTAAAAAATGCCATTTAGTTTACTAAATAAAGTAAACAAAATATTTAATATTTAATTAATTTAATTATTTAACATTTAAATAATCAAACAATTAAATATAAATATCTCAAATGTATGTATTATATTTACATTAAATAATCAAAATTCATATATTAATAATAAATGTCAAATATCACAATTCGACAATTAATAAATGGCCGAAAAGATCTCAAAAGTATATATATTCGTTTATCCGTTAAACGACTTATAAATAATCAGTATTATTTATAAAAGTTGCCCTACTGACCAACGAGTATATCTCATTAGTGAGACTCTCTAGGTTTGGGCATATCCGTCAAGAAATCCAATTTCGTGTCCATAATATACCCACTCGTAAATTATGACGAACACTGATAAAATCTTTGAACCATACAGGTCGAGGTCACTGCATACGTATAATCCTTCCATCAAAGGCATCCGAATTATCCCAGAGATATAGATAAAAACGTCAAATCTCTTTAGGTATAATCCCGTCGACGAATTCTATTAGCAATCTCTTAAATAACACTTAGAACTGATTTCTACAGTGTAACACGGGCCCATGGATTTAACAGATTATTAATTCCATAATGGATACATATGCTCTGTACACAGAACTAACGGATCCTATCTTGATACGCACAGGATATCCTGAGGATCAGTCCACACGTAACGAATAGACGGAGGTCTGATCTAAATAGATCAGTGACGTGACTGCCATCAAAGTGTGGAGGATACCTCGTATATCCACAGTGGTACCTCAAGTCGGAGGATCACTATGCTCACTCAACCCAAGAAGATTCTTATTAATGTTGGTGTACCATCTATTAAGAATCTTCGACGAGTCATTCAGTGTTTATCCGATATAAACACCTACGTGTCTATACGAGTCTCCGGAGACTCATGGTTCATTGAGAAACCATTAGAATCCAACTTTCCAATATATGACATGTACCGGTCTCAACGGGTTTACTTACTGACCAAGTAATTGTAAACCTTGGGCATGAACAGTTAAAAAATTATACTGTTATGATACTACTCAATATCAGTTGCGACGCTTTTGCAACTGTATCATAACCAATAACTCTTTGGTCTTTTACGTCTTGACCATATAATAAAATAATTTATATTATAGAAACTTTATATTTTATTCATTAATAAAATATACACACAAGTATTTACTGGGAAATACAAAAGAAATTGGCGCTCAGAGCACCAACCCTAACACTTATCTATGATTATACTACCATCTTGCCATTCACATGACATCTAGTGTGGAATATGTTCTCTCTCTATCGGTCACTCCCATTATCTATGACTTGTTCACTCAAAGCACGTTTGACTACCAAAGATAAATTATCCAATGGGTATGCATCTCTCTCTTGGTCATCAGTATCTTCTAACTCTGCCATTTTATCTTCAGCCTTACTATCTGTAGAGTACACCTCTTCATTCTTCTTATCAATGACTAAGGTGCGGTTATTGGGACATTGTGAAGCATATTGTCCCATGCTCAAACACTTGAAGCACTTGACATCTTTAGTTCTGGTAGATGTACCATCTGGCTTTGTTCCGCAGCCTCCTTACCATTGGCACTAGGTTTGTCCCTAGGCTTATTAAAGCCTCCACTAGTCTCGCCTCTAGGCTTATTGAAGCCTACATCCCGTTTCTCATTCGGATCTTATTTTCCCTTCCATGTAGAAGTAACATTGGTATCAAATTTAGATGTGGACTTCTTCTTAAGTTGCCTCTCTACCTTGATAGCCATGTGAAGCATATCCTCCAAATCAACATACTGATACAACTCTACCATGTTAGCAATCTCTCTATTCAAACCTCATGGAAATCGTGCCATAGTAGCTTTTGCATCTTCCACTACATTCGCCCTGATCATGGCAATCCCCATCTCTATATGGTAATCTTCAATACTCTTGGACCCTTGATACATACGTTGTAGTTTCTGATAACTCACTATAGTAATGGCTAGGTATGAACCTATTCCTCATAAGATCCCTAAGTTTTATCCATGTCTGAACCAACCTCCCATAGTTCCTCCTCCGATTAATGATAATATGATCCCACCAAATCATAGCATAATTAGTAAACTTAATATTTGCTAGATTGAATTTCTTCTCTTATGAGTAGTGGTGACAGTTGAAAATCAGATCGATTTTCCTTTCCCACTCTAAGTAAGCCTCTGGATCATTCTTGCCCTAGATTGTTGGTATCTTGATCTCGATCTACTTAGATCACCATCTATATCTCCTCGTCTACCATAATCTGTCCGTTCATAATCATCTCACTTGTCACCATATGCTCTTCTCCTATCATCTGTATTATCAAACAGCTTATCCATTCTATCATGCCTCTTATTATGCCTTTGTTGAAACCTCTCATCCACATTATCCAAATCATCAAAATCTTCAAACTCATTTTTAGCCTCTTATTCATCTGGTGGTACACATTGTGGTGGTATATGTCTAGGTGGCAACATTGTGGTGGCACATTCTGAGGTGATGGTACATTCTAAGGTGGTGGTGTTCTAAGAACACTGCCTGTTTGAATACTTTCAACACTTCTAGACAACCTCTCTAAAGTTGTATTTATATTCTCAATCATATCTATAAACTTTGTATCCAATGCCTCAAGCTTTTCATCAACGGTTAATCCTAGACCTAGTCCTGCCATCTCAAACTGAACAAACAAGTCAAAAATAATAAGAAAGTAATGCAAATATGTAAATCCTCACAATCTCACGTGTTTACTCTCGATTGATATCACTTCACTCATGTTTGCACTCTATTGGATTTTACCCGATATTGTGCTCACACTAACTACCTTTTACCACTCTTGAATTCTTCCTTAAATTAAAATTTAAATCAAGACTTAATGGAAGACTGTACAATCAAAATGTAATCCTCAAGCCATCACTAATTTTCAAGAACATTGCATATATGGCAGATGGAATATCATGAATAAGAGTAGTAATCATGAAGACTCAATCAAATAGACTTAAGGCTAGAGTTTTGGGAATAAGAAAAGAAATTATAAGTTTGCTAAATGCGCAAACATGCATGCAAACATCCAATGCGACACTTAGTAAATCTTGTGATCCTACTCATTTTTTTCTTTTTTTTTGGGTCTCTTTTCTTTTTGTTTTGTTTTTTTACTCAGAATTATAGAAAGTAGACAACTAGAATAAATAAAACAATGCAAATTATAAGATTTTCTAATTCAGAAATTTCACTATTTTTTTCTTCTTGTAACTAATGTTCTGGACCGAATATGAGACCTAACATGACCTCAAACTACGTATCGAAGATCTTGTCGAATCAATATATTATGGTTCCGGACACTCAAGTTGTGATTATCAAAAAATTAGTTTGTGAATGAACATTTCTAGTGCAATATTGCATGCTAAACTCTCAACC
The DNA here is from genome assembly GCA_019454045.1 of Zanthoxylum bungeanum. Lineage (NCBI taxonomy): Eukaryota > Viridiplantae > Streptophyta > Magnoliopsida > Sapindales > Rutaceae > Zanthoxylum > Zanthoxylum bungeanum. The sequence goes on along the minus strand of SKCR01021737.1, from coordinate 82,778 downwards.
TAGTTCAATTGTTTTCTGCTCACAACTTTTTCTTATCATTCACGCATCAGCATTGAACACGATGAATGTATACACATAAGTTCACATCAAATGCTAGAATGATGATTCCAGATCTAATCAATCCAAAAGTGGTGGAATAATACCCAAGACAACAACTAATTTCATGTAATCAATAATAAAACATAAGATTCAAACAAAAAACACGAAATATCCAAATATGCCCAGATGGCCGAAACTAACATGAAGAAAAAACCCAAGATTTTCTAGAACACTTCAATAACATAATGTCAACCAAGCTAAGTTGATCATAAATTAACAAGAAACAACAAGAAAACCACAAGATTCAACAATGGTTGAAATAGGTGCGTTAAATACCCGTGGCTGAAAATCAACAACAATGAAAACTAAGTTAATGTCTCAATGAAAAACAACAGAAATGATAGGAAATCAAACCTTAGAACCTTGAGCTCTGATATACCAAATGACAAAGGAACCTACTTGTTTATATTTAAACAAGCAAACCACTAGTTTTGTTCAAGTCTCAAGAACCTTGGTTTTGATTTGTTGGAACAAACCCATTCTAATCTTAGCTAACAACAGTGCCTTAGGTAACTCAAGAGTCGAAACTTTGATAGTATTTTCCAGCTTGGAGATGCCACTACGCTTGCCAAAGCTTAGATAAGTCATATTTATACTTGAATTAGGGGAATTCCTCCCTTACAAGATTCGGCCATAGCAAACATGAAAAAGCTTGTTTTGTTTCTGAAATTTCGTGGTTCTCTATTAATGTAGAAAATGAGTTTATATATAACAAGACAAAGAAGCCCTAATGAGCATAAAATGGCCAGAATACCCTTAATGGTTGAAATGACCTTTAAATGCTAAAAATTACCCTTGCTTACACTCAAGCACGTCTCCAATAGTCATTTCCCACTAAAAGTAACTTAAAACTAGGATTGAAAACTAATCTACTTTAGTTAAGCTAATTTGAAGTGCTTACAAAATTAGGTAGGTTTTAAGCATAATTAACCTTAATGACCTGTCAACTAGCTTAATTACAACAAAACTAAGATTAACATATCAAACATAATGTTTAAAAATATAATGGTTTGGCCGAATTCCACAATGGTATGAATTAGGCCAAATTCTTCAAAATGGCCATCGTCTTCAAAATTGGCTTGTGAGCGTCATCAGATCTGATTTGTGCCAAGTGAAATAGTTTTGGGCCCTCTCTATTAAAGCCCACATACGTCTCTAGTGTGCCTCTGAATTTTCTATTACAGTCGGCCTTGAAACTCTATGATAGTCCCTCCATAACTTCTCTGATATTCTTGGCATTCTATCTTGTGATTGGCCCTTCTGGTACTTGTAATGTTTCCATGAGCTTGGTCATATCCTTTGGTACTCCAAGTATACATATGCATTGATTCATGTCACTTAGTAGAATGGAGGAAAGTTTGATTAGACAGAAGTCTCAAGTTCATTGGCTCAATCTTGGTTACATGAATCAAGGCATATGCATACTTGGAGAACCAATGGACACGACCAAGCTCATGGAACCATTGTAAGTACCAGAAGGGCCAATCACAAGACAGAATGACAAGAATATCAGAGAAGCAATGACGTGACTAGCACAAGGTTTCATGATCGACTGCAACAGACAAGTCAGGGGCACACTAGAGACGTATATGGGTTTCAATAGAGAAGGCCCAAAGCTATTTCATTTAGCCCAAATCAGATCTGAGTGACGCTCACAAGCCCTTTTTAAAGACAATGACCATTTTGAAGATTGGCCTAATTTTTATCATAGTGGAAACTATTATATTTTTTAATATTATGTTTGATATGTTTATGTTTAAGTTACTTTAGGTGGAAAATGGCTATTGGGGACGTGCTTGAGTATAACAATGGTTGTTTTTAGGTTTAAGGTCATTTCACCCATTATGGGTATTCTGGCAATTTTGTGCCATTAGGGTTTATTTCTCTTATTGTATATAAACTATTTTTTTCTTCTTAATGAGGGAAAACAAAATTTCAGAAACAAAAGTAAGTTTTTTCATGTTTGGCTATGGCCGAATTTTGTAAGGCAGGGATTCCCCTTATTTAAGTGCAAATCTGACTTATCTAAGCTTTGGCAAGCTTAGTGGCCTCTCCAAGCTAGCAAAAGCCTTCAAGTTCGACTTTTGAGTTACCTAAGGCATTGTTCTTAGGGGGTTTAGGGGCTGATCTTAGAAAATGGCTTGTTCTAACAAATCATGATCATGGTTCTTGGCGCTTGAACAAATCAAAGGGTTTGCTTGTTTCACAACTATGCAAGTGGGTTCCTTCATCATTTGGCATCAGAGTTCAGGGTTCTAAGATCTAATTTTCGGTCCTTGTTGTTTTCATCTAGTCATTAACTTAGTTTTCATTGGTGTTGATTTTCGGCCATGGGTATTTGATTCACATATTTCGGCTATTATTGAACCTTGTGATTTTCTTGGTTAATATTCCATTATGAAACTTTCTTTCAAATTTGAGATTTCTTTTTTTTTTCTTCATATCAGTTCATCTTTTAAATCAAATTTGGGGATTTCTTTTTTTTATATTTGATTATGTGTTTTAGTTAGACATTGTATGTTTGTAGGGTTTGTTCAAATACCATTGTGAGTCATTTGTTTAAAAAAAACAAGTATCAACATATCAGATTCTGAAATCAGAACATCATCATCAGACTCTAAAATTAGACTATCAGCATCAGACTCTGAAATCGGAACATCAGGATCAGAGTTTGAGATTATAATAACAGTGTAGATCATACTCTAAAATCCAAATGTCAGTATCAGACGCTGAAATCAGAACGTCAGCAGATCAAACTCTAAATTTAGAATGTAGAATCTGATTCTGAACTCACCATCAGATAAAACTCTGAACTCACCATCAGATCAGAATCTGAATTCATGAGTTCAACATCAAACTTCGAATTCAGCTTCAAATCAGACTCTAAATTTAGGACATCAGCATCAGACTCTGAATTCCACTTCAGATCTGCTTTGAACACCAGCAAATCATTATAACCTTCAAACCGGTCAGTACTTAGACTTTTACGTGAACTTAAATGAGCAGTGATCATTTGAGCATAAAAAGAATAAAAAGTTCAAAATTTTCACTTGAATTTGGTTAGTTGTATATTATCATTGGGTAAATCATCAAAATTTCTATTGAGGTACCAAAATTTCATCCGAAATTGCATACATCCGAAATTATTTGTATGCTTGTCTGTGCATTTAGCTAACTTGTCATTTTTCTTATTCCAAGCACTCTAGCCTTAAGTCTTTTTGATTGTGTCTTTGTGATTACTATTCTAATTCATGTTATTTCATCTTCCCTATATACATTATTGTTAATAAAAATGAATGATTGTTTGAGGATTAAACTTTGATTTTAAATTCTTGAAATTAGTCTTGATTTTCAATTGAATTTGAATAAGAACTCAAGTGCAGTAAAAGACAGTGACTATAAGCACAGTATCAGGTAAAATCCAATAGAGTGCAAACATTAGTGGAGTGATATCAATCGAGAGTAAACACGTGAGATTGTGAGGATTTACATATTTACATTACTTTATTGTTATTTTTGACATGGTTGTTCAGTGAGATGGCAGGACCGTGTCTTAGATTATCCGTTGATGAAAAGCTTGAGGCTTTGGAAAGAAATTTTCAAGATGGAGAATATGTATATAGCCTTGGAGAAATTGTCTAGAAGTGTTGAAAGTATTCAAATGTTCATAATGTGCCACCACCCTAGAATATGCCACCACCTTATAATGTACCACCACTATGTGCGCCAACTCGACATGCCCACCAAATGAAGAAGAGGCTGAAAATGAGTTTGATGATTTGGATAATACGAATGAGAGGTTTCAGCCAAGACATAATATAAGGCAAGAGATGAGGCATGATATGATGGATAAATAGTTTAATGTGGGAGATGATATGAGAGGAGCATATGATGACATGCGAGATGATATGATCAGAGAGGTTATGGCAGCCGAGAAGATGTAGATGATGATCTAGGTAGCATCAAGATCAAGATACCAACCTTCTAGGGTAAGATGATCCATATGATTACTTAGAGTGGGAAAGAAAAATCAAGTTGATCTTCAACTGTTGGGGCGGTTGTGGGACCCCTAGGGTTGGATCAGCAGCAGAAGTGTGTCTAACCCGTAGATTTCAAGCATATGTGTAATTTTAAAAAATTTAATGAAATACTATATTCCATTATGAGTGTATAGGAAAAAAATCAGGACTGAATCAGAGTCTGGAAAATAAATTTAATGTTTAATTGTTTTAAACATCGCCTTCAGCTCTCTTTCCAGAGAGTTGAATGAATTATGGTATTTTACCCTAATTTCTTCTGATCTTCCCTAAACACTTCAAAAACACCCAAAATTAATTTTTAAAATCAAAACCAACATCAATACATGTTATAAAATAAGAATCAAAATTTTCAAATTATCAAATATTTTTACAGAAACATAAATTTATTCTAAATACGCAATTGCGTAAATTTTGAATCCAAAACACAAACCAAATTAGAATCCCACAATGAAATGACTCATGAACAATTCTAGATCATCCAAAGGGGGTCAAGTGATTCTAGAATGATAGCCTTAGATCCAAACTATTTTCTAGAGTTCCAAACTCTAAGTTTTTTTTATCCAATTACAAGCATATTGTCCAAAACATCCTAACACATTTAATTAGCCTAATTTCAATATTATGTATCTAATACATTATTCATCACTATATGTCTCACTAATGAAAAACTCACTAATGAAAAACATAGCTTTTGGAGAAGATCAAACTTACCTAGCAAGGTTGATTTAAGGATTGATGAGCGGAAAATATATCAATATTTACCGCCCATTTTACTTAATATTTTGTTTAGTTTCTCGAGTTTGATGAACGTTTTGATATGTTTTAGTTTATTTTGCAGATAAAATAATATTGAGACACAATGAAATCATTTAGGACGAAATGTGGGTCAAATAAGGGCAAAAATTGGACTTGACATATTAATTTTGGAGATTGGAAACTTGAAATGGCGTTTTAACGAAGTGCAGTTTTGGAAATTCCAATTTTGTGCATCTGTCGTAATTTGGGCATACCGTTTTACTCCGATATCGGATTGAGCTGATTCAAGTTCTAGATTAAAGAAGACTCAAAGATCTACATTTTTGAAAGACAAAATAATTTCGAATTCTGAAGATTTCATGCCCGAAATTGATGAACCATCCAGAAGTGTGTTGTGTGTAATTATTAAAGTCACTTTCAAAGAAAAAAATAAATTAATAAATAAATAATAAAAATTATCAAATCATCGCCAAACATGATAAGAGATTAGTGGAGCAATTAATAATTGATTTAGTGGATGATTTGATGGAGGCAAAATTTTGCCTATAAATACCAAACCATTTCATTTGTAAAATTCATACTTTCTTCTAAGGAATTCCTTAAGAATACTAAGAAGATTGTATCTTGTTTGTTTATTTACAGCTTTCAGTAATTAATTTCCGCTTTCGCACTGTCTTTTCTTTACTTTTCAGTTTTTACTTTCCGCAATTTACTTTTACACACAGTACTTTTCTTTCTTTAATTTTCATTTTTTACTTTTCAATAATGAGGAGGTAGCTCCCCTTTGCTGGGGTAAAAGGTAAAACTTTTATTACTAATATTTAGATTAATCTCCCTTAATTATAATATATAGACTAGTTAAAACCTGACTTAACGAGGATACCGCCATATTGGTTGGTTGGTAATTATTTAAATTGGTTTTAACCTGACTAAACTGGATACCGCCCGATTGGTCGGTTGGTAATTAATTATTAATTTGACTTAATCTGGATACCGCCTATATGGCTGGTTGGTAATTATCATGCAAAGTTAATGTATTATATTAAGGGAGATATCTAAAATAGAAGTAATAAAAGTGGATCATTTTACCTTAGTATTTTCTTTTATTGTACTTTTACTTTATTTACTTTTCAGCAATTTACTTTCAGCATTTACTTTTCAGCAATTTACTTTCAGCAATTTACTTTCAGCATTTACTTTTTAGCATTTACTTTTCAGCAATTTACTTTTCAGCAAATTACTTTCAACATTTACTTTTCAGTAATTTACTTTCAGCATTTACTTTTCATCATTTAATTTTCAGTATTTAATTTCAGCATTTACTTTCCGTCATTTACTTTTCAGCAATTTACTTTTCAGCATTTTTACTTTATGTCTTTTACTTTTAAGTCTTTACAAGCCCTAGTTATGTGTTAGTTATCTGGGGTTGTGATGAATTCTAATATCACCGGTTTATAAGGGGTTATTTTATAGTTTGGGTAATTTAAAGGTTTACTTATTAAGTCTTAAGCTTAATGCTTCTTGTTGTCTGATCACCAATAAGATTGATATGGTAAATCTAAAATGAACTAAACATAGGGATTTTAGGTTTCAGCCTTAAACTTAATAGCCCACGATCTTCCTTGAGGATAGAAAACCCTTTAATAGATTTCATTACATGATAGACATATACCTGTCGGGCGGGGGTAGCCATAATTGGAACTTAAACTTAATGAATCCATATAATTTGGTTGACATATATATATGGTTCAATTGGGTTAAACTGGGTATTTACGTCTGACCATCGACAGAGGCTTTTGCATAATTTCGTGTTCCAGGTTAGTAAACTAATTTATTACACAAACATAAAATAATCACTTCATCTTTTAAAAGATATTAGAAAGATTCACAACCCTAGATCTTTGAGGCTTTTGTTATTTTCCTTAGTATTTTCTTTTGTTTATTTTATTTATTTTAATTAAGGAAAACCACATTCAACCAATCAAACAATCATTCTCTTCTCCATTTAATTAGATATTTGTAAATAAATAGATTCAACAATTAATAACAACAGTAGGAATTAAGTCCTCGTGGGATCGATATCTTAATACTACTTGAACGATACGTGCGCTTGCGTTATACGTGTGTGTTTACGCCAGTCAAGGATCCAATATATTTCTCCTTGTTAAAATATTATGGAAAAAATCCAAAGTTAGCAAGCTTGACTCCAAGATCCAATCTTGATTCCAATACTAGCAAGCTTCACTCCAAGATCCAATCTTGATTTCTCCTAATTAAAATGTTGTAGAGATCTCATAAAGCTTTTCTAGACACTTCTCTAACTTAGGCTAATTTCTCTAATTCTTGCATGTATTTAGCTTTCTCAAGCTTGATTAAAACTTTTGCTCAAGCTTGCTATTTACAGCAAAACTTAGGAAATTTTTAATTAATAAAAGTTCTAATCAACTTTTCAATGAGCTTAATCTAATTTGTCTAAATATGTATAATTATGTGTGACTAATCACCTTTGTCTACCACTTTGATTTAATCAATTAAATCAAGATAAAGTTTAATTAATGTATTAGTTACATGTCTTCCACATTGATTTAATCCAATTAAATCATGCCAAAAACACCTATAATTATATACTTGCAATTACCATAATATCCTCAAATGGTAGAGATAATTATGAAATTACGAAAAAACCATGTGTAAATATTGAATTAATCTAATTAATCTAATAAGGTCAAAGTAAATAATCGATGTTATCCAATAACACTTGATTATCTTAGTTGATAATTATAATATCGAATATTATCTATTATCAAAAATAATTTGCTACACAAGTGCTCAACGAGTACACTTTATATTGTAGAACTCTCTAAGTTCAGACATGTTCGTCATATAAGCCTAGCTAATATGTACGCAATTCGGCCACCTCCGAATTCGCGAATAACACGAATGACCTTTCTCAACTATACAAGTCGAGGTCATCACATATGTTTATCAATCGCTCTGTCGTAGGCTATCCGAGTTGCGCTTAGGAAACATAGAATACACCATCAAGTTTCCGAGGCGCACATCTCATGTCGACTTATCAACGATTCTTTACAACTAATGCAATCCACCCTAGGTGATCGGCTTTGGCCAAAGTCTTTAAGAATCATGACTTACTCACATGGATACATAAACCTCTTATGGTACATATACGGGCCGACGAATCCTATCTTGATACGCACTTGATTAACAAGTGCATCGGTCCATACCCAACGAGCATTTGAAGGCCAGACCATGAAAGGTTTCTAACATACATGACATCAAAGTGTGGAGGATCTCACATAAAATCAATGTTATCCTATAGTCAAAGGATTACATATCCTACTCGACTCGAGGAGATTCCTATTGACGGTGGTGTGTACTTCCAACTATTAGGAATTACCTTTGAGTCATTCAGTATTCGGTCCAACCAATACCCACACGTCAATACGAGCTTGCAAAGCTCATAGTACATCGGGTTAAACCATTGGAACTCCAATTCCAATATACGACATGTGATAGTCTTCTATGTTATAGGAATTCGATCGTATTCTAAAACCAATGACTAGGAATATATATACTTTAAGAATAATTTATAATAGTAATACTATCCCAATTTCGGATCACCTAGGGTCCAATATTACTACAAGACTATTCTAAGGTCGATGTCATCCTTAGCATATTTATACAGTTAGTGTTCCTAGAACATGCCAAGGATCTCTAAGATGATTTGTGTGTGAATAAAACAAAGGGAGTTGTGGAATACTCACATTGATTGGATGAAATTTCAAGACTTTTCTTTGTTGTAGACGAAGCTCCAAGATTTCTATGTTGATTCTAACACTTGGGTGAGTTTCCCTATCACCTTATTTGACTCATTGATGTGCTAGGATGAAGAAATTTTGCAACAAAATTCCATGGAGAGGATATGAAGCTCACGGTTTTTGCTAGAAAGAGAAGGGTGAATAGCAGTCCAACTAGTTTCCAAAACTAAAATGACTTCTTTATGTATTAAGTTTGTGTGTTGAATTGGTTTGAGTGTTTTAAAAGCAATCTAAGCTTACACTCATCCATTACCAAATTCCATCAAATGTCAAACATGTTGATGTAAGTTGGTGGGCCCCACTTTAAATTCTAACTTTAAGTCGAACAAACCAACACGGAACTTCGCTCGGGTCCTGGTTCGTTTAATTCCAAATAAAAAAAAATTCCGTTGCGACGCAATTAAATCTAATTTAATTAAATAATAATGCCTTGTAAAATTATTACGAAAGTCGCTTACGAATTAATTCTAAATTAATTTGTTCGCATGAATTAAAATCCAATTTTAATTCCGCGTTGAAATCAGATTTCAATTAATATATACAATATATTATTTTAGCCCAAATAAATAAATTAAATAGAAAAATCCAATTTAACTATTAAATTTATTTTACCGATTAATTCCAAATTAATCGCGTTCTCTCTTCTAGTCGAATTAATCTCAGATTAATTCTTGTCGCAATTAATCCCAGATTAATTTTCTCTCTATTAATTAATCCCTGATTAATTATTGTCGTAATTAATCCCAGATTAATTTTCTCTCTCATAATTAATCCCAGATTAATTATGTTCGAGTCAAATGTCATCGGTGAATTTTGGGAAGTGACCCAAGAGATCCCATCAGACTATCCGAACACGTGCGTACCCGGTACCATATTCTTACCGATTTACAAGACATGGTTGGCTTCTAGCAAAGCACCGTGCCTACCCAATTCTCCAGAAATATTCTTTAAAGGAATATATAATATTTATCAGGCGTAGTATACAGTGTATTGCGTGTTGGGTTTCTCTAAGTCACGAGGATCGATTATCAAGCAAGAAACATAAGTGCGAATACATGAAGAAGTTGCGGAATACTTACATCAATCGGTTGAGGCGATGCGGTGAAGAACAAAACTTTTCTACCCTCATTGGAAGCTCACGGCAACATGCAGTTTTTGTGCTCTCCAATTTTCTGCAATGGTGATCTCCATCAAGCTCCAAGCTTTGTGTTGATTCCTTGCTCACAAGTGGGTTTCCCTATCACCTTAGGATGACTCCTTTGTGTGCTAGCACTCTTGATTTTGCAACAAAAACACCACATTTCTTCTCCTTGGCTCTCGGTAGTGGCCAAAACCAGAAGAGGAAAACAACCCATTTTGGGCGTGAGAGAGAGGGAGAAGAAGAGAGAAAGATGTGTGTTGGTTGGTTGCAAAATGTGTATCTAATACACTAAAAATAAATATCCAAATTCATTTACTAATTTTGCTTTTCCAAAAAGTCAAGCCATTAAAGCTTTGCCAACCACTACATCAACTATTCACATCACAAGTACTACACATCACATCACTCAAAGTGACAAGTGATTTGACGCTTGAAGTGACTAGCGATTTGACGATTGATGTGCCTTGCGGGCCGCACTTGAATTCAAAATGCGAGTGCGCTCGCATACACTCCCGGGCTCGGGTTCGCTAATTCCAAATTAACGAATTTTCCGTTGCGACGTAATTAAATAATTATGCTTAGCAAAATCATTATTCACGTCGCTAACGAATTAATTCTAAATTAACTCGTCGCCCGAATTAAATTCTAAATTTAATTATGCGTCTAAATCCAATTTCGTATAATATATCGAATATATTATTTTATCGATTAATTCCAAATTAATCATTTTCTCTCTTTAATAAATATTTTATCCCAGATAAAATATCTTCGTAATTAATCCCAGATTAATTTAATCTCTGATCTAATTAATCCCAGATTAATAAAGTGTGAGTCATACATCATCGGTGAATCTTCGGGAAGCAACCCATGAGATCCCCGGATATGTTGGCAGTAAATTCGGTCTTCGAACTATCGGAACACGTACGTACCTAGTACTACGTTTATACCGATTTACAAGACAAGGTTGGCTTCTAGCAAAGCGCCATGCCTACCCAATTCTCCAGAAATATCCTTACATGAATATGTTATCTGTATCAGGCGTAGTATACGTAGTATTGCGTATTTCGATCTAGTATCTGATGTCACGTACAAGGCCTGGGGCTGGAAATGTGTCTGCCCCGTACGAAGCACATATCGGATCTCTCGTAACTAGTCTCTATAATCGGATAAACATGACCTAGTCTTTTTATCCCGATGACTGCAGTACATAAGAGAACCAGTTCTGTATCCTACGTGACCATCATCTCCACTATGACTGGAGTGATACTTCCGTCTCGACGTCACACCCAACACACTACAGTTCTCAATATACCCAGGAGAGGCGTACACAGAACCTGTTAAAGCCCTGGACGACCTAAAACCAAAGCATATTGATTGTCGCAAGTATTAGTGGTGTAAGTCTCAGGTTAAGACCAAATACAACTACCCTAATTCGGACTTCCATATACACATAGTCATACTACCAATGGAATTCCGAGGGGTCTATCCAGAGCGAAGCTGTTAAAACACAACCTCCTACTAAAGTTGCATGAGTATCCTCTACCCAAATATATGAGAACTATGTCGTTATGCCCTCACAACGCGCACAAGTGTAATACTAGTCTTTTACGCATTATCGATGTCCAATCTCGATAATACTCTGACTTGGGATATTTAATGATTAAACCTTCGTTGATTGATACTGTCTCATATAATCTCAATCCATGAACTAATCATAAGGTCCTCCTATCATTTATACATCTTGGTGATTTAATCACAAATGATAAGAGAGTAATTTCCTTTGTCACATAGTTAATTTGTACAACAACACCATGATCTGTACAAATAGTGACGCTATGGGTCATAACTGTCCAACAATCTCCCACTTGGCCTATAGCCAATCACTCAAGTGTACTACACTCGAACTATGTACGGTTCGCTCAAATTACTAAGAAAAGACTTTCGTCAGCGGATTTGCATGATTTTCATCTGATGCGATTTATACGATCATCACATCGCCACGATGTATGATCCAAACGGATCAGATGAATAATCGAAGTATATATATGGATCGTTGATGAGACCATTAATTCTTTAGCCTGCGTTGAATCCTAGCTCAACTGCTAACAGAACTATATCTAATCTAATTAGATTATTATCGACCCAAATGGCTTCAATTGTTGCCTCAGCTGCAGCAATAATCCACTTTTGTTGTTTATTTGGTAACAGTATCTTGCTTGGAATATTTCTAGCTCACTGTTCCGTTATTCAAACTTTATAGTATCGTTGTTACGACTTATAGTCGTTATTATCGGTTAGGAAACTTGCAATAGTGATCCCAGTCACTTCAAGTTCTCCTTCTCCATAGTTTAAGACAGCATCATTAGTTCCTCTAAGATACTAAAGGATGTTCTTAACTTCAATCCAATGACTATTACTTGGATTGGCCTGATTGTGACTCCATATGCTCAAAGCGTATGAGACACTAGGTCGCGTACATTTTCAATATACGAGTTCTCGGAGATTACTAACAACTTTAAATCTATCCCAATAGATATTTATTCCTAGAATAAAGGTTGTTTCTCCCAAGAATTCTACGGAGAATTTTCTCGAAAGCCAAGCTTTCACCGATTGTATTATGGGAATATCATTTCCAAGAAATGACATGTCATCATTATTATACAGGACATCCACTGTCAGTCCTCTCCCACTAACCTCCTTATATACACAAGAATCATTTTCGTTTTGAATTAAATCATATACCATTATGATTACATCAAAACGTTAATTCCAAGAACTCAATGCTTGTTTCAATCCAGCCATGGATCGAATGACCCGCAAACCTTGTTTGCTAGTTATGATTCGAAAAAACCGTCAGGATGTTATAAACATCCTCCGAAAGGTTTCCGTTAAGGAAAGTGGTTTTGGCGTTCAACTGCTATATTTCGTGAATGAAACATGCAGCATCAGCAAGCATTATCCAAATGGATTTACCATGGCAACAGGTAAAAGGTTTCATCATAATCGACACAATGTTGATAACGATACCTTTTTGCTACAAGCCTAGCTTAGTACATTGGTATGTTACCTTTCACGTATGTCTTCCTTGAAGACTTATATAGTACCAATAAGCACAATGCCTTGCGGTACAACAACTAGTATCCAAACGTAGTTGATATACATGGAATCCATTTCGGATTATATGGCACTTTGCCATAATACGGAGTCGATACCTTGTATCACTTCCTTATACGTAGTCAGTTCGTATTCCTCAATAAGATTGACATCTTTATGAGGTGAGATCAGAAACCCATACCCCAGGTTATTTTCTGACTCTCTCCGACTTACGCGGTTCTTGTGTATTCGAAGATCATTGGTATAGTTTCATCCTTGATGAACTATTTGTGTTCCATTAAGGACTCGGTTACTGGAATTGTATTATTCTGATTTTCATCGAGTTTTACTTTCCTCCCACTTACCACTGCATATCGGTATTCCTCTAAGGAAAACCACATGGCGAGCAACAATTACATTGTTCTATTGTGAGTTGTATAAGTACTATACTTTGGTTTCCCTAGGATAACCTACAACTTGGCACTTATCCGATTTGGGTTCTAGTTTGGTATCATCCAAACATATGCCCAGCATCCCAAATCTTCAGGAATGAGAAAACCTAGTTTCTTTCTTGTTCATATCTAATATGAAGTCTGTCAAATAGATTTTTATGGAACCTTATTCTAAATAAGTTATGCATTGTTAATGGGTATCCGTTGAAGGAAATGGTAGCTCAGAACGACTCATGATTAACCTTATCATGTCTAACAAAATTTGATTTATCCGTTCGGACACACCGTCAAATTGACGTGTTCCGGGAGGAGTCCTCATTGAAAGAATATTATACTCTTTCAAGTATATGAGAAACTTATTACTTAATTATTTTCATCATGGTCTAACCGTGACGGTTATAAACTTTAGCCAATATGTTTGTCTATTTTGTGTCGAAACTGTAAAAGTTTCTGATTTGTGTTCAAAAGAAACACATAACCATAACGCGATGCCTCATTCGAAAAGGTCACGAAACATTCATATCCATTTCTAGCCTATCTAGATATGGGCCCACTTGCTTCACTATGAACTAGGGCTAACAGATCAGTGGCACTTGCACTTTTACCAAGTAAATAGTATTTTAGGCACTTTGCCCAATAAACTAGATTCGTCGACTTCATTTGAATAGAATCAAATCCGTCCTAGTATCCACTCTTTGAAAGTGTGAATATACGAGTCTTGTTTAATTGTGTCCCAGACAACAATGCCACATTAAAGTTTTAACTGATCAAATCAGTTTGAGCTATTAGTTTGTCATATCATATGTTTGAGATTTATTTATATTCAAAATATAAATACTGTTATTCACATCTAATGTGTTTATCTCACTATCATCTTTATATAATGAAACACTTTAGTGTTCTAGAATATAAAGATATATCCGCAACGGATTATACTCTGATGTAGAGATAATGTTTCTAGTCAAACTAGTTACATTCTAACAGTTCCCTAATTTAAGTACATACCCAAAGGGTAGTTCCTAAACTTAGGTATCTATGGTTAAAACAGCGACTTTCGTCCCGTTTCCTATTCGCAGATTAATCTCAACTGAAGTCAGTATCCTGCTTACAGCAGATTCTGCACACCAGTACATATTTATGTACCACATTTAGTATCTAAAATCCAATTTTAATACTAGTACTGAACATGTTTATGAAAAACATATTTGAGGTCGGAGCCTTGCTCCGTCTTTTCTTCCTTCATGTCTGCCTTGTCCATACGGCAGTCACGCTTCCGTGTCCCCGTTTGCCACAATTTAGACAGATATTTAGGGATATGTCATTTATCTTCCCAGAAGATTCTAATGATTTTGCCTTTGCCCTTTTCTACATCTCAGAAGCGTTCAGCCTAGCCTTGGCTTTCTGGAATGTTGAATTAAGATGCGCCTTGCGCTTCTTGCCATATTGCAAACTTTGGCTTTGACTCCTTGAGTATAGCCATTAACTCTCCAAGAGTTTACTATTTCAATTTAGTACTTCTAAGATCTAATGATAGATCTATGAAGATCCTTCAATTTCATTATCATACTTTAAGGATCTAATCCTTAGTTCTGATTAGGAAATAAATGAGTCTATTTGGCAAGTTTAATGGATTAAGCACTAAAGTTATCATCACATGAATATTCCAAATATCATGTTCTATTATTTTCTTAACTTTGGGCTTAGGCCTAATATGTTATTTTATCAAATAAAGTAACTTATTAGTTTTCAGGACCATCCTGAAATTTTATTCCCAATTTGAAGATTAAAGTCGTTCAAATACATTTTCACCCAGGATTATGTTTTAAACACTAATATTTCAATTTATCTTGATTCTAATAGTTTAACTATTTAATCAATGATTTAGGTATTATTTATTATAATGATTACTATAGTCCAACTATATAATCAACTATAATTTAATAGGTTAATTCAATTATATTGATTACTATAATCCAATTATAAAATCAACTATTAATTGAAATAGTTTGAATACAGTCCAACTGTTTAATTAAAACAACATTAATTATTAGTCCAACTAATAAATTAATTTATTTGATGAATAATTTGATTGAGCGCGTATGGCAAGTTACTAAATGAATATTGCAAATTTAATACTTGCCTCCCACTATTTTTCGGCGAGCCTCTAACCCTCTGTGGAGTACTCAGTAAACCTTGTTTCCTAGTGGGCTAGGATCCCGTTAAATAACACACAATCTTGACTTTGGCCAACAAATTGTATGATAATTAACTAGGTAGATCTCTAAGATCAATTGGATCCCATCCAATTCCTAGATCCAGTAGGGGGACATCCAAGTCTGAAACATATATCTTATATATGCCAATATATCCAATATATTGCCTAACCTTTTTCCTCTGAATCAACTAAGCCTTGGCTTTGGCACAACAAACTTAGTGATCCCAGTTAAGCGGAACCCATTGGACCTTGGAAAGCTTCGTAATCAATGTCGATGGATAAGAAGTGATCTTGACTTTGGCCAACAAATCACAACTTGGACAAGACACCAATATGGAACAAAGCCTTCATGATTCAAACACATCCTCGACAGACAAAGGCCTTGACTTTGGCCAACAAACCAAAACCAGTCTTGGATCTTGAGTAAGAATCACTCAATGGAAGGAAAAACGCTTAATATTTTGTGAGGGTTTTTCGCATGCAAATTGGCAACCAATTTATTATCTTTGTTAAGGTCTCATCATCATACACCCTTAAACATGCATTCTAAAAACATAATAAGGCGCATATAAATAAATAATAATGATATGCGGATGGATATTTAACACATTGTTCCTAGAACAAATCTCTCTCTTACCTCTCTCCCACTAGCACAAGTATTGGTTCTACCCGTTACATAACACTTCTAAAGAAACCTCATTTACATTGAGGGGAATAGGTGAGAAGATAAATACATAGAGTAAGGAGGTAATAGGCTGGACACGCAGGTCCAATTAATAAATTCTAAATTTATTACAACAATTTCCAAAATTGCCCCACCCATCTAATATCCATCTGATATACATTATTCATGCATCGCAACCATGTATTCACACAAGCATGTTATCAATCAATCAATCCAATTAATTTATCTGATAATTAATGACCATCCAATGTTCAAACAATGATTTGATTTTGCGCGAGTCAAACTCATTTTACGAATAAGTACTCAAAGTATGAATTCTTGAATTAAATTAAACTACAACATTAAATCCAATTTAATATGTATTTAATACTGATTCACTTATTTTAATTCCAAATTAAATATTACACTTTATTAATAAACCTTTACGACTTAGATTCCAAATCTAATCGTTACGGGTCTCAAAGCCCGATTAACATCCAATGTTTATTTAATTAAAGTCCAATGGGCTTTCAATTAATTTCTTAAGGTATGGACTTTTGGTCAACTTGGGTCTAACCCAAAAACTAAAGCCCATTTAAAGGAATCACCCTTATATGACTAGAAACCAATTTAGGCCTATTAGGCCCAATTAAAGTTAAAGGTCCATTAGTCATAATTGAACTTTATGGATATGGTTTTGGGCCTAATTGGATCCAGCCAATTTGCCTAAACCAATCTTGGTACAACCAATCCCAATAAGCCCAATTATAACTTTTAAAGCCCAAATCCAATTTAAGCCCAAATAATTAAATTACCAAAATTCCAATTTCATAATTTAATTATTCAAAGTGTATTCCATAATTAATTACCCAAATCAATATTTCCAAAACACAAATTTGTACAATTAATTATGCTCATTAACATTAAAACATGTCCAACACATTTTAATCAAAAATCAAACCCATTTACACGCTTACATGTCTCGGCAATGTGAGGTTAATTTATGTCTGATTTGGTTTCAATCCAATTAAATCCACAATCAATATTAAATCAACATTTCCAACCGTTTCAAGTCATCCAAAGATCAACGAAAAAAATACCAAGACATTAGGACATCAATTGAATTCGGCCAAGCCTCAATTTTTGGGGAAAAATGATCCAATCCAATTTTCATGAAATTTATCCAATCAAACTTCAATTAAAATCATTTAAGCATACTCAATCAAGAAATTTAACCAAATCATGCTCAAAATCAATTTACCCAATTTTAACCCTAAATTCAAGTTTCAAGCTTTTACTCGCTCTGATACCATTGTTGGGTTTCTCTAAGTCCCGAGGATCGATTATCAAGCAAGAAACATAAGTGCGAATACATGAAGAAGTTACAGAATACTTACATCGATCGGTTGAGGCGATACGGTGAAGAACAAAACTTTTCTGCCCTCCTTGGAAGCTCACGGAACATGCAGTTTTTGTGCTCTCCAATTTTCGGCAATGGTGATCTCCATCAAGCTCCAAGCTTTGTGTTGATTCCTTGCTCACAAGTGGGTTTCCCTATCACCTTAGGATGAATCCTTTATGTGCTAGCACTCTTGATTTTGCAACAAAATCACCACATTTCTTCTCCTTGGCTCTCGGCAGTGGCCAAAACCAAAAGAGGAAAACAGCCCATTTTGGGCGTGAGAGAGAGGGAGAAGAAGAGAGAAAGATGTGTGTTGGTTGGTTGCAAAATGTGTATCTAATAAACTAAAAATAAATATCCAAATTCATTTACTAATTTTGCTTTTCCAAAAAGTCAAGCCATTAAAGCTTTGCCAACCACTACATCAACTATTCACATCACAAGTACTACACATCACATCACTCAAAGTGACAAGTGATTTGACGCTTGAAGTGACTAGCGATTTGACGCTTGATGTGACTTGCGGGTCGCACTTTAATTCGAAATGCGAGTGCGCTCGCAAACACTCCCGGGCTCGGGTTCGCTAATTCCAAATTAACGAATTTTCCGTTGCGACGTAATTAAATAATTATTCCTAGCAAAATCACTATTCACGTCACTAACGAATTAATTCTAAATTAAATCGTTTGCCCGAATTAAATTCTAAATTTAATTCCGCGTCGAAATCCAATTTCGTATAATATATCGAATATATTATTTTATCGATTAATTCTAAATTAATCATTTTTCTCTCTTTAATAAATATTTTATCCCAGATAAAATATTTCCGTAATTAATCTCAGATTAATTTTATCTCTGATCTAATTAATCCCAGATTAATACAGTACGAGTCATACGTCATCGGTGAATCTTCGAGAAGCGACCCATGAGATCCCCGGATATGTTGGCAGTAAATTCGGTCGTCGGACTATCCGAACACGTACGTACCTAGTACTACGTTTATACCGATTTACAAGAGAATGTTGGCTTCTAGCAAAGCGTCATGCCTACCCAATTCTCCAGAAATATCCTTACAGGAATATATGATATGTATCAGGCGTAGTATACGTAGTATTGCGTATTTCGATCCAGTATCTGATGTCACGTGCAAGGCCTGGGGCTGGAAATGTGTCTGCCCCGTACGAAGCACATATCAGATCTCTGGTAACTAGTCTCTATAATCGGATAAACATGACCTAGTCATTTTATCCCGATGACTGCAGTACATAAGAGAACCAGTTCCGTATCATACGTGACCATCATCTCCACTATGACTGGAGTGATACTTCCATATTGACATCATACCCAACACAATACGATTCTCAATATACCCAGCAGGGGCATACACAGAACCTGTTAAAGCCTTGGACGACCTAAAACCAAAGCATATTGATTGTCGCAAGTATTAGCGGTGCAAGTCTCAGGTTAAGACCAAATACACCTACCCTGATTCGGACTTCCATAGACACATAGTCATACTACCAGTGGAATTCCGAGGGGTCTATCCAGAGCGAAGCTGTTTTCCGTACCATCGGTAAAACACAACCTCCTACTACACTTGCATGAATATCCTATACCCAAATATATGAGAACTATGTCGTTATGCCCTCACAACGCGCACAAGTGTAATACTAGTCTTTTACGCATTATCGATGTCCAATCTCGATACTACTCTGACTAGGGATATTTAATGATTAAACCTTCGTCGATTAATACTGTCTCATATCATCTCAATCCAGGAACTAATCATAAGGACCACCTATCATTTATACATCTTGGTGATCTAATCACAAATGATAAGAGAGCAATTTCCTTTGTCACATAGTTAATTTGTACAACAACACCATGATTTGTAAAAATAGTGACGCTATGGGTCATAACTGTCCAACATTGCGTATTACGATCCAGTATCGGATGTCACATGCTAGGCCAGGGGCTGGAATTGTGTCTGCCATGTTCGAAGCGTATATTGGATCACATGCACTAGTCTCTATAATCGGATAATCATGACCTAGTCATATTATCCCGATGACTGTGGTACTTAAGAGTAACAGTTTTATATCCATGCGTGATCGTCATCTCCATATAACTGAAGTGATATTTCCATCTTGACATCACACCCAACACACTACGATTCTCAGTATACCCAGAAGAGGCGTACACAGAACCTGTTAAAGCCCCGGATGACCAAAACCAAAGTATATTGATTGTCGCAAGTATTAGCGATGCAAGTCTCAGGTTAAAACCAAATACACCTACCCTGATTCAGATTCCCATAGACACATAATCATACTACCAATGGGATATCGAGGGGTCTATCCAGAGCGAAGCTATCCCCGTACCATCAGTAAATAGAACCTCATATCACACTTGCATAAGTATCCAATACTTAAATATATGAGAGCTATGCTGTTACGCTTCCATAACGCGCACAAGTGAAATACAAGCCTATTCCGCATTATCGATGTCCAATCTCGATACTACTACGACGAGGGGTATTTAATGATTAAATCTTTCGTGGATTAATATTGTCTCATATCTTATTAATCTGGAACTAATCATAAGGACTTTTATCATTTATATATCCGAGTAATGTAATTACAAAATGATAAAAGAGTAATTTCCTTTGTTTAATTTTGTACAATAACACCATGTCATTTACAAAATAGTGATGCTATAGGTCATAATTGTCCAAAAATCTCCCACTTGGCCTATAGCCAACCACTCAAATGTCTAACACCTGAACTATATACGGGTCGCTCATGCTTATGCTGAGTTATCACTTTCACCAGCGGATTTACAAGGTTATCATCTGATGTGATTTATTCGATCATTAGATCGCCACGATGTATGATCTCACGAATCAGATAAAACCGTCGAAGTACATATTTGGATCAATGATGAGACCGTAATTCATTAGCTTGCGATGTAGCCTAGCTAAGTTGCTCACAAAACTACTTCTAATCCAATTAGGAATTTTATAGATCCAAAATGCTTCTTCTGCTACCTCAGCTGCAGTAGGATAATCCACTTTTGTTGAATCGGAAATAGTATCTTGCTTGGAATATTTCCAGCTCACTGTTCTGTTGTTCAAACAAAATAAGTACCCTTAATGCGACTTACAGTCGCTTTATCGGTTTGGAAACTTGCAACGGTGAACCTAGTCACTTCAAGTTCTCATTCTCCATGGATTAAGAATGCATCCTTAGTTCGTCTAAGATACTCAAGAATGTTCTTAACATGAATTCAGTGACTATCACCTGGATCGGCCTGATTGTGACTTCATATGCTCAAAGCATATGAGACACCAGGTCACGTACATATTTGTCACAATATGAGTTCTCAGAGAGTGCCAACAACTTTTAGATCTATCCCAGTAGATCCTTATTCCTAGAATAAAGGTTGCATCTCCCAAGTATTCCATCGAGAATTTTAATAAAAGCCAAGCTTTCACCGATTGTTAATATGGGAATGTCATTTCCAAGAAATAATACATCATCAACGTATATGACAATCATTGTCAGTGCGCTCCCACTAGCCTTCTTATATACACAAGAATCATCTTCGTTTTGAATGAAACCATATTCTAATATGATCTTATCAAAACGTTGGTTCCAAGAACACGATGCTTGCTTCAATCCATAAATGGATCGAATAAACTTGCAAACCTTGTTTGCATGTTTCGGCATGATAAAACCGTCAGGATGTTATAAACATCCTCCAAAAGTTTTCCGTTAAGGAAGCGATTTTGACGTTCAGTTGCCATATTTCATAAATGAAATATGCAGCACTTGCAAGCATTATCCGAATGGATTTAATCATGGCAACGGGTAAAAGGTTTCGTCGTAATCGACACCATATTGATGACGATACCCTTTCGCTACAAGCCTAGCTTTGTACGTTTGTATGTTTCCATCCATGTTTGTCTTCACCATGAAGACACGTTTGCTACCAATAGGCACAATGCCTTCTGGTACATCAACCAGTGTCTAAACTTTGTTGTATACATGGAATCCATTTCGGACTTCATGGCACTTTGCCATAAACCAGAGTCGATACCTTGTATCATTTCCTCATACGTAGTCCGTTCGTTATCCTCAATAAGATTAATATCTTTATGAGGTGAGATCAGAAACCCATACCTCTTAGGTTGTTTCCTGACACTCTCCGACCTACGCGGTTCTTGTGTATTAGAAGATTTTGGTACAGATTCATCCATGATGAACTGTTCGTGTTCCGTTAAGGGATCGGTGCCAGGAACAGTATTACTCCGATTTTCATCGAGTTCTACTTTCCTCCCACTTACCACTGCATTTAGGTATTCCTCTTAGGAAAACCGCATAGAGAGCAACAAATATCTTTGTTCTCTTGTGAGTTTTGGAATTAGTTTCCTTAGGATAACCAATTACAAATAGGCACTTATCCAATTTGGGTTGTAGTTTGGTATCATCCAAACATATGCCCAGCACTACCAAATCTTCAGGTTTAAGAAACCCGGTTTCTATCATGTCCATATTTCATATGGAGTCTGTCCAACAGAATTTAACGGAACCTTATTCAAAATAAGTATTGCACTGTTCAATGCGTATCCCATAAAGGAAATTAGTAGCTCAGTGTGACTCATTATTAACCTTACCATGTCCAACAAAGTTCGGTTTCTCCGTTCGGACAGACTGCTCAATTGAGGTGTTCCGGGAGGAGTCCATTGTGATAGAATACCATACTCTTTCAAGTAATCGAGAAACTCATTGCTTAAGTATTTTTTTACCATGGTCCGACCGTAATGTTTTAATACTTTTGTCAGTCTATTTTTCTACTTCGTGTCGAAAATCTTTGAATATATCAAAAGTTTCTGATTTGTGTGTCATAAGATATACATAACCATAACGTGATGCAACATCCGTAAAGGTTACGAAGTATTCATATCCACCTCTAGCCTGGCTAGATATGGGCCCACTAAGTCACCATGAACGAGGGCTAACAGCTCGGTGGCACATACACATTTACTGTTAAAAGGCATTTTAAGCACTTTGCCTAATAAACAAGATTCGCAGACATCATTTGAATTATGATCAAATCTGTCCAAGTATCCACTATTTGAAAGTGTAGATATACGAGTCTTATTAATGTGTCCCAGACAACAATGCCACAAATAAGTCTCATCTGATTAATTTCGTTTGAGCCATTTGTTTGTCATGTTATATGTTTCAGATTTGTTTATATTCCAAATATAAATATTGTTATTCACATATAATGTGTATATCTCTATATCATCTTTATAAACAAAACACCAGTGTTCTGGAACATAAGGTATACCCGCAAAGGGTTAAACTTGATATAGGGATAATGTTTCTAGTCAAACTAGGTACATTATAACAGTTTCCTAATTTAAGTACATACCCCAAGGGCAGTTCCAAAACTTAGGTTCCTACGGCCAAAACAGCGACTCCCGTCCCGTTTCTGACTTGTAGGTCGATCTCATCTGAAGTCAGTCTCCTGCTAATCAGCAGATCTCGCACATCAGTATATATGTATGTACCACATTCAGTATTAAAAATCCAATTTTAAAACTAGTAGTGGATACGTTTATTACAATAACAAACATATCTGAAGTCGGAGCCTTGTCCGTCTTCACTTCCTTCATGTCTGCCTTTGTCCATACGGCAGTCACGCTTTCAGTGACCCCGTTTGCCACAATTTAGGGAGATATTTTGATATATGTCATTTGTCTTCCCAGAAGACTGTGATGATTTTGCCTTTGCCCCCTTTTTTTCCACACCCTTAGAAGCCTTCGGCCAAGCCTAGGCCTTTTGGGATGTCGAAGTAAGATGCGCCTTGCGCTTCTTGCCCTTTTGGAAGCTCTGGCTCTGCTTCCTTGAGCATAGCCATTAACTCTCCAAGAGTTTTCTCTTGGTTCTAGATGAACCCGCCCCAGCTTTCGGGCAGAGACTATAGATCAAATCTATGGAAGTCTCGACCTCATAGGTAATGCCCAGCTAACCTAGCTGTTCGATGTCAGCAATCATCTGCGGCACCTAGTGCTCGACAGATGTACCCTCTGACATACATGAGCGAAAGAGCTTCTTTTGCAATACGTACTTCTAAGATCTAAAGTTAGTTCTATGAAGATCCTTTGATTTCAACATCATGGTATAAAGATCTAATCTTTAATCTGACGATGAAATTAAGGTGTCATTGCGGCAAGCATAACAGATTGAGCACTAAAGTTATCATCACAATGAGTCTTCCAAAGCTCATGCTCCACTATTTGCTCAACTCCGGGCTTAGGACCGAGAGGTTTCTCTATCAATAGAGTAACTTTTCAACTCCCAAGACTATTCTGAGATTGATTTCCCAATCTGAAAATTTACGCCGTTAAAGACATTTTCTCCTAGGATTATGTCCCTTAACGCTAATCTTTCAGTCATCTTGATTGCTATAGTCTAAATATCTAGTCAACGATTTTGGGTACACTCAAAATGTAATGGTTATTGTAGTCCAACTATATAACCAACTGCAAGTTGAGTAATGTGTTGTACAGTCTAACTGTTCAAAGAAATCAATATTTAATATTAGTCCAACTAATATATTTATAACAACGAAAAATAAATAAAAGAGCGCGTATTTGCAAGTATTTAAATGAAATTGCAAATTTAATATTTGCCTCCCACTATTTTTCGGCGAGTCTCGAACCCTCTATGGAATACACAGGAAACCTAGTTTCCTAGTGGGCTAGAATCCCGTTAAATAACACACAACCTTGACTTTGGCCAACAAGTTGTATGAAACTTAACTAGGTAGATCTCTAAGATCAATTGGATCTCATCCAATTCCTAGATCCAGTAGGTGGACCTCCAAGTCCGAAACATATATCCAATATATGTAAATATATCCAATATATTTCCTAACTTTTTCCTCTAAATCAACTAAGCCTTGGCTTTGGCTCAACAAGCTTAATGATTCTAGTTAAGCGTAACCCATTGACAGTGGAAAAGCTTCGTGATCGAAGTCGATGAACAAGAAGTGACCTTGACTTTGGCCAACAAGTCACAACCGCCCAAGACATACGATATAGAATAAAGCTTACGCGGTTCAAACACATCCGCGATGGACAAAGGTCTTGACTTTGGCCAACAAACCAATGCCAATCTTGGATCTTGAGAGAAAACCACTCAATGGAAGGAAAAACATTTAATATTGAATGAGGGTTTTTCGCGTAAATTGGCAACCAATTTATTATCTTTGATTAGGTCTCATCATACACCCTTAAGCATGCATTCTAAAAGCATAATAATGCGCGAAATAAAATTAATAATGATATGCGGATGGATATATAACAAACTTTGTTCCTAGAACAAATCTCTCAATTTCCTCTCTCCGCTAGCACTATTCTTACTTCTACCTAATTACATAACACTAAAAGGAACCTCATTTATATTGAGGGGAATTGGTGAGAAGAGAAATACAATGAGAAAATAGATAATAGGCTAGACACGTAGGTCCAATTTAATAAATTCTAAATTTATTACAATAATTTCCAAAATTGCCTTCACCCTTCTAATATCCATCCGATATACATTATTCATACAATACATCCATGTATTCACATAAAGCATGTTATTCAATCAATCTAATCCAATTAATTAAATTTTGAATTAATGACCATCAATGTTCAAACAACTATTTGATTTGCGCGAGTCCAACTCGTTTAAGAATAGATACTCAAAGTACGTATTCATGAATTATATCGAACTATACTTTTAAATCCAATTTAAATTGTATCCAATACTAATTCATATTTAATTCCAAATTAAATAATTAAACTTTTAAATGTGCCTTTTAGACTTGGATTCCAAATCCAATCTTTATGGGTTTCAAAGGCCCAATTAGTATCCAATATTATCCAATTAAAGTCCAATGGGCTTTTAATTAATTTTTTAGGCATGGGCTGTGGCAATTATGGATCAAACCCAAGATGCCAAGGCCCAATTAGGAATCACCCTTTGCCCAAAATCAATTTTGGCCCATTAGGCCCTATTAAATTATTAAAAGCCCAATTGTCATATTTGGACTTTATGAAAATGGTTTTAGGCCCAATTGGATCCAACCCAATTGTCCAAAACCAAACTTGGCCCAAACAAGCCCATTAACCCAAATACAACAAATTAAATTAATATATTATTCCAAATTACATATTAATTCAATTAAAGTGCAATGACCATAATTAATTAATTAACCTAATGTTTCCAAAACATCAATTTAATTTAATTAATCATGCCTTATTCCCAAATTCATGTCCAACACAAAATTGGGGCAAAATCAATTCTACAACATGCTTATAGCTCACGTTTTGACAAGAAATTATCATACAATTTGATTTCAATCCAATTAAATCAACATCTAAAATACATTTCATGCCAACAACACATCCAATTGTCTAATTTTCAAAAAATCACCATGAGCATCCTAGGGTATATTTTCGGCCAAGGTGGGAAATTGGGGATTTTTTATCTAATCAATTTTTCTCAATTACTAAGATGTACAAATCCAATTCAATATCATCTAAACTCAACCAAACAATCAATTTAGGAAAATCAAGCTCCAAACACAAAAATCCCAAATTAAAGTATATAAACCCTAGAATTCAAATCAAACTTAGGGTGGCTCTGATGCCATTGTTAGTGTTCCTAGAACATGCCAAGGAGTGAGTGAATAAAACAAAAGGAGTTGCGGAGTACTCACATTGATTGGATGAAATTTCAAGACTTTTCTTTGTTGTAGATGAAGCTCCAAGCTTTCTACGTTGATTCCAACACTTGGGTGAGTTTCCTTATCACCTTAGTTGACTCCTTGATGTGCTAGCATGAAAAAATTTTGCAACAAAATTCCATGGAGAGGATATGAAGCTCACGGTTTTTGCTAGAAATAGAAGGGTGAATAGTAGTCCAACTAGTTTCCAAAACTAAAATGACTTATTTATGTATTAAGTTTGTGTGTTGAATTGGTTTGAGTGTTTTAAAAGAAATCTAAGCTTTCACTCAACCATTATCAAATTCCATCAAATGTCAAACACGTTGATGTAAGTTGGTGGGCCCCACTCTAAATTCCAAATTTAAGTCGAACAAACCAACACGCAACTTCGCTCGGGCCCGGATTCGTTTAATTCCAAATTAAACGAATTTACCATTGCGACGCAATTAAATCCAATTTAATTAAATAATAATGCGTTGCAAAATCATTACGAAAGTCACTTACGAATTAATTCTAAATTAATTCGTCCGCATGAATTAAACTCCAATTTTAATTTCGCGTTGAAATATGATTTCAATTAATAGATACAATATATTATTTTAGCCCAAATATAAAAATTAAATAGAAAAATCCAATTTAACTATTAAATTTATTTTACCAATTAATTCCAAATTAATCGAGTTCTCTCTTCTAGTCGAATTAATCCCAGGTTAATTCTTGTCGCAATTAATCCCAGATTAATTTTCTCTCTGTTAATTAATCCAAGATTAATTATTACCGTAATTAATCCCAGATTAATTTTCTCTCTCATAATTAATTCCAGATTAATTCTGTTCGAGTCAAATGTCATCGGTGAATCTTTGGGAAGCGACCCAAGAGATCCCTGGATATATTGGCAGTAAATCCAGTCATCGGACTATCCGAATATGTGTGTACTTAGTACCACGTTCTTACCGATTTACAAGACATGGTTGGCTTCTAGCAAAGCATCGTGCCAACCCAATTCTCCAGAAATATTCATTAAAGGAATATATAATCTTTATCAGGCGTAGTATATAGTGTATTGCGTATTACGATCCAGTATCGGATGTCATATGCTAGGCCTGGGGCTGGAATTGTGTCTGCCCCGTGCGAAGCATATATCAGATCACAGGCAACTAGTCTCTATAATCGGATAATCATGACCTAGTCATATTATCCCGATGACTGCAGTACTTAAGAGTACCAGTTCCGTATCCATGCATGATCATCATCTCCATATGACTGAAGTGATACTTCCATCTTGACATCACACCCAACACACTACGATTCTCAGTATACCCAGAAGAGGCATACACAGAACCTGTTAAAGCCCCGGATGACCAAAATCAAAGTATACAGATTGTCGCAAGTATTAGCGATGCTAGTCTTAGGTTAAGACCAAATACACCAACCCTGATTCAGATTCCCATAAACACATAGTCATACTACAAATGGTATTCCGATGGGTATATCCAGAGCGAAGCTATCCCCGTACCATCGGTAAATAGAACCTCCAATCACACTTGCATAAGTATCTAATACTTAAATATATGAGAACTATGTCGTTACGCTTCCATAACGCGCACAGTGCAATACTAGCCTATTCCGCATTATCGATGTCCAGTCTCGATAATGCTACGGCTAGGGATATTTAATGATTAAACCTTCCGTAGATTAATATTGTCTCATATATTATTAATCCGGAAATAATCATAAGGACTTTTATCATTTATATATCCGAGTAATCTAATTACAAAATGATAAAAGAGCAATTTCCTTTGTCACATAGTTAATTTTGTACAAGAACACCATGTCCTTTACAAAATAGTGATGCTATGGGTCATAATTGTCCAATAAATACATCTATCTAATATGTATAATGATATTACCACTAATAAGGTTTGAAGTTAAAATTTAATTATTTTATTAATAAATAATAAAATATACAATGCATTATTCGGATTGGCACTCCAAGCACCAACTCCAACATCAATTGTCATCATTATTCAGAAGATAAGAAAATCAATCTAATAGCTATTGAGTTTACTGATTATGCTATGATTTCGTGGGATCAGATTGTCAGTAATCAGATGAGGAACTATGAGAGGCCAGTTCAGACATGGGCAGAACTTAGGGGTCTCATGAGGAAGAGGTTCATACCCAACCACTACAACAGAGAGTTATATCAGAAACTACAACATCTGTATCAGGGGTCTGAGAGTGTTGAAGATTTCCATATAGAGAAGGAGATTGCCATGATCATGGTGAATGTAGTTTAAGAGGTAGAAGCTACTATGACACGGTTTCTAAGAGGCTTAAATTGAGATATTAACAACATATTGGAGTTGCATCATTATATTTATTTGGAGGATATGCTTCACATGGCTATCAAGGTACGGAGGCAACTCAAGAAGAAGTCCGCACCCAAATTGGGTACTCAAGCTACTTCTATTGCAAGAGGAAACATGATCCGAATGATAAACGAGAATGAGGCTTTAATAATCCTAGAGGCAAGACTAGTGGAGGCTTTATAAGCCTAGAGGTGAGATTAGTGGAGGCCTTAATAAGCTTATGGGCGAACCTAGTTCCAAGGGTAAGGAGGCTATAGAACTAAGCAATGCTAGACCAAAACTAGAGGGTACATATCTACCAGAACTAAGGATGTCAAATGTTTTAAGTGTTTGGGCATGGGACAATATGCTTCACAATGTCCCAATAGGCAAACCTTACTGATTAATAATAAGAACGGAGATGTGTACTCTACAGATAGTGAGGCTTAAGATAAGATGCCAGAGTTAGAAGATATTAGTGACTAGAAAAGAGTTGCATACTCATTGGATAATTTATCTTTGGTGGTAAAACGTGCTTTGGATGAGAGTAACCAGCAGAAGGAAGAACATATTCCACATCATATGTTGTGTGAATGGCAAAGGGTGTAGTAGGGTCATAGATAAGGGTAGTTGTACCAATGTTGCTATCACAGCTTTAGTTGAGCAGTTGGGGTTGAGTTTCTAGAAGAAGTAAATGTGGTGAAGCAAGTATTATTGAGCTTTACCATTGGGCTGTACACTGATGTTGTCTAATGTGATGTGACACTGATGCATGAATGACATATTCTTTTGGGCATGTTGTGGCAGTTTGATAAGAGGGCTATTCAGGATAGGTTCAAGAACATCTATTCCTTTCAATATAAAGGAAAACCCATTACCTTACATTCACTTACACCAAGATAAGTCCATGAGGACTAAGTCAAGTTGCAACTTGAGAGGGACATATAGAAATAGAGAGGAAACACAACATTGGAGGAAAAGAGTAAGAGTGGTGAGCTAAAGAGGGCTAAGGGCGAATCTAGTGACAAAAATAAGGCCAAAGCCATGAGTGTATCCAAGGAGAGTGTGAATAAACGTGAGGGGGAAACAAAAGGGCGAGTAAAAAAAAGCTTCTACAGGGGTGAGGGTGAAGCGATGAAAGCTTTCAAGTCTAGCAAGCCTGCTATTATTAGTCCACAAGAAGTCATATGATTATTTTGCTAACACTAACACTTTGTTTCCTATGTCTATTTCATCTCTTTTGTATGAATATAATGATGTACTGATAGAGGACAATCCTAGTGGGCTTCCACCTATTAGAGGCATTGAGCATCAAATAGACTTCATACTTGATGTGTCATTTCCAACAGGCCAGCTTACAGAAGCAATCCTGAGGAAACGAAGGAACTTATGAGTCTAGTTCAGGATTTGATGTATAATGGATATGTTAGAGAGAATATGAGTCCATATGTGGTTCATATACTTCTAGTTCCTAAGAAAGATAGGAAATACGGATGTGTATCGATTGTCGAACAATCAACAATATAACGGTAAAGTATCACACTCTATTCTTAGGCTAGATGACATGTTGGATAAATTGCATGGTTCCGAGATATTTAGAAGATGGATCATAAAAGTGTTGGGTTTTTTAGGTCTAACAAAGATCAAATTAAGCATATGAAATGTGTGAATACGCAAAGTAAAGTAGCGGAAATACTCACTTTGATCGGCTTGGATGTTGGCGGAGATTTCAAAACTTTTGCCTCAATGGAAATTGCTCCAAGCTTCTCCTTTGATGTATGTTGAGCTTCCAGGCTTGTCCTTGAATTCCAAACTCATAGATAAGTGTCCCTAACACCTAAGAATGACTCCATGGATGTGCTAGCACCTTTGATTTTAAAGCAAAATCAAGAAGCAAATGAGCCTTAGGCTCATGGCATTGGGAGAGAAAAATGAAGGCCAAGTTTCGGCCATAGAGAAGAAAAAGAGTGAGTGAGTAATTTTCAATTTCCAAAATCAAGTAAGTAAAATACCAATTACCAAAAGTTAGTAAAATGTCTTTCACTCATCAATAAAACAAGCTTGTGTGTTTCACAAGTTTCCAACAACCCAACCACTTCCATCAACCAAAAGTAGATGAGATGGACTAGATGATGTGACTTGTGCGGGCCCCACTTGATTCAAAATCTGAGTGGGCCCCACGAACACATCACGGGCTTGGGTTAGCTAATTCTGAAATAACGAATTTTCCGTTGCGACGTAATCAAATCAAATTTAATTAAATAATTATGCCTAGTAAAATTACTATTCACATCTCTAGCGAATTAATTCTAAATTAATTCGTTCGCCCGAATTAAAATCCAATTTTAATTCCATTATGAAATCTAATTTCATTTAATATAACGAATATATTATTTTATCGATTAATTCCAAATTAATCGCTCTCTCTCTATTAATTGAATTTTATCACAGATAAAATTCTCTGTAATTAATCCTATATTAGTTTTCTCTCTCTTCTAATTAATCACAAATTAATTATGTTCGAGTCATACTTCATCGGTGAATCTTCGGGAAGCGACCCATGAGATCCCTGGATATGTTGGTAGTAAATCCGATCATCGAAGTATCCGAATACGTGCGTACCTAGTACCACGTTCTTACCGATTTACAAGACATGGTTGGCTTCTAGCAAAGCATCGTGCCTACCCAATTCTCCAGAAATATTCTTTTAAGGAATATGTAATCTATGTCAGGCGTAGTATACGTAGTATTGCGTATTCTGATCCAGTATCAGATGTCACATGTTAGGCCTGGGGCTGGAATTGTGTCTGCCCCGTATGAAGCACATATCGGATCTCTGGTAACTAGTCTCTATAATCGGATAATCATGACCTAGTCATATTATCCCGATGACTGCAGTACATAAGAGTACCAGTTCCGTATCATATGTGATCATCATCTCCATATGACTAAAGTGATACTTCCATCTTGACATCACACCCAATACACTACGATTCTCAATATACCCAGAAGAGACGTACACAGAACCTGTTAAAGCCCCGGACGACCAAAACCAAAGTATACTAATTGTCGCAAGTATTAGAGATGCAAGTCTCAGGTTAAGACCAAATACACCTACCCTGATTCGGCCTTCCATAGACACATAGTCATACTACCAATGGAATTCCGAGGGGTCTATCCAGAGCGAAGCTGTTTCCGTACCATCGGTAAACACAACCTCCTATCACACTTGCATAAGTATCTTATACTTAAATATATGAGAACTATGATGTTATGCTCCCACAACGCGTAGAAGTGCAATACTAGTCTATTCTGCATTATCGATGTCCAGTCTCGATAATACTACGACTAGGGATTTTTAATGATTAAACCTTAATGGATTAATATTGTCTCATATCTTATTAATCCAGAACTGATCATATGGACTTTTATCATTTATGTATCTTGGTAATCCAATTACAAATGATAAAAGAGCAATTTCCTTGGTCACATAGTTAATTTGTACAACAACACCATGTCATGTACAAATAGTGATGCTATGGGTCATAATTGTCCAACAATCTCCCATTTGGCCTATAGCCAATCACTCAAGTATCCTACACCTGAACTATGTACGGGTCGCTCAAACTTCTGCTGAGAAACAGCTTTTGTCAGCGGATTTACAAGGTTATGATCTGATGCGATTTATTCGATCATCACATTGCCACGATATATGATCCGAACGAATCAGATGAATTAGTTGAAGTACATACTTGGATCGTTGATGAGACCATTAATTCTTTAGCATGTGTTGTAGCCTAGCTCAGCTGCTAACAGAACTACTCCTAATCTAATTAGGAATTTTACAGATCCAAAATTGCTTCTATTGCTGCCTCAGCTGCAGCAATATTCCGCTTTTGTTGTTTATTCGGCAACAATATCTTGCTTGGAAGATTTCCATCTCACAGTTCCGTTATTCAAACTATATTGAACCCTTATTACAACTAATAGTCATTTTTGTCGGTTTGGAAACTTGCAATGGTGATCCCAGTCACTTCAACTTCTCTTTCTTCATAGCTTAAGAAATCATCCTTCGTTCGTCTAAGACACTTAAGGATGTTCTTAACATCAATCCAGTGACTATCACTTGGATTGGCCTGATTGTGACTCCATATGTCAAAGCATATGAGACACTTGTAGGCATTGCATTTTTGCATACCGAACCCGATGAGGAGTCTTATAAGGAGGCACCACCTTTTAGTCGTGGAGTTCGCGGAAAGCGGTCGAAGGAAAGGTTAAGTCAAGAGATAATACATTTTGGAATTAATTCGCTGAGTTCGCTCAAAGTTTGCTTGCTAAAAGTTCGTTTCAAAGCGTGTCTACAACCCGAAAATCACCGCAAACCCTTCCAAGCCCACCTAGACACCCAAATCCGCATCCAAAGCCCATTAAACCAAAACCAACCAAACACCAAGCCCACCACCCTTGAGGCCCACGACCATGACACCAAATTTCACCCTCCTTGCACTATTCCAATATGATTTACCCTTCTACCAATTCACTTTAACCTTTGACCTCACCTTTTACCTTGGTATCAATTTTCCAAATCATTTATTAAACCAACCCTACACCATTTAATAGCCTCCCTCACCAAGTCAAGCATCTCCCCCACACCATTAACTCCCTACACCCCACGCCCATCACCTCCCACCTCCCTTTAATTCATTTTCAAATCACCTTTGTATATTGTCAAGAAAGCTACACAATTATACATTACTTTTCAACAAAGTTTTGTATCAAATTAATTACTCTTGGCCTACCTATTTAATACTCACTTTAGTTGCCTATATAAACCCCCATTTTCTGCCTTGAAAGACCTAGCATACATTAACAAAGACACTTAAGCATTTGGAAGATCCAAAGCAGCTCCTTGCTCTCACTCCATTCGCGCCCAAAGACCTCTCCCCTCACTGCCCTCAAGCCAGCGCCATTTGCTTCTATTCTGCCTCTCATCTCCACGCCCTTCATTACTTCCATTCAGCCCTAGTGTTCAAGCTCTTCACTGCCTCAAGTCAGTCCCTTATTCAGCTCCATTGATCAAGCACACATTCCCCCATTCACTGCCTTACATTCACACCTAAAGCTTCTCCATCACAGCCCCATAATCACGCACCCACTGCCTCTATTTCCACTGCAGTTCACGCACAAAGAGCCTTCAGTTCAGCCCCTCAACTTGCGCCTAAATCACCTCCATTTTCCTCCTCAAACCAGTATACAGAGTTGCCTCATCCAACCCTCATCATTCACGCCCAAACAGCAGCTCATTACACTCAAAACAGTGACCAAATTCACCAAAACAGTGAGCAAAACACTGAACTCGAAATCCTTTGAGGAACCAAGCAAACGGCCATCCAATACCCCTCTAAATCCACCAAAATAACCTTAAATACATCACCAACCAGTGAGCAAAGTACGAAGACCTGAAACGCAGCGAAGCGAACTCAAAACAGCGAGCAAAGTGGCAAAACAGTGAGCAAAGCACCAAAACAGCGAACCGGTGTGATCGTGGTGATTTAGCCTTTCCGACGGTCGTGTAACGTGTCTCCGAGCAACGACAAAAAAGGTTAGACCTGAGGGTTTATATTACAGAATTTTCTCACATAAAATAATGGTTTAAAAATGTATTTTATGGTATTTTAGCATGAGTAGTTAACTTGGCATGTTGTTGGAATTGGCTCACATGAAATAATGGCTTAAAAAATGTATTTTATGTGTTTAATGTGTTCAATTAGTTTAGTATGTTGTATTAAATTTATTTACATGAAATAATGATTTAGGAAACATATTTTTATGTGTTTAGTATGAATGATTAGCTTGACATGTCGTTTAGGATTAATTCACATGAAATAATGGCTTAGAATGGTTATTTGAGCATGTTATTTAGAACTAGTTCACGTGAAATAATGAATTGGTGTATGATGTGATTTTGGGTGAATGAAATATGTGTTCTTTCTTGTGGTATATTGGATGGAAACCCGGACATAAATTCCATAGCCGAATCCGAATGGACGGTATTATGGTTTGCACTCGGGATACAATGCCCCGTACCACTTGAAGGATTCATGTATTTCATTTCATCCAACTTGTATTTGAGCATGATTAGGCCATTATAATGTTGTTTTTTATTTCAAGCATGTTTTAGTTATTTACCTTTTATATGAGGAATTTAAGTTAAGGTATGTTTAGATTACTATGTATGTAGCATGTTTGATGTGTGCTGCCGAATGTTTGCCGTTATGAAAAGTTTACTGTTGAAGCATGCAAACCTATAATTTAGACTACTTTGACCAACATGTATGTTGAGTAGACTTGGTTAATATTGCACAAATCCATTCATTACAAACGACATAAGTAAGGGACCATTCCGAACCCAACGGTTTGAGGTCTTCCCTTGCGAGGGGTGAGTGCGGCCTTAAATCATTTTCCCGGTTCACACCGGGTGGCGACTCCATTATTCTCCGGTTTAGTCCCCCGTGGGCTACTCAGTACTCCCAACCGGGCCGCGAGCCCGGAACAGCATGCGTCGCCCAGTTTCTGTGTCCTACAGTCTGGCGACTCCACTGGGAATAGAGAATCGGCCCCGAAATAATGTCTTGTAATGTTTGTGATTTGTTCTTTAATTAACCATGTTTACTGTAGGTTTAAGGAGTTTAATCAAAGGCATTGTTGGGCTAGGTGATGGTTTGGTGTCTTCCTTCATTCACTACCTTTCTATAAGGAAAAGCTGTGAAGGCACCTAGATAATCATTTTCCTAGGGGATGGTTTGGTGTCTTCCTTCACTCACTACCTGTCTATAAGGAAAAGCTGTGGAGACACCTAGATAATTATCTTGTTGTGATAGACTAGTTTGGAGGACTCATTGTTTATTCCTGACACCAAGCGATAAGAGCCTAAGGGGCTTGGGTATTTAAGTGAGCCTCGCTCCACCCTCCCTCTGGGGAATCTACAACGGGAAGTCCATTCGACAGTTAGTCACACACCATATCTCGTTGGCACGTACCGTAAGGTATAAAAAAGGTGCGTTCACTTGGTCGCTTGATGAACCTTGAGTGGGGAGTCCTAGTTGTGAACAATCCTTCGTCGGCGAGAGCCTTTATTTACACTCCTGAAATCTACACAAGAACCTTAGTTTTGTGACCCTTAGAAATATTTGATTATGCTTGTATTTTGGACCATTATCATTTGGATTCGATTGGATTTTTGTCAATAAATGTGAACTTGTTGGGCCATTTAAACAGGGACAAGTTCATGTCCTTTGACAATTAGGCCAAAAGCTTCTAAAATGCCAATGGGCCATTTTGTGTTTAGGCCTCTTATCATTTGAAGTTGTTTAGATATATTATCGCAAAGTGTAAACTTGTTGGGCCTTTTCAACTGGGACAAGTTTACACTGCGCAATAGTGTGACTAAATACTTTGAAATGATAATGGGCCGATTGGTGTAAATTCTTTTATGAACTTATTCATTCCATACATTGCACACATATCATGCATACATGCATCATGCTAACCCTTGTGTTTCAAAAGCCATCATAGATTCCCATTGGGTTAGGGAAGAAGGCAGACTCATCAAAAGACCAGTGATAAACATGAGTGAATCTGTCAACGAGAGGTCCCGGATGGATCAGATGGAAGCCAATATTGCAAAAATGACTGAACAGCTCCAGACTTTGACTGCTGCCTTATCTAATGTGGTCGTACCCCGTGCTGGGGGTAGTTCTGAAAATGAGAGGCGTGAAGAGCCTCAGAACAGGGTTAATGATGACATTCCAATATTTGATGATGATATGGCAGAATATTCCGCTGGAAAAATAGCTGGGTCTCAAGCAGAATTGCAAAAACTTAGGGATCAGGTGGAAACAGTTACCCGCAAGATGAAGGGTAAAGATGAAGATTTACTGGACTACGAGTCAATGACTTTTGAAGAACAATTGCCGGCTAACTTTAAAATGCCGGATATTTCTAAATTCAATGGAAATGGGGATCCGAGGGTCCATCTCCGTCAATATGTTTCAATTATGAGTTCAGTGGGCCTATCACAGCGTCAGGCCCAAAAGATGTTTGGGATGTCACTCGAGGGGGCTCCCGTGGTATGGTACCACAGTCTCGAAAAGAAGGTTAAGGAAGATTGGAGGGAACTAGCTGATGCTTTTCTGAAACAGTATGTTACAGACTTGGAGATTGATTTGTCACTCCGCGATTTGGAGAACATCAAGCAGAAGCCGGAGGAGAGCTTCAAAGACTATGTGGATCGCTGGAGAAGCCAGCTTCTAAAAATGCAAACTCGGCCCTCGGAGAAGGACCAAATCAAGATGATCATCAAGGGTACCAAGCCCTCCATCTATGGCAAGTTGAGAAGGATGACCTCCATGATCACAGATTTTCGACAGTTGAGGGAAACTGTCATGGACATTGAAGAAGAGGAAGCTGAGAATAAGAAGTTCTATGGCCAGAATAAAAGAACTTTTGGAGGACACTCTGAGACCAAACCCGCTACTGCCGAGGTTGCCGCCATCAGGAACCGGCATTTCTCTAACTTGGGAAAGCCTTTGTCAAAAGTGTTTGAAAAGTTGAAGGGGCAAGGACTCTTGAAACCCTTAGAAGGCAAACCACTTCCAAATCCTCCACCGCCACACTTAAACGTGAACCTTTATTGTTACTTCCACCAGCAACATGGCCATGATACCAACAATTGCACCCGCCTCAGGCATGATATCCAGGACCTCATAGATTCCACAAAATACCTGACCCAGAAAAAGAACAACCCAACACACACAGAAACCCTCTGCCAAACTACCACTCTGTTCCACCACCCACCTACATGATTAACTCCGGCCTACCCGAAAGCTTCGTCCTCCAAGATTTCAACCACTCAACCTCCTTCATAGGGATAGGGGACAACAATGGCGAAGAACTCTAGGCCAAGGAAGAAGGCAATGCTGCAAATGATGAAGTTGTTCCTCATAGTTTATTTGATCCTGCTCTTTCATGTAGACACTGATTTAGTCTACCTGTTTGAACTATTTTCCTGAATGATAATAAAGACGTTCATTTCATTGAATCTCTTGTGCAATATGAGTATGTTTGACCTTGGGTACTACGATACTCAGCAATGTTTAGAACATGGAGAATCTTCGGAAGAAGCAAGCAGAAAAGATGAGATAGCCATTCAGAAACTGGGAAATAGAACAGTGAGACTGTTAGACTTAGAAAAGAATGAGTTCACCGAGCCAATCAATGTTGACAGAATGAAGCTGTGTTTTGTCTGAGGGAGAGAAGACTGGATAGTCACCTGTAGAAGACCTAACCCAATGAGATAGGAAGTTCATTCATGCATACACGTAACAAAATTGCATCTTGTATCCTGTGCTTTGTTTTTGTTTCATATTCACAGGTTTGGAAGAAGGAAGAAGAAAGCAACGAGGGTAAGCCAATCACAAATCTTGAAAGCACTGTATTGGATTCGGGTAGTAATCCTCGAGTCGAGGCCCACGCTGGTATCAGAATTGAGAATGAATCTGAGGGTTGAGACCCATTTGAGTTTCGGGAATGGATCACAGGGGGCGAGGCCCACAGTATTGGCGGTGAAAAGGAAGAATTCCTTAGCAGCAGTACAGTTTCAGGAATGAATCAATTTAGGGGAGGAATCCCAGAGTTGAGGCCCTTATGAGTTTGAGTTTCGGGAATAGATCCCAGGAGGCGAGGCCCACATTTTTAGCAGCAGAAAGGAAGAATTCCTTGGAGTGAGAAGAAAAGAAAAGAAAAAAGAAAGAAAAAAAAAATCCTTGATAGTTTAGCATATGTCCGGTGATGATATTGTATGCTGTAGGGAGAAGCCTTAGAAACGAGAAGTACGAGACACGATCTTATCCGGTATTCTGAATGGACTGACCTCATCTAGACTCATGAAGCACTTGATAAAGGTATCTCAATGGTAGAAGCCTGAGCGGTTGACAAGATGACTAGTCGAAGAGATAGTTGATCGGTGAATGACCGTTTGCCTAGATGTCCATCCTGGATTGCTTATGCTACGATACATGATATGGTTAGAAAGAATGAAAGAAAAGTCTCTGCAATGAAAGAAAAAAAAAAAAGAAAAAAAAAAAAAAAAGAAAATAGACCGCCTATAACCATTAAGCATGAAGCTACCCATGGGCGAGTATTAGGACCACCATGAGGAGAAATGCTACCTTAAAGGGTAGGTGTGTCAAAGACAGAAAAGAAAAAAGAAAAAGAAAAGAAAAAAGAAAAAGAAAAAGAAAATTCAAAGAGATAAGTAGAAGACCATATCATGTCGAGAATGCTGCAGTAATCACAGAATATGATCAAGACATCTAGGTTGGTTAGACCCACTGATCTAATTCTCTGAGACGAAATCATCAAGTTGGCTTACTTGGGAACAAGCTGTGAAAGAGCCTTGGCACACACGCACTAGGAGTCTAGTTTAGATCACCTATTCAGACCATCAGAGTTGAGTATATCGAGTACTTTGAAGATTCTCTGGTTTTGACGTGAAGCATCTATTGAGGACGAAAATATGTTTGACTATCAGGATTATCTCAAGTGAGGTATTACAATATGTTGAAATGAACCATTACAGTATCAGTTAATCTTGCCAGATACGGCAATCTGGGGGCGAGGCCCACATCATTATCATTATCAGTCTTGCCGGGTATAGTACTCTGGGGGCGAGGCCCACACCGACATCAGCATCAGTTCAGCCGAGAATGGCGATCAGAGTTCGAGAATGAACAAGCCGAGAATGGTAATCCGAGAATGGATCAGAGTTCGAGAATGAACAAGCCGAGAATGGTAATCTAAGAATGGATCAGAGTTCGAGAATGAACAAGCCGAGAAGAGAATGTAATCCAAGAATGGATCAGAGTTCGAGAATGAACAAGCCGAGAATGGTAATCCAAAATGGATCAGAGTTCGAGAATGAACAAGCCGAGAATGGTAATCTAAGAATGGATCAGAGTTCGAGAATGAACAAGCGGAGAATGGTAATCCGAGAATGGATCAGAGTTCGAGAATGAACAAGCCGAGAATGGTAATCCAAGAATGGATCAGAGTTCGATAATGAACAATCCGAGAATGGATCAGAGTTCGAGAATGAACAAGCCAAGAATGGTAATAGAACAAAGTTTAAGAATGAACGAGAATGTCAATCTGAGAATGACAATCCGAGAATGGAGCAAAGTTCGAGAATGAACAAACATAGAATGGCAATCCAAGAATGGAATAGGGTTCAAGAATGAACAGTTTGAGAATAGAGCAAAATCGAGAAGAGAATGAAGCACAGTTCGAGAATGCACAAGTCGAGAATGACAAGTCCGAGAATGGAACAAAGTTCAAGAATAAATGAAGAATGGCAATTCGAAAATGGCACTCTGAGAGTGGAGCACAGTTCGAGAATACGCAATCCGAGAATGGAGCCGATTTTGAAAATGAATAGAGAATGAGCAATCCAAGAATGGTACTCCGAGAATGGAACACGGTTCGGGAATGGACCACCTTACAGTGACGGTTCGGGAATGGACCACCATTATCATCAGTTTTGGGGATGCGTCCCAGGGTCGAGGCCCACATCAACTCAACACAGCAGGTGAACCAGGTGACAGCTGGCGAGCCAGGTAAGTAAAAATGCATTGCACGAACTTTGATAGGATTGTCATTGGCACACACTGAACAAATCCCATCAAAGGGGGCGACTGTAGGCATTGCATTTTTGCATACCGAACCCGATGAGGAGTCTTATAAGGAGGCACCGCCTTTTAGTCGTGGAGTTCGCGGAAAGCGGTCGAAGGAAAGGTTAAGTCAAGAGATAATACATTTTGGAATTAATTCGCTGAGTTCGCTCAAAGTTTGCTTGCTAAAAGTTCGTTTCAAAGCGTGTCTACAACCCGAAAATCACCGCAAACCCTTCCAAGCCCACCTAGACACCCAAATCCGCATCCAAAGCCCATTAAACCAAAACCAACCAAACACCAAGCCCACCACCCTTGAGGCCCACGACCATGACACCAAATTTCACCCTCCTTGCACTATTCCAATATGATTTACCCTTCTACCAATTCACTTTAACCTTTGACCTCACCTTTTACCTTGGTATCAATTTTCCAAATCATTTATTAAACCAACCCTACACCATTTAATAGCCTCCCTCACCAAGTCAAGCATCTCCCCCACACCATTAACTCCCTACACCCCACGCCCATCACCTCCCACCTCCCTTTAATTCATTTTCAAATCACCTTTGTATATTGTCAAGAAAGCTACACAATTATACATTACTTTTCAACAAAGTTTTGTATCAAATTAATTACTCTTGGCCTACCTATTTAATACTCACTTTAGTTGCCTATATAAACCCCCATTTTCTGCCTTGAAAGACCTAGCATACATTAACAAAGACACTTAAGCATTTGGAAGATCCAAAGCAGCTCCTTGCTCTCACTCCATTCGCGCCCAAAGACCTCTCCCCTCACTGCCCTCAAGCCAGCGCCATTTGCTTCTATTCTGCCTCTCATCTCCACGCCCTTCATTACTTCCATTCAGCCCTAGTGTTCAAGCTCTTCACTGCCTCAAGTCAGTCCCTTATTCAGCTCCATTGATCAAGCACACATTCCCCCATTCACTGCCTTACATTCACACCTAAAGCTTCTCCATCACAGCCCCATAATCACGCACCCACTGCCTCTATTTCCACTGCAGTTCACGCACAAAGAGCCTTCAGTTCAGCCCCTCAACTTGCGCCTAAATCACCTCCATTTTCCTCCTCAAACCAGTACACGAGTTGCCTCATCCAACCCTCATCATTCACGCCCAAACAGCAGCTCATTACACTCAAAACAGTGACCAAATTCACCAAAACAGTGAGCAAAACACTGAACTCGAAATCCTTTGAGGAACCAAGCAAACGGCCATCCAATACCCCTCCAAATCCACCAAAATAACCTTAAATACATCACCAACCAGTGAGCAAAGTACGAAGACCTGAAACGCAGCGAAGCGAACTCAAAACAGCGAGCAAAGTGGCAAAACAGTGAGCAAAGCACCAAAACAGCGAAACGGTGTGTGTGATCGTGGTGATTTAGCCTTTCCGACGGTCGTGTAACGTGTCTCCGAGCAACGACAAAAAAGGTTAGACCTGAGGGTTTATATTACAGAATTTTCTCACATAAAATAATGGTTTAAAAATGTATTTTATGGTATTTTAGCATGAGTAGTTAACTTGGCATGTTGTTGGAATTGGCTCACATGAAATAATGGCTTAAAAAATGTATTTTATGTGTTTAATGTGTTCAATTAGTTTAGTATGTTGTATTAAATTTATTTACATGAAATAATGATTTAGGAAACATATTTTTATGTGTTTAGTATGAATGATTAGCTTGACATGTCGTTTAGGATTAATTCACATGAAATAATGGCTTAGAATGGTTATTTGAGCATGTTATTTAGAACTAGTTCACGTGAAATAATGAATTGGTGTATGATGTGATTTTGGGTGAATGAAATATGTGTTCTTTCTTGTGGTATATTGGATGGAAACCCGGACATAAATTCCATAGCCGAATCCGAATGGACGGTATTATGGTTTGCACTCGGGATACAATGCCCCGTACCACTTGAAGGATTCATGTATTTCATTTCATCCAACTTGTATTTGAGCATGATTAGGCCATTATAATGTTGTTTTTTATTTCAAGCATGTTTTAGTTATTTACCTTTTATATGAGGAATTTAAGTTAAGGTATGTTTAGATTACTATGTATGTAGCATGTTTGATGTGTGCTGCCGAATGTTTGCCGTTATGAAAAGTTTACTGTTGAAGCATGCAAACCTATAATTTATTTAGACTACTTTGACCAACATGTATGTTGAGTAGACTTGGTTAATATTGCACAAATCCATTCATTACAAACGACATAAGTAAGGGACCATTCCGAACCCAACGGTTTGAGGTCTTCCCTTGCGAGGGGTGAGTGCGGCCTTAAATCATTTTCCCGGTTCACACCGGGTGGCGACTCCATTATTCTCCGGTTTAGTCCCCTGTGGGCTACTCCGTACTCCCAACCGGGCCGCGAGCCCGGAACAGCATGCGTCGCCCAGTTTCTGTGTCCTACAACACCAGGTCGCGTACATATATTTCAATGTACGAGTTCTCGGAGAGTGCCAACAACTTTTAGATCTATCCCAATAGATCTTTATTCCTATAATAAAGGTTGTTTCTCCCAAGTATTCTATAGAGAATTTTCATGAAAGCCAAGCTTTCACCGATTGTATTATGGGAATGTCATTTCCAAGAAATGATATATCATCATTATATAGGACAATCATTGTCAGTGCACTCCTACTAACCTCCTTATATACACAAGAATCATTTTCGTTTTGAATTAAATCATATATCATTATGATTACATCAAAACGCTGGTTCTAAGAACGCAATACTTACTTCAATCCATATATAGATCGAATTAACTTGCAAGCCTTGTTTGCATGTTTTGGTACGAAAAAACCGTCAGGATGTTGATAAACATCCTCCAAAAAGGTTTCCTTTTAAGGAAAGTGGTTTTGATGTTCAGCTGTCATATTTCATAAATGAAATATGCAGCATTAGCAAGCATTATCCAAATAGATTTAATCATAGCAACGAGTAAAAGGTTTCGTCGTAATGACATAATGTTGATAACGATACCTTCTCGCTACAAGTCTAGCTTTGTACGTTTGTATGTTGTCATCCATGTTTGTCTTCCTTGAAGACTCATATAGTACCATTAGGCACAATGCCTTCTGGTATAACAACCAGTGTCCGAAATTAGTTTGTATACATGGAATCCATTTCGGACTTCATGACACTTTGCCATGAAAGGAGTCGATACCTTGTATCACTTCCTCATACGTAGCCAGTTCATATTCCTCAATAATATTGACATCTTCATGAGGTGAGATCAGAAACTCATACCTCCCAGGTTGTTTTCTGAATCTCTCCGACTTACGCAGTTCTTGTGTATTCGAAGATTATTGGTATAGTTTCATCTTTGATGAACTGTTTGTGTTCCATTAAGGAATCGGTGCCTGGAACAGTATTACTCTGATTTTCATCGAGTTTTACTTTCTTCACACTTACCACTGCATATAGGTATTCCTCTTAGGAAAACTGCATGGAGAGCAACAATTATATTGTTCTCTTGTGAGTTGTATAAGTACTATACTTTGGTTTTCCTAGGATAACCTACAAATAGGCACTTATCTGATTTTGGGTTCTAGTTTGGTATTATCCAAACATATGCCCAACATTCCCAAATTTCAGGAATGAGAAACCTAGTTTCTTTCCTGTTGATATCTAATATGAAGTTTGTCTAACAGATTTTTCATGGAACCTTATTCAAAATAAGTATTGCACTGTTTAATGCGTATCCAGTGAAGGAAAATGGTAGCTCAGAGCGACTCATCATTAACCTTACTATATCCAACAAAGTTCGGTTTCTCTGTTCGGATATACCATCAAATTGAGGTGTTCCGAGAGGAGTCCTTTATGAAAGAATACTATACTCTTTCAAATATTCGAGAAACTTATTGCTTAAGTATTTTCCACCACGGTCTAACCGTGACGGTTTAATACTTTAGCCAGTCTGTCTATTTACTTCGAGTTGAAACTCTAAAAGTTTCTGACTTGTGTTTCATTAAGATACACATAACCATAACGTGATGCCACATCCGTAAAGGTTACGAAGTATTCATATCCACCTCTAGCCTAGCTAGATATGGGCCCACTTACGTCACTATGAACGAGGGCTAACAGATCGGTGGCACTTGCACTTTTACCAAGTAAAATGTGTTTTAGGCACTTTGCCTAATAAACTAGATTCGTAGACATCATTTGATTAGAATCAAATTCGTCATAGTACCCACTCTTCGAAAGTGTGGATATACGAGTCTTGTTAATGTGTCCCAGACAATAATGCCACAAATAAGTCTCATCTGATTAAATCAGTTTGAGCTATTTGTTTGTCATGTTATACAATTGAGATTCATTTATATTCAAAATATAAATACTGTTATTCACATCTAATGTGTTTATCTCAATATCATCTTTATAAAAT
Source organism: Zanthoxylum bungeanum (assembly GCA_019454045.1). NCBI lineage: Eukaryota > Viridiplantae > Streptophyta > Magnoliopsida > Sapindales > Rutaceae > Zanthoxylum > Zanthoxylum bungeanum. Next base: position 37,788 of record SKCR01021737.1, on the reverse strand, counting down.
AAAACACTTAGTGTTCTAGAATATAAAGGTATACCCGCAATGAGTTAAACTAGATATATAGATAATGTTTATAGTCAAACTAGGTACATTATAACAGTTTCCTAATTTAAGTACATACCCAAAGGGTAGTTCCTAAACTTAGGTTTCTACGGTTACAACAGCGACTCTCGTCCCATTTCCGACTCGCAGGTAAATCTCAACTGAAGTCAGTCTCCTGCTAATCAGTAGATCCCGCACATCAGTACATATGCTTATGTACCACTTCTGGTATCTAAAATCTAATTTTAAAACCAGTAGTGAACATTTTTTGACAAACATACTTGAAGCCGGAGCCTTGCCCCACCTTCACTTCATTCATGTCTGCCTTGTCCATACGGCAGTCACGCTTCAGTGACCCCGTTTGCCACATTTAGGTAGACATCTTGGGATATGTCTTTTGTCTTCCCAGAAGACTATGATGATTTTTCCTTTGCCCATTTTAGAAGCTCTGGCTCCGCCTTCTAGAGCATAGCCATCAACTCTCCAAGATTTTTCTCTTGGTTCATAATGAACCTACCCCAACTTTCGGGTAGAGACTACAAGATCAAATCTTTGGTAGTCTCGGCCACGTAGGTAATGCCTAGCTAACCTAGCTGATCGATGTCAGCAATCATCTGCGACACCTAGTGCTCGACAAATGTACCCTCTGACATACGCGAGTGAAAGAGTTTCTTTTGCAATTTGTACTTCTAAGATCTAAGAATAGATCTATGAAGATCTTTAATTTCAACATCATGGTATAAGGATCTAATCCTTAATTCTGACGACGAAATTAAAGAGTCATTGCGGTAAGCATAACGGATTGAGCACTAAAGTTATCATCACATGAATCTTCCAAAGATCATGTTCTACTATTTGCTCATCTCCGGGCTTAGGCCTGAGAGGTTGCTCTATCAAATAGAGTAACTTCTCAGTTCCTAGGACTATCCTGAGGTTTTATTCCCAATTTGAAAATTGGAGCCGTTTAAAAATATTTTCACCCAGGATTATGTTTTAAACGCTAATCTTTCAGTTATATTGATTCCAATAGTCCAACTATCCAATCAATGATTTCAGGTACAATTGAATATAATGATTACTATAGTCTAACTATATAATCAACTATAATTTGATTGATTAAATTCAAATATATTGATTATTATAATCCAATTATATAATCAACTATAAATGAAATATTTTGAATACAGTCCAACTGTTTAATTTAAAACAACAATTAAATATTAGTCCAACTAATATATATTTAAATAATGACGAAAAATGAAATGAGCGCGTTTTGGCATGTATATAAACGAAATTGCAAATTTATTACTTGCCTCCCACTATTTTTCGGTGAGCCTCTAACCCTATGTTGAGTACTCGGGAAACCTAGTTTCCTAGTGGGCTAGGATCCCGTTAAATAACACACAACCTTGACTTTGGCCAACAAGTTGTATGATATTTAACTAGGTAGATCTCTAAGATCAATTAGATCCCATCCAATTCCTAGATCCAGTAGGTGGACATCCAAGTCCAAAACATATATCCAATATATTCCCTAACCTTTTTTCCTCTGAATCAACTTAGCCTTGACTTTGGCACAACAAGCTTAATGATTCTAGTTAAGCGGGGCCCATTGACCTTGGAAAGCTTCGTAATCGATGTCGATGGACAAGAAGTGATCTTGACTTTGGCCAACAAATCACAACTTGGACAAGACAGGCGATATGGAACAAAGCCTTCATGATTCAAACACATTCGTGATGGATAAAGGTCTTGAATTTGGCCAACACACCAGTGACAATCTTGGATCTTGAGAGAGAATCACTCAATGGAAGGAAATCGCTTAATATTTGTTGAGGGTTTTCGCGTAATTGGCAACCAATTAATTATCTTTGATTAGGTCTCATCATACACCCTTAAGCATGTATTCTAAAAGCATAATAAGGCACGATAAATAAATTAATAATGATATGCGGATGGATATTTAAAACATTTTGTTCCTAGAACAAATCTCTCCATTTCCTCTCTCCGGCTAGCACTATTCTTACTTCTACCCAATTACATAACACTTCTAAAGAAACCTCATTTACATTGAGGGGAATAGGTGAGAAGAGAAATACAAAGAATCAAGAGGTAATAGGCTGGACACGAAGGTCCAATTTAATAAATTCTAAATTTATTACAAAAATTTCCAAAATTGCCCTCACCCATCTAATATCCATCCCATATACATTATTCATACATCACATCCATGTATTTACACAAAGCATGTTATCAATCAATCTAATCCAATTAATTAATCTTTGATTAATGACCATCCAATGTTCAAACAACGATTTGATTTGCGCGAGTCCAACTCGTTTAAGAATAAGTACTCAAAGTACGAATTCTTGAATTATATCAAACTACAATATTAAATCCAATTTAATTTGTATTCAATACTAATTCATATTTAATTCCAAATTAAATAATTACACTTTATTAATGAGCCTTTGCGACTTAGATTCTAAATCTAATCTTAACGGGTCTCAAAGCCCAATTAACATCCAATGTGAATTTAATTAAAGTCCAATGGGCTTTCAATTAATTTATAAGGCATGGACTTTGGCAACCAAAGCCCAATAAGGAATCACCATTTGCCAAAAAATCAATTTAGGCCCATTAGGTCCAATTAAATTATAAAAGGCCCAATTATCATATTTGGACTTTATGGAAATGGTTTTAGGCCCAATTGGATCCAACCAATTATCCTAAACCAAACTTGGCCCAACCAAGCCCATTAAGCCCAAATACAACATTTTTAGCCCAATTCCAAATTAAGCATAATTAATTTAATCACAATATTCCAAATATCACAATTTAATCAATTAAAGTGTATTAGCCATAATTAATTATTTAAATCAACATTTCCAAAATACCAATTTACATAATTAATCATGCTTTAATTAATCAACTTATGTCCAACACAAATTGAAGCAAAATCAATCCAACATGCTCTCCAAGGCTCACGGCAATTCAAGGGATTTCGTATCCGATTTTGATTTCAATCCAATTAAATCACAAATCAATATATCCTAACATTTTAAACACATCCAATGGCTTAAAATGAAAATCACCATGACCTACAAGGGTCCTATAGATTTGGCCAAGGTAAGCAATTAGGGGAAAATTAATCTAATTAATTTTTCTCCAAATTCAGCATGCATAACTCTTAGTTATCATAATCTAAGCATACTCAACCAATCAATTTGAAGAAATCATGCTCAAATCACAAAATCCCAAATTAAAGTTTAAGAACCCTAAATTCAATTTTATGCTCAATTTTGGCTCTGATACCATTGTTGGGTTTTCTAGGTCTAACCAAGATCAAATTAGGCATATGAAATGTGTGAATACGCAAAGTAAAGTAGCAGAAATACTCACTTTGATCGGCTTGGATGTTGGCGGAGAGTTCAAAACTTTTGCCTCCATGGAAATTGCTTCAAGCTTCTCCTTTGATGTATGTTGAGCTTCCAAGCTTGTCCTTGAATTCCAAACTCATGGATAAGTGTCCCTAACACCTAAGAATGACTCCATGGATGTGCTAGCACCTTTGATTTTGAAGCAAAATCAAGAAGCAAATGAGCCCTAGGCTCACGGCATTGGGAGAGAAAAATGAAGGCCAAGTTTCGGTCATAGAGAAGAAAGAGAGTGAGTGAATAATTTTCAATTTCCAAAATCAAGTAAGTAAAATACCAATTACTAAAATTTAGTAAAAGGTCTTTCACTCATCAATAAAACAAGCTTGTGTGTTTCACAAGTTTCCAACAACCCAACCACTTCCATCAACCAAAAGTAGATGAGATGGACTAGGTGATGCGACTTGTGTGGGCCCCACTTGATTCAAAATCCGAGTGGGCCCCCGAACACATCCCGGGTTTGGGTTCCCTAATTCCGAATTAATGAATTTTCTGTTGCTACGTAATCAAATCAAATTTAATTTAATAATTATGCCTAGTAAAATTACTATTCACGTCGCTCGCGAATTAATTCTAAATTAAATCATTCGCTCGAATTAAAATCCAATTTTAATTTCGTTATGAAATCTAATTTCATTTAATATATCGATTAATCCCAAATTAATCGCTCTCTCTCTCTATTAATTGAATTTTATCCCAGATAAAATTCTCCGTAATTAATCCTAGATTAATGTTCTCTCTTATAATTAATCCCACATTAATTATGTTCGAGTCATACTTCATCGGTGAATATTCGGGAAGCGACCAATGAGATCTCTGGATATGTTGGCAGTAAATCCGGTCATCGGAGTATCCGAATACGTGCGTACCTAATACCACGTTCTTACCGATTTACAAGACATGGTTGGCTTCTAGCAAAGCATCGTGCCTACCCAATTCTCCAGAAATATTCTTATAAGGAATATGTAATCTATGTCAGGCGTAGTATACGTAGTATTGCGTATTTCGATCCAGTATCGGATGTCACATGTTAGGCCTGGGGCTGGAATTGTGTCTACCCCGTACGAAGCACATATCGAAGATCTCTGGTAACTAGTCTCTATAATCGGATAATCATGACCTAGTCATATTATCCCGATGACTGCAGTACATAAGAGTACCAGTTCCGTATCCTATTTGATCATCATCTCCATATGACTGAAGTGATACTTCCATCTTGACATCACACCCAATACACTACGATTCTCAATATACCTAGCAGAGGCGTACACAGAATCTGTTAAAGCCCCGTACGACCAAAACCAAAGTATACTGATTATCACAAGTATTAGCGATACAAGTCTCAGGTTAAGACCAAATACACCTACCCTGATTCGGACTTCCATAGACACATAGTCATACTACCAATGGAATTTCGAGGGGTCTATCGAGAGGGAAGTTGTTTCCGTACCATCGGTAAACACAACCTCCTATCACACTTGCATAAGTATCCAATACTTAAATATATGAGAACTATGTCGTTATGCTCCCATAACGCGCACAAGTACAATACTAGTTTATTCCGCATTATCGATGTCCAGTCTCGATAATACTACGACTAGGGATTTTTAATGATTAAACCTTAATGGATTAATATCGTCTCATATCTTATTAATCCGGAACTAATCATATGGACATTTATCATTTATGTATCTTGGTAATCCAATTACAAATGATAAAAGAGCAATTTCTTTTGTCACATAGTTAATTTGTACAACAACACCATGTTCTGTACAAATAGTGATGCTATGGGTCATAATTGTCCAACAAAAAGTTGGTATCATCAAATTCGCATGCGAGAGAAAGATGAATGGAAAACCCATTTAAGACCAAATACGAATTATATGAATAGTTAGTTATGTCATCTGGTCTTATAAACGCATCTAGCACATTTATGAGGTTAATGAATCATGTTATGCACGTATTTATAGGTAAGTTTGTTGTGGTATACTTTGATGACATCCTAGTTTATAGTAAGTGAATTGATGATCATGTTCTACATTTGAGGCATATTCTTGATGTTTTGAGAAAAGAATAATTGTATGATAACACGAGCAAATACACATTTTGCATTGATAGAATTATTTTTCTTGGCTTTGTTATGAGTGGAGATGACATCGAGGTAAATGTGGAAAAGGTGAAGGCAATTCAAGAATGGCCTACACCAAAATCAGTGACAGAAGTATGAAGCTTCTACCGGAGATTTTTTGATGACTTCAACTATATTGTCACACCATTGACTAAGGTGGTAAAGAAGACAATTGGTTTTCAATGCGGCAAGGCGCAGAAGCGAGCATTCCAGGATCTTAAAGAAAAGTTATGCAGTGCACCAATTTTGGCGCTACCCAATTTTTAAAAAACATTTGAAATTGAATGTGACGCATCCAGGTTAGGAATTGGAGCAGTTCTTATGCAAGAAAAGTGACCAATAGCCTATTTTAGTGAGAAGTAGAACGGAACAGCTTTGTAGTACCCCACGTACGATAATGAGTTGTATGCGCTGGTATGAGCTCTTGAGACATGGCATCACTACTTGTGGCCTAAGGAGTTTGTGATCCACACATATCATGAATTGTTGAAATATCTATAGGGTCAGGGTAAGTTGAATAAGCGGCAAGCATGATGGATATTGTTTGTTCAATCCTTGCCATATATAATCTGCTTCAAGTAAAGTAAGGAATAAATAGTAGTTGATGCATTATCTCGTTGGTATGTTTTACTTACTTAATGAATGCTAGAATGTTGAGATTTGGTTTGATTAAGGAACTCTATGTATGTGATTCTGATTTTGCTGAGTTTTAAATTACATTGAAAAAATCTTCTTTGGAAAGTTTTACATACATGATGGTTTCTTATTTAAGATAACAGACAAGTTGTTGTATGTGCTAGTATGAGCTCTTGAGACATGGCGTCACTACTTGTGGCCTAAGGAGTTTATGATCCACACAAATCATGAATTGTTGAAACATTTGAAGGGTCAAGGTTGTTGGACAATTATGACCCATAACATCACTATTTGTACAGAACATGGTGTTGTTGTACAAATTAACTATGTGATAATGGAAATTGCTCTTTTATAATTTGTAATTAGATTACTGGGATATATAAGATATGAGACAGTATCAATCCATGAAGGTTTAATCATTAAAACATCCCTAGTCGAAGTATTATCGATATTGGACATCGATAATGCAGAATAGACTAGTATTGCACTCGTGCGTGTTATGGGAGCATAACGGCATAGTTCTCATAAATTTGGGTATTGGATACTCATTCAAGTGTAATAGGAGGTTGTGTTTACCGATGGTACGGAAACAGCTTCGCTCTGGATAAACCTCTCGGAATTCCATTGGTAGTATGACTATGTGTCTATGGAAGTCCGAATCAGGGTAGGTGTATTTGGTCTTAACCTGAGACTTGCACCGCTAATACTTGCGACAATCAATATACTTTGGTTTTGGTCGTCCAGGGCTTTAACAGGTTCTGTGTACGCCTCTTCTGAGTATATTGAGAATCGTAGTGTATTGGGTGTGATGTCAAGATGGAAGTATCACTCCAGTCATAGTGGAGATGATGATCACGTAGGATACGAAACTGGTGCTCTTATATGCTGCAGCTATCGGGATAATATGTGCTTCGTACGGGGCAGACACAATTCCAGCCCTAGGACTAGCACGTGACATCTGATACGGGATCGCAATACGCAATACTATATATACTACGCCTGATATATATTACATATTCCTTTAAGAATATTTTTGGAGAATTGGGTAGGCACGGTGCTTTGCTAGAAGCCAACCATGTCTTGTAAATCGGTAAAAACGTAGTACTAGGTACGTACGTGTTCGGATAGTCCGACGACCGGATTTACTGCCAACATATCTGGGGTTTCATGGGTCGCTTCCCGAAGATTCACCGATGACGTATGACTCGCACATAATAAATCTGGGATTAATTAGAAGAGAGAGAAAATTAATCTAGGATTAATTACAGAGATATTTTATCTGGGATAAAATATTATTTAAAGAGAGAGAACGATTAATTTGGAATTAATCGATAAAATAATATATTCGATATATTATAGGAAATTAGATTTCAACGCGGAATTAAAATTAGACTTTAATTCGGGCGAACGAGTTAATTTAGAATTAATTCGCTATGGATGTGAATAGTAATTTTACTAGGCATAATTATTTAATTAAATTTGATTTAATTATGTCGCAACAGAAAATTTGTTAATTCGGAATTAGCGAACCCGAGCCCGGGAGTGTTTGCGGGCCCACTCGCATTTCGAATCAAGTGGGGCCCACATGTCACATCACGCGTCACATCATTAGTCATTCTTTTGTTGGAAGTCACATCACTTTGAGTGATGTGATGCTTGTCACTTCTTGTGATTGATGGGGGTGGTTGAAGACTTAAAGTCTTGTACCAAATTTTGAATTTGGTAATTAGTATTAGTTTTTTAGAAAACAAATATACAATACACAACCAACTCATCCTCTCTCTCTCCCTCCTCCTACCTCACGGCACAAGGTGACATTTTCTCTCAAATCTCTCCTTGGCCGAGAGATGCAAGAAGCTTAAGGGAATTTTGTGGCAAAATTTCCAAGTGCTAGCACACTAAAGGGGTCTTACAAAGGTGATAGGGAAACCCATCTATGAGCATGGAATCCATTTACAAAGCTTGGTGCTTGGAGCATACATGGAGGGCTTGACTGAAACCAACAAGGAGCACAAATTGGACCTTGGCCGAGAGCTTCAAGGGAATTTTTGTTGTTCTTCGCATCGCAAAAGCCGATCAAAGTGAGTATTCCGCAACTTTAATTTGATGTATTCATACTTTTCATTGCTTAATTTGATCTTGGGATAACCTAGATAACCCAAACAATGGTATAAGAGCCTTGATTAAGCATGAAATTGCATTTAGGGTTCTTAACTTGAAATTTGGGCAAAATTGATTTGAGCATGTTTTGATGAAATTGTTTGATTGAGTATGCTTGAATGATGTTAACATAGTGTTATGCATGATCAATTTGATGAAAATTAAATTGGATTAAATTTTCCCCAATTTTATGGCTTGGCCGAAAGTTGTAGTGCCCTAAATGTCATGGTGATTTTTGTTCTTTTGATCATTGGATGAGTTGGAAGACTTGGGGTAAATTGATTTAGGATTTAATTGGACTAAAATCGAAATCGGATTTGAAAAACCCCAAATTGCCGAGACCATTATAGCATGAAATGAATTGATTTTTTGATTCAATAATGTTGGACATGTGTTGATGATGATTAGCATGATTAATTAAGTAAATTTGTATTTTGGAAATGTTAATTTTACTAATTAATTATGGCTATACACTTTAGATTAATTGAATTGTGAAATTTGGAATTTTGGAAATTAATTATTTGGGCTAAATTTGGAATTGGGCTAATAAAGTTGTATTTGGGCTTAATGGGCTTGGTTGGGCCAAGTTTGGTTTAGGTTAATTGGTTGGATCCAATTGGGCCTAAAACCATTTCCATAAAGTCCAAATATGATGAAATGGGCCTTTAAAATTTTAATTGGGCCTAATGGGCCTAAATTGATTTTTGGCAAAAGGGTGATTCCTTATTGGGCTTTGGTTTCCAAAGTCCATGCCTTATAAATTAATTTAAAGCCCATTGGACTTTAATTAAATTGACATTGGATGTTAATTGGGCTTTGAGACCCGTAATGATTAGATTTAGAATCTAAGTCGCAAAGGCTCATTAATAAAGTGTAATTATTTAATTTGGAATTAAATAAAGAATTAGTATTGAATACAAATTAAATTGGATTTAATGTTGTAGTTTAATATAATTCGAGAATTCGTACTTTGAGTACTTATTCTTAAAACGAGTTTGACTCGCGCAAATCAAATCGTTGTTTGAACATTAGATGGTCATTAATTTCAGATTAATTAATTGGATTAGATTGATTGATAACATGCTTTATGTGAATACATGGATGTGATGTATGAATAATGTATATCAGATGGATATTAGATGGGTGAGGGTAATTTTGGAAATTGTTGTAATAAATTTAGAATTTATTAAATTGGACATGCGTGTCCAGCCTATTACCTCTTGACTCTTTGTATTTCTCTTCTCACCTATTGCCCTCAATGTAAATGAGGTTTCTTTAGAAGTGTTATGTAATTGGGTAGAAGTAAGATTTATGCTAGCGGGAGAGAGGAAATTGAGAGATTTGTTCTAGGAACAAGTTGTTTTAAATATCCATCCGCATATCATTCTTAATTTATTTACGCTCCTTATTATGTTTTTAGAATGCATGTTTAATGGTGTATGATGAGACCTAATCAAAGATCACTTCTTATCCATCGACATCGATTACGAAGATTTCCAAAGTCAATGGGTCCCGCTTAACTGGAATCATTAAGTTTTTTGTGCCAAAGCCAATGCTTAATTGATTTAGAGGAAAAAGGTTAGGAAAATATATTTGATATATTGGCATATATATTGTATATATGTTTCGGACTTGGATGTCCACCTACTGGATCTAGGAATTGGATGAGATCCAATTGATCTTAGAGATCTACCTAGTTAAATATCATACAGCTAGCTTGTTGGCCAAAGTCAAGGTTGTGTGTTATTTAACGGGATCCTAGCCCACTAGGAAACAAGGTTTCCCGAGTACTCAACAGAGGGTTAGAGGCTCGCCGAAAAATAGTGGGAGGCAAGTATTAAATTTGCAATTTCGTTTAGATACTTGCCAATACGCGCTCATTTCAATTATTCATTAATAAATAAACATATTAGTTGGACTAATATTTAATCGTTGTTTTTAATTAAACAGTTGGACTGTATTCAAACTACTTCATTTATAGTTGATTATATAATTGGATTATAGTAATCAATATATTTGAATTTAACCAATTAAATTATAGTTGATTATATAGTTAGACTATAGTAATCATTATATTCAATAGTACTGAATCGTTGATTGGATAGTTGGACTATAGCAATCAAGATAGCTGAAAGATTAGCGTTTAAAACATAAACCTGGGTAAAAATGTCATTAAACGGCTTTAATTTTCAGAATGGGAATAAAACCTCAGGATAGTCCTGGGAACTGAGAAGTTATTCTATTTGATAGAACAACCTTTTGGGCTTAAGCCCGGAGTTAAGCAAATAGTAGAACATGATCTTTGGAAGATTCTTGTGATGATAACTTTAGTGCTCAATCCTTTATGCTTACCACAATGACACTTTAATTCCGTCGTCAAAATTAAGGATTAGATCATTGTACCTTGATGATGAAATTAAAGATCTTCATAGATCGATTGTAAGATCTTAGAAGTACAAATTACAAAAGAAACTCATTAGCTCGTGTATGTCAGAGGGTACATCTGTCGAGCACTAGGTGTCACAGATGATTACTGACATCGATCAGCTAGGTTAGCTAGGCATTACCTACGTGGCCGAGACTACCAAAGATTTGATCTTATAGTCTCTACCCGAAAGCTAAGACATGTTCATTGTGAATCAAGAGTAAACTCTTGGAGAGTTGATGGCTATGCTCAAGGAGGCAGAGCCAGAGCTTCTAAAAGGGGCAAAGGCAAAATCATCACAGTCTTCTGGGAAGACAAATGACATATCCCAAGATGTCTGCCTAAACTGTGGCAAACGGGGTCACTGGAAGCGTGACTGCCGTATGGACAAGGCAGACCTGAAGGAAGTGAAGAGGGGCAAGGCTCCGGCTTCAAGCATGTTTGTCATAAACATGTTCACTACTAGTTTCAAAATTGGATTTTGATACTAAGTGTTGTACATAAGATATGTACCGAAGTGCGGAATCTACTGATTAGCAGGATACTGACTTCAGTTGAGATTGATCTGCGAATCGGAAACGGGACGAGAATCGTTGTTTTAACCGTAGAATCCTAAGTTTAGGAACTACCCTTCGGGTGTGTACTTAAATTAGGAAACTGTTAAAATGTAACTAGTTTGACTAAAAACATTATCTCTATATCAGATTTTAATCCGTTGCGGATATACCTTTATATTCTGGAACACTAAAGTGCTTCATTTTATAAAGATGATATTGAGATAAGCACATTAGATGTGAATAACAGTATTTATATTTTGAATATAAATGAATCTCAAACATATAACATGACAAACAAATAGCTCAAACCTGATTTAATCAGATGAGACTTATTTATGGCATTGTTGTCTGGGACACATTAAACAAGACTCGTATATCCACACTTTTGAAGAGTGGATACTAGGACGGATTTGATACTATTCAAATAATGTCTACGAATCTAGTTTATTAGGCAAAGTGCCTAAAAAACCTTTTACTTGGTAAAAGTACAAGTGCCACTGATCTGTTAGCCCTCGTTCATAGTGACGTAAGTGGGCCCATATCTAGCTAGGCTAGAGGTGGATATGAACACTTCGTAACCTTTACGGATGTGGCATCGCGTTATGGTTATGTGTTTCTTTTGAAACACGAATCAGAAACTTTTGATAAATTCAAAGAGTTTCGACACGAATTAGACAAACAGATCGGCAAGAGTATTAAAACATCACGGTTAGACCAAAGTGGAAAATACTTAAGCAATAAGTTTCTCGAATACCTGAAAGAGTATAGTATTCTTTCACAAATGACTCCTCCCGGAACACCTCAATTTGAGCGGTGTGTCCGAACCGAGAAACCAAATTTTGTTGGACATGATAAGGTTAATCATGAGTCACTCTGAGCTACCATTTTCCTTCAAGGGATACGCATTATACTGTGCAAAACTTATTTTGAATAAGGTTCCATAAAAATCTGTTTGACATATTTCATATTAGATATGAACAGGAAAGAAACCGGGTTTTCTCATTCCTGAAGATTTGGGTATGCTGGGCATATGTTTGGATGATACCAAACTAGAACCCAAATCGGATAAGTGCCTAAATTGTAGGTTAACCTAGGGTAACCAAAGTATAGTACTTATACAACTCACAAGAGAACAATTTAATTATTGCTCGCCATGCGGTTTTCCTAAGAGGAATACCTATATGCAGTGGTAAGTAGGAGGAAAGTAAAACTTGATGAAAATTGGAGTAATACTGTTCCAGGCACCGAGTCCTAATGGAACACAAACAGTTCATCAAGGATGAAACTGTACCATAATCTTCGAATACACAAGAACCGCGTAAGTTGGAGAGAGTCATAAAATAACATGGGAGGTATGGGTTTCTGATCTCACCTCGTAAAGATGTCAATCTTATTGAGGAACACGAACTGACTTCGTTTGAGGTAGTGATACAAGGTATCGACTTCTTTCATGGCAAAGTTTCATGAAGTCCGAATGGATTCCATGTATACCAACCAAAATTGGACATTGGTTGATGTACCGGAAGGCATTGTGCCTATTGGTATTGTATGAGTCTTCAAGGAAGACATACATGGATGGCAACATACCAACGTACAAAGCTGGGCTTGTAGTGAAAAAGGTAACGTTATCAACATTGTGTCGATTACGACGAAACCTTTTACATGTTGCCATGGTTGAATCCAATTGGATAATGCTTGCTAATGCTGCATGTTTCATTTATGAATATGGCAGCTGAACGTCAAAATCGCTTTCCTTAAACGGAAACCTTTTGGAGTATGTTTACAACATCCTGACGGTTTTTTCGTACCAAAACGAGCAAACAAGGTTTGCAAGTTATTTGATCCATTTATGGATTGAAGCAAGCATTGCGTTCTTGGAACCAGAGTTTTGATGTAATCATAATGGTATATGATTTAATTCAAAACGAAAATGATTCTTGTGTATATAATGAGTTTAGTGGGAGCGCACTGATAGTGATTTTCCTATATAATGATGATATATCATTTCTTGGAAATGATATTCCGATAATACAATCGGTGAAAGCTTGGCTTTCATGAAAATTTTTTGTAGAATACTTGGGAGAGACAACCTTTATTCTAGGAATAAAGATCTATTGGGATAGATCTAAAAGTTGTTGGCACTCTCTGAGAACTCGTACATTGAAATATATGTACACGACCTGGTGTCTCATATACTTTTAGCATATGGAATCACAATCAGGCCAATCCAAGTGATAGTCGCTGGATTGATGTTAAAAACATCCTTAAGTATCTTAGATGAACTAAGGATGCTTTCTTATTCTATGGAGAAGGAGAACTTGAAGTGACTAGGTTCACTGTTGCAAGTTTCCAAACCGACAATAATGACTAAAAGTCGAAATAAATGTACTATATATAGTTTGAACAACGGAACAGCGAGCTGAAAATCTTCCAAGCAAGATACTGTTGCCGAATAAACAACAAAAGCGGAATATTGTTGCAGCTAAGGAAGCAATAGAAGCCATTTGGATCTTAATAATCCTAATTGGATTAGGAGTAGTTATGTTAGCAGCTGAGCTAGGCTACAACACAAGCTAAAGAATTAATGGTCTCATCAACGATCCAAGTATATACTTCAACTATTCATCTGATTCGTTCGGATCATACATCGTGGCGATGTGATGATCGAATAAATCGCATCAGATGATAACTTTGCAAATCCGCTGACGAAAGCTGTTTCTCAGTAGAAGTTTGAGCGAACCGTACATAGATGATAACTTTGCAAATCCCACGTACAATAAGTAGTTGTATGTGCTGGTATGAGCTCTTGAGACATGGAATCACTACTTGTGGCCTAAGGAGTTTAGGATCCACACAAATCATGAATTGTTGAAACAATTGAAGGGTCAAGGTTGTTGGACAATTATGATCCATAGCATCACTATTTGTACAGAACATGGTATTGTTGTACAAATTAACTATGTGACAATGGAAATTGCTCTTTTATCATTTGTAATTAGATTACCGGATATATAATGATAAAAGTCCATATGATTAGTTCCGGATTGATAAGATATGAGACGATATCAATCCATGAAGGTTTAATCATTAAAACATCCATAGTCGTAGTATTATCGAGATTGGACATCGATAATGCAGAATAGACTAGTATTGCGCTTGTGCGTGTTATGGGAGCATAATGGCATAGTTCTCATAAATTTGGGTATTGGATACTCATGCAAGTGTAATAGAAGGTTGTGTTTACCGATGGTACGGAAACAGCTTCGCTCTGGATAGACCCCTCGGAATTTCATTGGTAGTATGACTATGTGTCTATGGAAGTCCGAATCAGGGTAGGTGTATTTGGTCTTAACCTTAGACTTGCACCGCTAATACTTGCGACAATCAATGTACTTTGGTTTTGGTCGTCCAGGGCTTTAACAGGTTCTGTGTAAGCCTCTTCTGGGTATATTTAGAATCGTAGTGTATTCGGTGTGATGTCAAGATGAAAGTATCACTCCAGTCATAGTGGAGATGATGACCACCTAGGATACGGAACTGGTGCTCTTATATGCTGCAGCTATCTGGATAATATGACAAGGTCATAGTTATCCGATTATAGAGACTAGTTACCAGAGATCCGACATGTGCTTCGTACGGGGCAGACACAATTCCAGCCCCAGGCCTAGCACGTGACATCTGATACTGGATCGCAATACGCAATACTATGTATACTACGCCTGATATAGATTACATATTCCTTTAAGAATATTTATGGAGAATTGGGTAGGCACGGTGCTTTGCTAGAAGCCAACCATGTCTTGTAAATCGGTAAAAATGTAGTACTAGGTACGTACGTGTTCGGATAGTCCGACGACCAGATTTACTGCCAATATATCTGGGGATCTCATGGGTCGCTTCCCGAAGATTCACCATGACGTATGACTCGCACATAATTAATCTAGGATTAAATAGAGGATAGAGAAAATTAATCTAGGATTAATTACAGAGATATTTTATCTGAGATAAAATATTATTTAAAGAGAGAGAACGATTAATTTGGAATTAATCGATAAAATAATATATTCGATATATTATACGAAATTAGATTTCGACGCAGAATTAAAATTAGATTTTAATTCGGGAGAACGAGTTAATTTATAATTAATTCGCTAGCGATGTGAATAGTAATTTTGATAGGCATAATTATTTAATTAAATTTGATTTAATTACGTCGCAATGGAAAATTCGTTAACTCAGAATTAGCGAACCCGAGCCCGAGAGTCTTTGCGGGCCCACTTGCATTTCAAATCAAGTGGGGCCCATAAGTCACATCACGCGTCACATCATTAGTCATTCTTGTGATGGAAGTCACATCACTTTGAGTGATGTGATGCTTGTCACTTCTTGTGATAGATGGGGTGGTTGAAGACTTAAAGTCTTTTACCAAATTTTGAATTTGGTAATTAGTATTAGTTTTTTAGAAAACAAATATACAATACACAACCAACTCATCCTCTCTCTCTCCCTCCTCCTACCTCACGGCACAAGGTGCCATTTTCTCTCAAATCTCTCCTTGGCCGAGAGATGCAAGAAGCTTAAGGGAATTTTGTGGCAAAATTTCCAAGTGCTAGCACACTAAAGGGGTCTTACAAAGGTGATAGGGAAACTCATCTATGAGCATGGAATCCATTTACAAAGCTTGGAGCTTGGAGCATACATGGAGGGCTTGACCGAAACCAACAAGGAGCACAAATTGGACCTTGGCCGAGAGCTTCAAGGAAATTTTTGTTGTTCTTCGCATCGCAAAAGCCAATCAAAGTGAGTATTCCGCAACTTTACTTTGATGTATTCATACTTTTCATTACTTAATTTGATCTTCGGATAACCTAGATAACCCAAACAAAGGTAAGCTAAATAAGAGGCAAGCAAGATGGATGAAGTTTGTTGAATCCTTTCCATATATAATCTGCTTCAAGAAAAGTAAGGAAAACATAGTAGCTGATGCACTATCTCGTAGGTATGTTTTACTTACTTCAATGAATGCCAGAATGTTGGGAATTGGTTTGATTAAGGAACTTATGCATGTGATTCTGATTTTATTGAGATTTATATCACATGTACAAATCTTCATTTGGAAAGTTTTACATATATGATGGTTTCTTATTTAAGATAAACATGTATATGGTAGTTTGTTTGTAGCAACAACTATCAATTTGGCCCAAATAAAAATTGAATCTTATAATTCATGTACCATTAGTTATTTAAATTGTACATATATTTGTTAATATATAATATTTCTACAAAAACAAACTCAAAATAATTTAGGCTCTCATTCTTTGGTCAAACGATAAACACTTATCTCATTACTAAAGTTAAGACATATAATTATTTTATAAACACTAGTGTTTCATTTTATTATGAATATTGGGAAGAAAATTTGAGTTAGATATTTAAATTGTCAGAGGATTCCAATCAAATTAAATTAGTCAATATTATAAATATGTGTAGAATGGTTGAGCAATTAAATAGAAAACTCAAATGGGAAATTATCATTTGTTCATCCGAAATTAGATGATGCACTATCTGGTAGGTATGTTTTACTTACTTCAATGAATGCCAGAATGTTGGAATTTGATTTGAATAAGGAACTTTATGCATGTGATTCTGATTTTGCTGAGATTTATATTGCATGTACAAAATCTTCATTTGGAAAGTTTTACATACATGATGGTTTCTTATTTAAGATAAACCGGTATATGGCAATTTGTGATACCCCACGTACGATAAGGAGTTGTATATGTTGGTATTAGCTCTTGGGATATGGCATCACTGTTGGGTTTCTACTATAGTCCCGAGATCAATTCAAGCAATGAAATCATGTGTGAATACTCAAAATAAGTTGCGGAATACTTACAATGATTGGGTTTTGCGATGCGAGGAACAACAAAACTCCTTGAAGCTCTCGGCAATTGTGCTCTTTGTGTTCCTTGTGAATTCGGTCAACCTCCATGGATGTCCTCCAAGCTCCAAGCTTTGTGTTGTGATTCCATGCTCATGAATAGGTTTCCATATCACCTTAGGATGACTCTTCATGTGCTAGCATAAGGGAAATTTGCCACAAATCTTCCTTGTTCTTCTTCTATGTCTCGGCTGTTGGAGTTTCTACGGTCGCGAGGATCGTTTATTAAGCAAGAAACAATATGTAAATACATCAAGGAGTTGCGGAATACTCACAATGATCGGTTGAGCGATGCGTCGAAGAACAAAAATTCAAGCTTTTCCCTCTTCCAAGGCTCGGCAGTGGACTGTTTTGGTCTTCAAAAATTCGGCCATGGACTCCATTAAAGCTCCAAGCTCCAAGCTTTGTTTGATGATTCCATGCTCATGAAATTAGTTCCCTATCACCTTAGGATAACTCTTTGGGTGCTAGCACACTGATTTTTGCCACAAAAAATCATCACTTGCTTCTCCTTAGCTCACTGTTTTTGCCCAGAAAAACAGAAGAAGAACTGCCCTTGGGCGTGAGAGAGGAAGAGAAAATTGAGAGAGAAAAGTGTTGGTGGTTGTTGTCAAAAATTGGTAATTGATTTTCTAAAAATCATATACACAATTTTTACTTTCCAAAAGTCAAACCATTAATGCCTTCAACCACCAACATCAATCAATCAATCAAGTGACAAGTTGTCACATCACTCAAAGTGAATAATGATTTGACGCTTGATGCGACTAGCGATTTGACGCTTGATGTGACTTGCGGGCCGCACTTGAATTCGAAATGCGAGTGCGCTCGCAAACACTCCTGGGCTCGGGTTCGCTAATTCCAAATTAACGAATTTTTCGTTGCGAAGCAATTAAATGATTATGCCTAGCGAAATCACTATTCACGTCGCTAATGAATTAATTCTAAATTAACTCGTTCGCCCGAATTAAAATCTAATTTCAATTCCGCGTCGAAATCTAATTTCGTATAATATATCGAATATATTATTTAATCGATTAATTCCAAATTAATCGTTCTCTCTTTTAATAATATTTTATCCTAGATAAAATATCTCCGCAATTAATCCCAGATTAATTTTCTCTCTCATCTAATTAATCCCAGATTAATTAAAGTGCGAGTCATACGTCATCGGTGAATCTTCGGGAAGCGACCCATGAGATCTCCGGATATGTTGGCAGTAAATTCGGTCGTCAGACTATCCGAACACTTAAGTACCTAGTACTACGTTTGTACCGATTTACAAGACAAGGTTGGTTCTAGCAAAGCGCCATGCCTACCCAATTCTCCAGAAACATGCTTACAGGAATAAGCGATCTATGTCATGCGTAGTATAGATAGTATTGCGTATTTCGATCCAGTATCGGATGATCACATGCAAGGCCTGGGGCTGGTACAATGTCTGCCCCGTATGAAGCATATATCGGATCACTAGCAACTAGTCTCTTTATTATCGGATAATCATGACCAAGTCATATTATCCCGATCGTTGCAACCCTTAGAGAACCCGTTCTGTATCCCTGCGCGATCATCATCTCCATATGACTGGAGTGATACTTCCATCTTGACATCACACCCAACACACTACGATTCTCAATATACCCAGCAGAGGTGTACACAGAACCTGTTAAAGCCCTGGACGACCTAAAACCAAAGTATATTGATTGTCGCAAGTATTAGCGGTGCAAGTCTCAGGTTAAGACCAAATACACCTACCCTGATTTCGGACTTCCATAGACACATAGTCATACTATCAATGGAATTCTGAGGGGTCTATCCAGAGCGAAGCTGTTTCCCGTACCATCGGTAAACACAACCTCCTACTACACTTGCATGAGTATCCTATACCCAAATATATGAGAACTATGTCGTTATGCCCTCACAACGCGCACAAGTGTAATACTAGTCTTTTACGCATTATCGATGTCCAATCTCGATAATACTACTCTGACTAGGGATATTTAATGATTAAAACTTCGTGGATTGATACTGTCTCATATCATCTCAATCCAGGTACTAATCATAAGGACCTCCTATCATTTATACATCTTGGTGACCTAATCATAAATGATAAGAGAGCAATTTTCTTTGTCACATAGTTAATTGTACAACAACACCATGATCTGTACAAATAGTGACACTATGGGTCATAACTGTCCAACAATCTCCCACTTGGCCTATAGTCAGTCACTCGAGTGTCCTACACCCAAACTATGTACGGTTCGCTCAAACTGCTGAGAAAAGACTTTCGTCTGTGGGGGGATATCATTGGATGGTTATCTTATCGATTCGATCATCACATCGCCCTATTTGTGATCCGAACGAATCAGATGAATATCGAAGTATATATCTGGATCGTTGATGAGACCATTAATTTTTTAGCCTGTGCTGAAGCCTAGCTTAGCTGCTAACAGAACTATATCTAATCTAATTAGATTTATTATCGACCCAAATGGCTTCTATTGCTGCCTCAGCCGCAGCAATAACCCGCATTTGTTGTTTATTCGGTAACAGTATCTTGCTTAGAAGATTTCCAGCTCACTGTACCGTTATTCAAACTTTATAGTACCGTTGTTACGACTTATAGTCATCTTATCGGTTAGGAAACTTGCAGTAGTGATCCCAGTCACTTCACTCCATAGTTTAAGACAGCATCCTTAGTTCTCTAAGATACTAAAGGATGTTCTTAACATCAATCCAGTGACCATCACTAGGATTGGCCTGATTGTGAATCTATATGCTCAAAGCGTATGAAAACCAGGTCGCGTATATTTTTCAATGTACGAGTTCTCGGAGAGTGTTAACAACTTTAAATCTATTCCAATAGATCTTTATTCCTAGAATAAAGGTTGTTTTCTCCAAGAATTCTACGGAGGATTTTATTACGAAAGCCAAGCTTTCACCGATTGTATTATGGGAATATCATTTCCAAGAAATGACATATTATCATTATTTTATAGGACATTTACTGTCAGTGCGCTCCCACTAACCTCCTTATCTACACAAGAATCATTTCGTTTTGAATTAAATCATATACTATTATGATTACATCAAAACGATAATTCCAAGAACTCAATACTTGCTTCAATCCAACCATGGATCGAATAACCTGCAAACCTTGTTTGCTAGTTTTGATACGACAAAACCGACAGGATGTTATAAACATCCTCCAAAAGGTTTCCTTTTCAGGAAAGCGATTTTCCTGTTCAGCTGTCATATTTCATAAATGAAACATGCAGCATCAGCAAGCATTATCCAAATGGTTTTACCGTAGCAACAGGTAAAAGGTTTCGTCGTAATTGACACAATGTTGATAACGATACCTTTTCGCTACAAGCCTAGCTTAGTACGTTGGTATGTTACCTTCCATGTACGTCTTCGTTGAAGACTTATATAGTACCAATAGGCACAATGCCTTGCGGTACAACAACTTTTATCCAAACTTAGTTGGTATACATGGAATCCATTTCGGACTTTATGGCACTTTTCCATAATAGGGAGTCGATACCTTGTATCACTTCCTCATACGTAGTCAGTTGGTGTTCCTCAATAAGATTCACATCTTTATGAGGTGAGATCAGACACTCATACCCTAGGTTGTTTTCTGACTCTCTTCGACTTATGTGGTTCTTGTGTATTCGAAGATTTTTGGTATAGTTTCATCCTTGACGAACTATTTTAGTTTTCCAATAGGATTCGGTGCCTGGAATAGTATTACTCCGATTTTCATCGAGTTTTACTTTCCTCCTACTTACCACTGCATATAGGTATTCCTCTTAGGAAAACCGCATGGCGAGCAACAATTACATTGTTCTCTTGTGAGTTGTATAAGTACTATACTTTGGTTTCCTTATGATAACCTACAATTAGACACTTATCCAATTTTGGTTTTAGTTTGGTATCATCCAAACATATGCCTAGCATACCCAAATAATCAGGAATGAGAAACCTGGTTTCTTTCCTGTTCATATCTAATATTAAGTCTGTCAAATAGATTTTTATGGAACCTTATTCAAAATAAGTTATGCACTGTTTATGCGTATCCGTTGAAGGAAATGGTAGCTCAGAGCGACTCAGGATTAACCTTATTATGTCTAACAAAATTCGGTTACTCTGTTCAGACACACCGTCAAATTGACATGTTCCGTGAAAAGTCCTCTTTGAAAGAATACTATA
This sequence comes from Zanthoxylum bungeanum, assembly GCA_019454045.1. Taxonomy (NCBI): domain Eukaryota; kingdom Viridiplantae; phylum Streptophyta; class Magnoliopsida; order Sapindales; family Rutaceae; genus Zanthoxylum; species Zanthoxylum bungeanum. Next base: position 16,250 of record SKCR01021737.1, on the reverse strand, counting down.
CTCTTTCAAGTATTTAAGAAAATTATTGCTTAAGTATTTTCATCATGGTCTAACCGTGACGGTTTAATACTTTAGCCGATCTGTTTGTCTACTTCGTGTCGAAACTTTAAAAGTTTCCGATTTGTGTTTCAATTAGAAACACATAACCATAACACGATGCCACATCCGTAAAGGTCACGAAATATTCATATCCACCTCTAGCCTAGCTAGACATGGGTCCACTTACTTCACTATGAACTAGGGCTAACAGATCGGTGGCATTTTGCACTTTTACCAAGTAAAGGTGTTTTAGGCACTTTGCCCAATAAACTAGATTCGTAGACTTTATTTGAATGGAATCAAATTTGTCATAGTACCCACTCTTGGAAAGTGTGGATATACGAGTCTTGTTTAATTGTGTCCCAGACAACAATGCCACTTACAAGTCTCAACTGATTAATTAAGTTTGAGCTATTTATTTGTCATATTATATGTTTGAGATTTATTTATATTCAAAATATAAATTATGTTATTCACACCTAATGTGTTTATCTCAATATCATCTTTATATAATAAAACACTTTAGTGTTCTAGAATATAAAGGTATACCCGCAACGGGATAAACCCTGATATAGAGATATTGTATCTAGTCAAACTAGTTACATTTTAACAGTTTCCTAATTTAAGTACACACCCGAAGGGTAGTTCCTAAACTTAGGTATCTACGGTTAAAACAGCGACTTTCGTCCCGTTTCCAATTCGCATATTAATCTCAACTGAAGTTAGTATCCTGCTTATCAGCAGATCTTGCACAACAGTATATTTTTATGTATCATACTAAGTATCTAAAATCCAATTTCAATACTAGTAGTGAACATATTTTATGACAAACATATTTGAAGCTGGAGCCTTGCCCCTATTTAATTCCTTCATGTCTGCTTTGTCCAAACGGCAGTCATGCTTCCGCGATCCCGTTTGCCATAATTAAGGCAGACATTTTGGGATATGTCCTTTGTCTTCCCAGAAGATTAATAATGATTTTGCCTTTGCCCATTTCCGACATTCCAGAAGCCTTTGGCCTTCTAGAATATCGAAATAAAGTGCGCCTTCCGCTACTTGCCTTATTGCAAACTTTTGGCTTTGTCTCCTAGAGAATAGCCATTAACTCTCCAAGAGTTATGTATTGCAATTTTAGTACTTCTAAGATCTAAAATAGATCTATGAAGATCCTTCAATTTCATTATCATATTTGAAGGATCTAATCCTTAGTTCTGATTAAGAAATTATGAGTCTAATGCGGCAAGTTTAATGGATTAAGTACTAAAGTTATCATCACATGAATCTTCCAAAGATCATGCTCTACTATTTTGCTTAACTCCAGGCTTAAGCCTAATATGTTATTTTATCAAATAAAGTAACTTATTAGTTTCCAGGACCATCCTGAAATTATATTCCCAATGTGAAAATTAAACCATTTAAATACATTTTCCCTAGGATTATGTTTTAAATGCTAATCTTTCAATTTTATCTTGATTCTAATAGTCCAACTATTTAATCAACGATTTTCGATACTATTTATTATAATGATTACTATAGTCCAACTATATAATCAACTAAAATTTAATAGGTTAATTCAATTATATTGATTACTATAATCCAATTAAAAATAAATTATAATTAATTAAATCAAATATATTGATTACTATAATCCAATTATATAATCAACTATAAATGAAATAGTTTGAATACAATCCAACTGTTTTATTAAAACAACGATTTAAATATTAGTCCAACTAACATTTAATTTATTTGACGAAATAATGTGATTGAGCGCGTATGGCAAGTAATTAAACAAATATTGCAAATTAAATTCTTGCCTCCCACTATTTTTCGGCGAGCCTCTAACCCTCTGTTGAGTAATCGGGAAACCGTGTTTCCTAGTGGGCTAGGATCCCGTGAAATGTCACACATTCTTGACTTTGGCCAACAAATTGTATGATAATTAACTAGGTAGATCTCTAAGATCAATTGGATCCCATCCAATTCCTAGATCCAGTAGGGAGACATCCAATTCTGAAACATATATCTTATATATGCCAATATATCCAATATATTGCCTAACCTTTTTCCTCTGAATCAACTAAGACTTGGCTTTGGCACAACAAACTTAGTGATCCCAGTTAAGCGGAACCCATTGACCATGGAAAGCTTCGTAATCAATGTCGATGGACAAGAAGTGGTCTTGACTTTGGCCAACAAACCACATCTTGGACAAGACACCGATATGGAACAAAGCTCTCGTGATTCAAACACATCCTCGACGGACAAAGGTCTTGACTTTGGCCAAAAAACCAATGCCAGTCTTGGATCTTGAGTAAGAATCACTCAATGGAAGGAAAAACGCTTAATATTTTGTGAGGGTTTTTCGCGTGCAAATTGGCAACCAATTTATTATCTTTTTTAAGGTCTCATCATCATACACCCTTAAACATTCATTCTAAACACATAATAAGGCGCATATAAATAAATAATAATGATATGCGGATGGATACTTAACACATTGATCCTAGATTAAATCTCTCCATTTCCTCTCTCTCGCTAGCACAAGTATTACTTCTACCCGTTACATAACACTTCTAAAGAAACCTCATTTACATTGAGGGGAATAGGTGAGAAGAGAAATACATAGAGTATGGAGGTAATAGGTTGGACACGCATGTCCAATTAATAAATTCTAAATTTATTACAATAATTTCCAAAATTGTCCCACCCATCTAATATCCATCCGATATACATTATTCATGCATCGTAACCATGTATTCACACAAGCATGTTATCAATCAATCTAATCCAATTAATTAATCTGATAATTAGTGACCATCCAATGTTCAAACAACGATTTGATTTTGCGCGAGTCCAACTCGTTTTTGCGAATAAGTACTCAAACTACGAATTCTTGAATTATATTAAACTACAACATTAAATCCAATTTAATATGTATTTAATACTAATCCGCTATTTAATTCCAAATTAAATATTACACTTTATTAATAAACCTTTACGACTTAAATTCCAAATTTAATCGTTACGGGTCTCAAAGCCCGATAAACATCCAATGTTTATTTAATTAAAGTCCAATGGGCTTTTAATTAATTTCTTTAAGGCATGGACTTTTGGTCAACTTGGGTCAAACCTAATAACCAAAGGCCAATCAAGGAATAACCCCATAAGCCTAGAAATCAATTTAGGCCCATTAGGCCCAATTAAATTATTAAGGTCCATTAGTCGCATTTGGACTTTATGGAAACGGTTTTGGGCCCTTCTTGGTCTTGTACCCTCAATGCTCTGATACCATTGTCGGAGTTTCTACGGTCGCGAGGATCGATTATTAAGCAAGAAACAATATGTGAATACATCAAGGAGTTGCGGAATACTCACAATGATCGGTTCAGCGATGTGTCGAAGAACAAAAATTCAAGTTTTTCCCTCCTCCAAGGCTCGGCAGTGGACTATTTTGGGCTTCAAAAATTCGGCCATGGACTTCATTAAAGATCCAAGCTCCAAGCTTTGTTTGATGATTCCATGCTCATGAAATTAGTTCCCTATCACCTTAGGATAACTCTTTGTATGCTAGCACACTGATTTTTGCCACAAAAAATCATCACTTGCTTCTCCTTAGCTCACGGTTTTTGCCCAGAAAAACAGAAGAAGAACTACCCTTGGGCGTGAGAGAGGAAGAGAAAATTGAGAGAGAAAAGTGTTGGTGGTTGTTGTCAAAAATTGGTAATTGATTTTCTAAAAATCATATACACAATTTTTGCTTTCCAAAAGTCAAACCATTAATGCCTTCAACCATCAACATCAATCAATCAATTAAGTGACAAGTTGTCACATCACTCAAAGTGATTAATGATTTGACGCTTGATGCGACTAGCGATTTGACGCTTGATGTGACTTGCGGGCCGCACTTGAATTTGAAATGTGAGTGCGCTCGCAAACACTCCCGGGCTCGGGTTCGCTAATTCCAAATTAACGAATTTTCCGTTAAGACGCAATTAAATGATTATGCCTAGCGAAATCACTATTCACATCGCTAACGAATTAATTCTGAATTAACTCGTTCGCCCGAATTAAAATCTAATTTCAATTCCGCATCGAAATCCAATTTCGTATAATATATCGAATATATTATTTAATCGATTAATTCCAAATTAATCGTTCTCTCTTTTAATAATATTTTAACCCAGATAAAATATCTCCGCAATTAATCTCAGATTAATTTTCTCTCTTATCTAATTAATCCCAGATTAATTAAAGTGCGAGTCATACATCATCGGTGAATCTTCGGGAAGCGACCCATGAGATCCCCGGATATGTTGGCAGTAAATTCGGTCTTCGGACTATCCGAACACGTAAGTACCTAGTACTACGTTTGTACCGATTTACAAGACAAGGTTGGCTTCTAGCAAAGCGTCATGCCTACCCAATTCTCCAGAAACATGCTTACAGGAATGATGAGCGGAAAATATATCAATATTTACCGCCCCTTTAACTTAATATTTTGTTTAGTTTATCAGGTTTGATGAACGTTTTGATGTGTTTTAGTTTATTTTGCAGATAAAATAATATCGGATCTCAATGAAATCATTTAGGATAAAATATGGGTCAAATAAGGGCAATTATTGGACTTGATATTTTAATTTGGAGATTGGAAACTTGAAAGGGCGTTTTTGACGAAGTGCAGTTTTGGAAATTCCAAATTTGCGCATCTGTCATATTTTGGGTATAACTTTTTAGTCCGATATCAGATTGAGCTGATTCAAGTTCCAGATTAAATAAGACTCAAAGATCTACAGCTTTGAAAGAAAAAATAATTTCGAATTCTGAAGATTTCATGCCCGAAATTGATGAACCATCCAGAAGTGTGTTGTGTGTAATTATTAAAATACCAAGCCATTTCATTTGTAAAATCCATACTTTCTTCTAAGGAATTCCTTAAGAATACTAAGAAGATTGTATCTTGTTTGTTTATTTACAGCTTTCAGTAATTAATTTCCACTTCCGCAATTTCTTTTCTTTACTTTTCAGTTTTTACTTTCTGCAATTTACTTTTACGCACAGTACTTTTCTTTCTTTAATTTTCAGTTTTTACTTTTCAGTAATTACTTTCAGCATTTAATTTTCAGTATTAATTTCAGCATTTACTTTCAGCATTTACTTTTCAGTATTTAATTTTCAGTATTTTACTTTATGTCTTTTATTTTATTTATGTTTTTTTACTACCCGTAAATATGTGTCGTACTAAGCCAGTTATCTGGGGTTGTGATGAAATCCAATATCACCGGTTTATAAGGGGTTAGATTATAGCTTGGGTAATATAAAGATTTATTTATTGAGTCTTAATCTTAATGCTTTTCATAACTGACCATTAATAAAATTGAACTGGGAAACTTAAAATGAACTAGACATAGGGATTTTAAGTTTAAGACCTTAGACTCAATAGTCCACGATCTTCCTGAGGATAGATAACCCTTTAATAGATTTCCTTACAGGATAGACATATACCTGTCGGGCGGGGGTAGCCATAATTGGAACTTAAACTTAATGAATCCAGATAATTTGGTTGACATAGACATATGGTTCAATGGGTTAAACTCGGTATTTGTGTCTGACCATCGACAGAGGCTTACACATAATTTAGTGTTCAAGGTTAATAAATCAATATATTACCCAACTTTAAGATAACCACTTCATCTTTAAAATGATATTGGAAGAAATCACAACCCTAGATAGCTTTTAATATTGAATTTTCTTAAACCTACATTCGAGCAATTTTTTACTTGTTTTTAAATTCAAAAACCTTCATCATTTCAAATCAATCAATCAACATTGTTAGATACTAGTAATCATTTGACCTCATAAAATTAATAAATTAGGTATTAAGTCCTCGTGGGATCGATACTTTTTATACTACTTGAACGATACGTGCGCTTGCGTTATACGCGTGTGTAAACACCGGTCAAGTTTTTGGCGCCATTTCCGGGGACTTATTATCTTTCACTATTAATTTTGGGGTTAGATACGTTACTTGTATCTAATTTCTTTTTACTTATTGTTTTTGTTTTCTTGTGTTTTAGGTTCTCAGAAACTACATGAGACGAACCAGAAGCTTTGAACTCCGATCAATTGACCCAGAAATTGAAAGAACCATCAGACAGTTAGAAGGGAAAGGCGAGAAGGCCAAGAAGCTTTAGTCAACATGGAACCTGAATCGTTGGAGGTTGCACCACCAATTCCCATTCGAGACAGAACCATTCCGGTGGTTGACAGACTCATTTCCTGTATTGTACTTCCTCTCTTACCAGAAAATGCGTGTGACATCAAAACATGCATTCAGATGATTCAGCAGTCAGTTCAGTTCGGGGGGAATGCAACTGAAGATCCTAATGCCCACATCAGTAACTTCCTGGAAGTTTGCGGCGCTTTCAACTACAACAGAGCATCAGAAGAAGCAATGAGATTGTGTGTTTTCCCATACTCCTTGAAGGACAGAGCTAAAGCTTGGCTACATTAACTACCAGCAGGTTCTATCACAACTTGGAACACTTTAGCCACCAAATTTCTTGCAAAGTACTTTCCACCAGCCAGAACCGGAAAGCTGAGGAATGACATCACATCCTTTGTACAATAAGATTCAGAATCCCTCTGCGAATCTTGGGAAAGGTACAAAGATTTTCTCCGGAAATGTCCTCACCATGAGATTCCAAAATGGTTTCAAGTCCAAACATTCTATAATGGACTTTCTGGAATAATGAGAACCATAATCGATGTTTCTGCTGGAGGAGCTTTAATGGCAAAATGAGAAGATGAAGCCTGGGACCTAATCGAAGAAATGGCCAACAATAATTCTTTATGGTCAACAGAAAGGAGCATGATCCAAAGAATTGCAGGAATTTATGAAGTTGGAGCCAACACAGCACTGAATTCCAAGCTGGATGTAATTTGCAAAAATCTGGAAACTCTTAACATAAGTTAATGGTGGATCCACAAGTTCACCATTTGGAGGAGCACCTGAGTCAGAATCTTTCAACCAACATAAAGAAACGGTGAATTATGTCAATAATTTCAACAGACAGGGGAACAATCCATATTCCAACACCTACAACCCAAGGTGGAGGAATCATCCCAATTTCTCATGGAGCAACAATTCAGGGCAAATGAACAATCCACCACCTGGATTCCAACAACAGAACAAAAGCCAGGAACAAGCAAATAAACCAGGAATAACAGAAGTGTTGACCCACTTGAAAAAGATAGAAGCAAAACACGACTCTCAAGCAGCAAGATATGATGATATGTTTCAATCTCAAGCAGCAAGATATGATGCTATGTTTCAATCCCAAGCAGCATTAATTCAAAGTCAATCATCTTCTATTAAAGCACTGGAGAATCAAATTGGACAACTGGCCAATGCTCAGAGTTACAGACCGCCAGGTACCCTTCCTAGCAACACAGAGCCAAATCCAAGGAACATGGGAAGAAGCAATGTCATGCCATCATGTTAAAAAGCGGTACTGAAACAAACAAAGATGTTGGAATCAAGGCAACAACAATTGAAGATTTTCCAAAAGAAACAAAGCAACAGATGGAGGAAAGAAGTAAAGCAAAAAAAAGAACAGATCACTCCACCTCCACCTTTTCCTCAGCGTCTTCAGAAGAAAACTGGACAAGCAGTTTGCTCGATTCTTGAGGTGTTCAAAAAGCTGCATATCAACATTCCATTTGCAGAAGCGTTGGAACAAATGCCCAGCTATGCCAAATTCATGAAAGACATTCTTTCACGAAAGCGGAGATTAGGAGATTAGAGACAGTAGCATTATCAGAAGAATGCAGCAGCCATCATTCAGAGAAACTTCCTCCAAAGTTGAAAGATCCTGGCAGTTTCACCGTTCCTTGCACCATAGGAGAACATGACTTCGGTAAGGCTCTGTGTGATTTAGGTGCTAGTGTTAACTTGATGCCTTTTTCTATTTTCAGGAAACTGCAGATTGAGAAACAATGCCCACTTCAGTCTCACTACAACTTGCTGACAGAACGCTCGTATTTCTAAGAGGCGTAGTTGAGGATGTGCTGGTCAAGGTTGACAAATTCATTTTCCCAGCATATTTTATTGTCCTTGATATGGAGGAAGACGCAGACGTGCCAATCATCCTCAGGAGACCATTCTTGGCTACAGGTCGAACCATTATTAATGTACAAAAAAGAGAACTAACCATGAGGGTACAAGACCAAGAAGTAACATTCAATGTTTTCAAGCCATGAATTTCCCAGATGATGAAAAGAAGGAGGAATGTTTCAGACTTGATGTGATACATAGTACCGTTCAGAACTCTGATGAAAGATAAAAGTTCTACTGACCAACTTAAAGCATGTCAATTACCTGTGGAGCCTAAAGATAAAGCGCACTACGTACTGAAGAAGCCTATTCTTGCACTACAAGCAACAGAAGAGAAAAAGTTCCACCAGCTCAATGAATTGGAGGAATTTCACATCACAGCTTTTGAGGATGCCAAATTGTACAAGAAAAGGCAAGGAAAAGACATGATGAGAAGATAGTGCACATACAACTGGAACCAGGGCAGAAGGTACTGTTAAACAAATCAAGGGGGAATTCTTCCCATGGAAGCCAAAATCACGGTGGTCAGGTCCATTTGTTATCACCAAGGTTTTACCAGACAGAGCCGTTAAGATACATGATCCTGACTCCAACAAAAACTTTCAAGGTTAAAAACAAGCGTGTTAAGCACTATTGGGGAGAATGATTTGAGCGACAAAAAGAAAGTGTTACACTTTCAGATCCAGCTTAACGTTCGAGAAGTCAAGTCTGGCTGACGACTCTAAACTTAGCGCTAGCAGGGAGGCAACCCATGCAATTTTTGTATATATTGTGATCTGGTGTGTGTTTTATTTTTGTGTGTTTAATTTTGCAAGTTTAGTCATTTCAAGATGGAAGAAGCTCTCGCAAATCTTCACAAGCAATTTCCTTCCCTCCCTCAAAAATCTTTGATGAAAGTTTACAAAGCTCGCTTGGAACAGATGAGGTTACTGATGATCAAAGGTATTCCTACTGACATTCGTTGGTTAATTGAAGCACAGGTCCGATTGGCAGGTGAGTCTTCTGACTCTTTTATTTCATATCTACCTAGTTTAGGAAAGAGCACATATGCTAAAAAGAGAAGAGCCAAAAGAATATGTGTTTGTTATAAATGTGCTCGTATGTTTTGTAATACTCGTTGTCGTTCTTTAGGAATGGTGTCTGATAACCCCGAAGATAAGATTAATTTCATTAGGGAAGGCTTGAGTAAGGAGTCTTTGGATGACATATCTAAAACTCTTGAGACGCATCCCAGTGGATGTGTGTATCATGAAATTCGCATGTTATATGCACAATTCCAAAAGAAAAGACAACTGTTAAGTCTCGGGAATCTGACTCAAAAAGACCCTGTTTGCCAATTTATAAGAAAATTGGATGAGAAGCTTATCCCTGACGCATAGACGTCAATCAAGCCGTTACTTTTCTTGTAAATATTATATCTCTTTGTTCTTTTCTTAATAATTGTGATTTTTGTTGTTTTTCTTTTGTTTTCTCCGACAGGATCCATACCTTTTTTACTATCACGATATTATTTCGCTACTAATCATCCTCTGGAAGATACTTGTGTTATTTTTACTCACCCTTTCAGGTACTATAAATTCAGCCCGTCATTGCACTTTTGAAGGCATCCAGAATTGAGAAAGAAATACATAAAAAAAAATGGAAGCCACTTCAAGAAGACGAGTTGAAAACATCTGTGTGTTTTGCGGTAGTAGTGTTGGTGTTAAGCCACAATACGTAGAAGCAGGACAAGAATTGGGTCGAGTCTTAGCTGCAAGAAATATGCACTTAATATATGGCGGAGGCAATCTTGGACTTATGGGATCGTTTCAAAAGCTGTACAGGAATGAGGCAGTCACGTTTTGGGAATCATCCCAAAACCCTTGGCAGAAGCAAATCTTATTGAACCATCAAACGGAGAGGAACTGATCGTGCCAGGTATGTCTGAACGTTTGGTAGAAATGATTAACGGTGATGATGTTTTTATTGCTTTGCCAGGTGGCTTGGGTACATTGGAGGAAATTATTATTGTGCTATCTTGGGCAAACCTAAACATACACCAGAAACCAATTGGGTTGTACAACGTTGATGGATTTTATGATTTTCTTTGTGTGTTTCTTGATGATGCCCGGAGAAATGGGTTCGTGTCAAAACCTTTGAAAGAACTCCTCTTTACTGCCAGAACTGCTCCGGATCTAATAGACCAACTCATAGCCTATGAACCACGAGTTGACCATATCCTTTCAAAGATAAATTGGTCTGAGGACGATCGTGGAAAGAGGCGTAGATTAATCTGGATCTTAACCTTTAATTTCCTGTAGAATTTCAGCTAACCAGGTATTATTTTCTAAACTCTTCTTCTACTTTTAAGACATTGGGGACAATGTCTCATTTAGATTGGGGGAGGGAATTAGTTGATCAGTACTTTGTTTTTAGTTTGTGTGTTGTTTTTATTTTTAGTCCAAAATTTTTCGAAAAATACAAAAAAATTGAAAATTTTTCAAAAATTACAAAATATTTGCGTTTTTGTGTTTTTATTTTGACTAAAAATGGTGAAATTGGTAAGAGATAGTTGAGTAAGGAGTTTCCACTCCTAAGAGGTATCTCAAGCCTATTTTCGAAATAAGTTAATTTTGTTTATTTCCTTTGAATTATTTAATTTGTGAATTCTCCATAAAACGGACTAAAATGGATCTTCATATGCTCAGTTGACAGGTATTATCAACATATATAGTAACATACGGACATGAGCTAAAATTGAAAAGTTTGTAATATTCAGTGCTCTAGTTTAATTAGAGGAATCATCTCAAAAAGCAATGGAGTAAAAAAAAAAAAAAAAAAAAAAAAAAAAAAAAAAAAAAACTTCTGAGATCCGAGTTATTAAGTCTTTAAGGGTGTTTTAACACCTAGTGCCCTAAAACCAACTGGTTGGGAGTCACTGGCCCAAAGCTCGTTACATGGATCAAAGATGCTGCAAAAATATTATATATCTGAAGTCTGAGTAATTAAGTTCGTAGGGGTGTCTTAACACCTGGTGCTCTAAAGCCAACTGGTTTGGGAGCCACCGACCCAACACTCGCTACATAGATGGAAGATATTGTATATAAATAAAAAATAGAGAAAAATCAAAGAAAAAATCAGAAAAATCAGAAAAATTATTCCATTGCTACAAAAAGGTGTGAAATCTGATAGAACTTTAGGACAAAAATATTACTCTCTTATCAACTGCACTTATGACTGTTGTGGGCAAAAATGAGTGATTAATATTTTTTCGACTGTGTATATGGAGAATGGTAAACATAATCAGAGAATTTACTTATTCGGTAATTTAGAATGAAACAAAACAACTATTGATTGGAGTAGAAGTTTCACCTGATTAGTCAATAACTTCTTTATTCTCTTTCTCTTGTCTTTTTGCTTTGTGTGCATTAGTTTCACTACCTTTTTTACTTTTGTAAAACGTTTGTGGGTATCGTTGCTGTAAGCCCTCACGAGACTATAACTCGTCCACTAGGGACACATAGGGGTTTAAAGGCTTGTTGCATATGCTAAATGCAACCGTGATCCCTACGAAAGTGGCTTAGTTTAATTTTAATTGTTTCTTGTATTTTATTTTATTGTTTACTCGAGGACTAGTAAAATGTTAGGTTTGGGGGTGTGATGAGCGGAAAATATATCAATATTTACCACCCCTTTAACTTAATATTTTGTTTAGTTTCTCGGGTTTGATGAACGTTTTGATGTGTTTTAGTTTATTTTGCAGATAAAAAAATATCGGATCTCAATGAAATCATTTAGGACGAAATATGGGTCAAATAAGGGAAATTATTGGACTTGATATTTTAATTTTGGAGATTGGAAACTTGAAAGGGCGTTTTTGACGAAGTGCAGTTTTAGAAATTTCAATTTTGTGTATCTGTCGTATTTTGGGCATAACTTTTTAGTCCGATATCGGATTGAGCTGATTCAAGTTCCAAATTAAATAAGACTCAAAGATCTACAGCTTTGAAAGATAAAATAATTTCGAATTCTGACGATTTCATGCCCGAAATTGATGAACCATCCAGAAGTGTGTTGTGTGTAATTATTAAAGTCAATTTCAATCATTTTCAAAGCAAAATATAAATTAATAAATAAATAATAAAAATTATCAAATCATCACCAAACATGATAAGAGATTAGTGGAGCAATTAATAATGGATTTGGTGGAGCAATTAGTGGAGCAATTAATAATTGATTTGGTGGATGATTTGATGGAGGCAAAATTTTGCCTATAAATACCAAGCCATTTCATTTGTAAATCACATACTTTCTTCTAAGGAATTCCTTAAGAATACTAAGAAGATTGTATCTTGTTTGTTTATTTACAGCTTTCAGTAATTAATTTCCACTTCCGCACTTTCTTTTCTTTACTTTTCAGTTTTTACTTTCCGCAATTTACTTTTACGCACAGTACTTTTCTTTCTTTAATTTTCAGTTTTTATTTTTCAGTAATTTACTTTCAGCATTTCATTTTCAGTTATTAATTTCAGCATTTACTTTCAGCATTTACTTTTCAGTATTTAATTTTCAGTATTTAATTTTCAGTATTTTACTTTATGTCTTTTATTTTATTTAAGTTTTTTTTACTACCCGTAAATATGTGTCGTAACTAAGCCAATTATCTGGGGTTGTGATGAAATCCAATATCACCGGTTTATAAGGGGTTAGATTATAGCTTGGGTAATATAAAGATTTATTTATTGAGTCTTAATCTTAAATTTTTTCATTAACTGACCATTAATAAAATTGAACTGGGAAACTTAAAATGAACTAGATATAGGGATTTTAAGTTTAAGACCTTAGACTCAATAGTCCACGATCTTCCTTGAGGATAGATAACCCTTTAATAGATTTCCTTACAGGATAGACATATACCTGTCGGGCGGGGGTAGCCATAATTGGAACTTAAACTCAATGAATCCAGATAATTTGGTTGACATAGACATATGGTTCAATTGGGTTAAACTGGTATTTGTGTCTGACCATCGACAGAGGCTTACTCATAATTTAGTGTTCCAGTTTAATAAATCAATATATTACCCAAATTTAAGATAACCACTTTATCTTAAAAATGATATTAGAAGAAATCACAACCCTATATAGTTTTTAATATTGAATTTTCTTAAACCTACATTCGAGCAATTTTATTTACTTGTTTTTAAATTCAAAACCTTCATCATTTCAAATCAATCAATCAACATGTTAGATACTAGTAATCATTTGACCTCATAAAATTAATAGATTAGGTATTAAGTCCTCGTGGGATCGATACTTTTTATACTACTTGAACGATACATGCGCTTACGTTATACGCGTGTGTAAGCACCGGTCAAGGAATAAACGATCTATATCAGGCGTAGTATACATAGTATTGCGTATTTCGATCCAGTATCGGATGATCACATGCAAGGCCTGGGGCTGGTACAGTGTCTGCCCCGTACGAAGCATATATCGGATCACTAGCAACTAGTCTCTTTATTATCGGATAATCATGACCAAGTCATATTATCACGATGGTTGCAACCCTTAGAGAACCAGTTATGTATCCCTGCGCGATCATCATCTCCATATGTCTGGAGTGATACTTTCGTCTTGACATCACACCCAACACACTACGATTCTCAATATACCCAGCAGAGGCGTACACAGAACCTGTTAAAACCCTGGATGACCTAAAACCAAAGTATATTGATTGTCCCAAGTATTAGCGGTGCAAGTCTCAGGTTAAGACCAAATACACCTACCCTGATTTCGGACTTCCATAGACACATAGTCATACTACCAATGAAATTATGAGGGGTCTATCCAAAGCGAAGCTGTTTCCCGTACCATCAGTAAACACAACCTCCTACTACACTTGCATAAGTATCATATACCCAAATATATGAGAACTATGCCGTTATGCCCTCACAACGCGCACAAGTGTAATACTAGTCTTTTACTCATTATCGATGTCCAATCTCGATAATACTCTGACTTGGGATATTTAATGATTAAACCTTCATGGATTGATACTGTCTCATATCATCTCAATCCAGGTACTAATCATAAGGACCTCGTATCATTTATACATCTTGGTGACCTAATCACAAATGATAAGAGAGCAATTTCCTTTGTCACATAGTTAATTTGTACAACAACACCATGATCTGTACAAATAGTGACACTATGGGTCATAACTCTTTAACATCGGCCTTGCCAAGAAATGGAGAAAAAAATTGGCTTCAAAGCCGAGAGAGGGAGATGAGGGAAAAAGGTTTCCAAAACCGTGTGTGGAGAGAGAGAAGGGCAAGTGTGTTGTGTGTTAGTATTGATTTCCAAAATCAATAATAAACATATACCAAAAATTTGGTATTTGCCTTTCAAAAAGGTCAACCAATTTTCGAGCCAAAAGGCAATTAATGCCATCCAACCACCACCATCACTATTCACATCAAAAGGGACTAGACATCACATCACTCAAAGTTACTAGACATCACATCAATCAAAGTGACTAATGATTTGATGCTTGATGTGACTTGTGGGCCGTACTTGAATTCGAAATGCGAGTGGGCCCGCAAACACTCCCTGGCTCGGGTTCACTAATTTCAAATTAACGAATTTTCCGTTGCGACGTAATTAAATCAAATTCAATTAAATAATTTTGCCTAGCAAAATAACTATTCACGTCGCTAACGAATTAATTCTAAATTAACTTGTTCGGCCGAATTAAAATCTAATTTTAATTCCGCGTCGAAATCCAATTTCGTATAATATATTGAATATATTATTTTATTGATTAATTCCAAATTAATCGTTCTCTCTCTTTTAAATAATATTTTATCCCAGATAAAATATCTCCGTAATTAATCCCAAATTAATTTTCTCTCTTTTATAATTAATCCCAGATTAATAAAGTGCGAGTCATACGTCATCGGTGAATCTTCGGGAAGCGACCCATAATATCCCTGGATATGTTGGCAGTAAATCCGGTCGTCGGACTATCCGAACACGTACGTACCTAGTACTACATTTTTACCGATTTACAAGACATGGTTGGCTTCTAACAAAGCACCGTGCCTATCCAATTCTCCAAAAATATTCTTATAGGAATATGTGATCTATATCAGGCGTAGTATACGTAGTATTGCGTAATACGATCCAGCATCGGATGTCACGTGCAAGGTCTGGGGCTGGAATTGTGTCTGCCCCGCACAAAGCACATATCGGATCTTTGGTAACTAGTCTCTTTAATCGGATAATCATGACCTAGTCATATTATCCCAATGACTGCAATACATAAGAGCACCAGCTCCGTATCCTACGTGATCATCATCTCCACTATGACTGGAGTGATACTTCCGTCTTGACATCACACCCAATACACTACGATTCTCAATATACCCAGAAGAGGCGTACATAGAACCTGTTAAAGCCATGGACGACCAAAACCAAAGTATATTGATTGTCGCAAGTATTAGCGATGCAAGTCTCAGGTTAAGACCAAATACACCTACCCTGATTCGGACTTCCATAGACACATAGTCATCCTACCAATGGAATTCTGAGGGGTCTATCCAGAGCGAAGCTGTTCCCGTACCATCGGTAAACACAACCTCCTATTACACTTGCATGAGTATCCAATACCCAAATATATGAGAACTATGTCGTTATGGTCCCACAACGCGCATAAGTGTAATACTAGTCTTTTACGCATTATCGATGTCCAATCTCGATAATACTCTGACTATGGATATTTAATGATTAAACCTTCGTGGATGGATATTGTCTCATATCATCTCAATCCGGATATAATCATATGGACCTTCTATCATTTATACATCTTGGTAATCTAATTACAAATGATAAAAGGGTAATCTCCTCTGTCACATAGTTAATCTGTACAACACACCATGATCTGTACAAATAGTGATGATATGGGTCATAATTGTCCAACAATCTCCCACTTGGCCTATAGCCAATCACTCAAGTGTCCTACACCCGAACTATATACGGTTCGCTCAAACTTCTGCTGAGGAAAGACTTTCGTCAACGGATTTGCATGGTTATCATCTGATGCGATTTATACTATCAT
>SKCR01021736.1:0-206802 GCA_019454045.1 Zanthoxylum bungeanum | reverse complement strand
TGGGTCACGCTTAACCGGGATCACTAAGTTTGTTGTGCCAAAGCCAAGGTTTAGTTGATTCAGAGGAAAAAGGTTAGGCAATATATTGGATATATTGGCATATATAAGATATATGTTTCGGACTTGGACGTCCACTTACTGGATCTAGGAATTTGATGGGATCCAATTGATCTTAGAGATCTACCTAGTTAATTATCATACAATTTGTTGGCCAAAGTCAAGATTGTGTGTTATTTAACGGGATCCTAGCCCACTAGGAAACAAGGTTTCCCGAGTACTCAACAGAGGGTTAGAGGCTCGCCGAAAAATAGTGGGAGGCAAGAATTAAATTTGCAATATTCGTTTAATTACTTGCCATACGCGCTCAATCATAATTCATTCGTCGTTAAATTAAATGTTAGTTGGACTAATATTTAAATGGTTGTTTTAATAAACAGTTGGACTGTATTCAAACTATTTCATTTATAATTGATTTTATAATTGGATTATAGTAATCAATATAATTGAATTTAACCTATTAAATTATAGTTGATTATATAGTTGGACTATAGTAATCATTATAATAAATAGTACCTAAATCGTTGATTAGATAGTTGGACTATTAGAATCAAGATAAAATTGAAAGATTAGCATTTAAAACATAATCCTAGGGAATATGTATTTAAATGGTTTAATTTTCAAATTGGGAATAAAATTTCAGGATGGTCCTGGAAACTAATAAGTTACTTTATTTGATAAAATAACATATTAGGCCTAAGCCCGCAGTTAAGCAAATAGTAGAACATGATATTTGGAATATTCATGTAATGATAACTTTAGTGCTTAATCCGTTATGCTTGCCAAACAGAATCCTTAATTTCTTAATCAGAACTAAGGATTAGATCCTTAAAGTATGATAATGAAATTGAAGGATCTTCATAGATCTATTTTTAGATCTTAGAAGTACTAAATTGCAATAGTAAACTCTTGGAGAGTTAATGGCTATACTCAAGGAGTCAAAGCCAAAGTTTGCAATAAGGTAAAAAACGCAAGGCGCACCTTACTTCGATATTCCAGAAGGCCAAGGCTTGGCCAAAGGCTTCTGGAATATGGAAAAGGGCAAAGGTAAAAACATTATAATCTTCTGGGAAGATAAAGGACATATCCCAAAATGTCTGCCTAAAATGTGACAAACAGGATCGCGGAAGCGTGACTGCCGTTTGGACAAAGCAGACATGAAGGAATTGAAGACGGGCAAGGCTCTGACTTCAAATATGTTTGTCATAAAATATGTTCACTGCTAGTATTAAAATTGGATTTTAGATACTGGAAGTGTGGTACATAAATATGTACTAATGTGCAGAATCTGTTATGAGCAGGATACTGACTTCAGATTGAGATTTATCTGCGAATTGAAAACGGGACGAAAGTCGCTATTTTAACCGTAGATACCTAAGTTTAGGAACTACCCTTTGGGTATGTACTTAAATTAGGAAACTGTTATAATGTAACTAGTTTGATTAGAAACATTATCTCTATATCAGGGTTTAACCCATAGCAGGTATACCTTTATATTCTAGAACACTAAAGTGTTTTATTTTATAAAGATGATATTGAGATAAACACATTAGATGTGAATGACAGTATTTATATTTTGAATATAAATAAATCTCAAACGTATAATATGACAAACAAATAGCTCAAACTGATTTGATCAGAAGAAACTTAATTGTGACATTGTTGTTTGGATACTAGTTGATGTACCGAAAGGCATTGTGCCTATTGGTACTATTTAAGTCTTCAAGGAAGACATACATGGATGGCAACATACCAACGTACTAAGCTAGGCTTGTAGCGAAAAAGGTATCGTTATCAACATTGTGTCGATCACGATGAAACCTTTTACTTGTTGCCACAGTAAATCCATTTGGATAATGCTTGCTGAAGCTGCATGTTTCATTTATGAAATGTGGCAGCTGAATGCCAAAATCGCTTTCCTTAAAAGGAAACCTTTTGGAGGATGTTTACAACATCTTGACGGTTTTGTCGTACCAAAACTAGCAAACAAAGTTTGCAGGTTATTCGATCCATGGATGGATTGAAGCAATCATAGTGTTCTTGGAATTATCGTTTTGATGTAATCATAATGGTATATGATTTAATTCAAAACGAAAATGATTCTTGTGTATATAAGGAAGTTAGTGGGAGCGCACTGACAGTGATGTCCTATATAATGATGATATGTCATTTCTTGGAAATGATATTCCCATAAAATGAAATCGGTGAAAGCTTGGCTTTCAAGAAAATTCTCGGTAGAATTCTTGGGAGAAACAACCTTTATTCAAGGAATAAAGATCTACTGGGATAGATTTAAAGTTGTTAATACTCTCCGAGAACTCGTACATTGAAAAATGTACGCAACATGGTGTCTCATACGCTTTGAGCATATGGAGTCACAATCGGGCCAATCCAAGTGATGGTCATTGGATTGATGTTAAGAACATCCGTTAGTATCTTAGAGGAACTAAGTATGTTGTCTTATATTATGGAGAAGGAGAACTTGAAGTGACTGGGTTCACTACTACAAGTTTCCTAACCGATAAAAATGACTATAAGTAGTAAAAATGGTACTATACAATTTGAATAACAGAACAGTGAGCTCGAAATCTTCCAAGCAAGATACTGTTACCGAATAAACAACAAAAGTGGATTATTGCTGCAGCTGAGGCAGCAATAGAAGCCATTTGGGTGGATAATAAATCTAATTGGATTAGAATAGTTCTGTTAGCAGCTGAGCTAGGCTACATCGCAGGCTAAAGAATTAATGGTCTCATCAACGATCCAGATACATACTTCGACTATTCATCTGATTCGTTCGGATCATACATCGTGGCGATGTGATGATCGTATAAACCGCATCAGATGATAATCATGCAAATCCGCTGACGAAAAGTCTTTTCTCAATAATTTAAGCGAACCGTACATAGTTCAGGTGTAGGACACTCGAGTGACTGGCTATAGGCCAATTGGGAGATTGTTGGACAGTTTTGACCCATAGCGTCACTATTTGTACAGATCATGGTGTTGTTGTACAAATTAACTATGTGACAAAGGAAATTGCTCTTTTATCATTTGTGATTAGATCACCAAGATGTATAAATGATGAAAGGTCCATATGATTAGTTCCTGGATTGAGATGATATGAGACAGTATCAATCCACGAAGGCTTAATCATTAAATATCCATAGTCAGAGTATTATCGAGATTGGACATCGATAATGCGTAAAAGACTAGTATTACACTTGTGCGCGTTGTGAGGGCATAACAACATAGTTCTCATATATTTGGGTATATGATACTCATGCAAGTGTAGTAGGAGGTTGTGTTTTACCGATGGTACGGGAAACAGCTTCGCTCTGGATAGACCCCCTCGGAATTCCATTGGTAGTATGACTATGTGTCTATGGAAGTCCGAAATCAGGGTATGTGTATTTGGTCTTAACCTGAGACTTGCACCGCTAATACTTGCGACAATCAATATACTTTGGTTTTAGGTCGTCCAGGGCTTTAACAGGTTCTGTGTACGCCTCTGCTGGGTATATTGAGAATCGTAGTGTGTTGGGTGTGATGTCAAGACGGAAGTATTACTCCAGTCATAGTGGAGATGATGGTCACGTAGGATACGGAACTGGTTCTCTTATGTACTGCAGTCATCGGGATAAAATAACTAGGTCATGTTTATCCGATTATAGAGACTAGTTACCAGGGATCCGATATGTGCTTCGTACGGGGCAGACACAATTCCAGCCCCAGGCCTAGCACATGACATCCGATACTGGATCGAAATACGCAATACTACGTATACTACGCCTGATATAGATCACATATTCCTGTAAGGATATTTCTGAAGAATTGGGTAGGCATGGCGCTTTGCTAGAAGCCAACCTTGTCTTGTAAATCGGTATAAACGTAGTACTAGGTACTTACGTGTTCAGATAGTCCGACGACCGAATTTACTGCCAACATATCCGGGGATCTCATGGGTCGCTTCCCGAAGATTCACCGATGACGTATGACTCGCACTTTAATTAATCTGGGATTAATTAGATGAGAGAGAAAATTAATATGAGATTAATTACGGAGATATTTTATCTGGGATAAAATTTTAAAAAAGAGAGAATATGATTAATTTGAAATTAATCGATAAAATAATATATTCGATATATTATACGAAATTGGATTTCGACACGGAATTGAAATTAGATTTTAATTCGGGCGAACGAGTTAATTTAGAATTAATTCGTTAGCGACGTGAATAGTGATTTTGCTAGGTATAATTATTTAATTGCGTCGCAACGGAAAATTCGTTAATTTGGAATTAGCGAACCCGAGCCCGAGAGTGTTTGCGAGCGCACTCGTATTTCGAATTCAAGTGCGGCCCGCAAGTCACATCAAACGTCAAATCGCTAGTCACATCAAGCGTCAAATCATTAGTCACTTTGAGTGATGTGATAACTTGTCACTTGATTGATTGAGTGATGTGAATAGTTGATGTAGTGGTTGGCAAAGCTTTAATGCCATTTGACTTTTTTGAAAAAGAAAATGGTAAATGATTTTTGAAATTAATAAAGTGTATTAGATACACAATTTTGCAACCAACCAACCAACACAACTCTCTTCTCTTTCTCTTCATCTCTCTCACTCGGCCATGGGCTGATTTTCTTCACTGGTTTCACCGCGAATCACAAGGAGAAGATGAGTGATTTTTGTGGCAAAAAATCACCAAGTTCTAGAACACCATTTGAGTCTTGCAAATGTGATAGGGAAACCAACTTGTGAGCTTGGAATCACCACCCAAAAGCTTAGAGCTTGGACCGAAATTGAGGAGCCAAAAACCTGAAACTGCCGTGAGCCTTGGAGGACTTCAAAGGGCCTAAAAAGATTTTTGTTCTTCACCGCATCGCCTCAACCGATCGATGTAAGTATTCCGCAACTTCCTCGATGTATTCACATGTTGTTTCTATGCTTGATTCGATCCTCGGGACTTAGAGATTTCCCAACAGTATGGTAGACCCCTAAGAACTTGCATGGAAAAGAAAATTTGGGTTTAGCCTTGTGAATTAATAGTGTGTGATCGCATTCATTGAATTCATTTCCGTACAGGATATGAATATACATGCAAGGCATATATAGCCAATATTTGAACTTGAACCTAATGAATTTAGCTTAAATCAATTATCATAGGAATGTGAGTAATTGAATTAAGTAAGTCGTTTCTACTTGACTATTGAAAGAGGTTGTTAGATAATTTAGTGTCCTGGGTTAATAATGCATAACAAATACTCAACTGAATGAAAAGTGTAATAATTTATTGTTTGCGTGCTTAGGTGGAATTACAACCATAGGTTATGTCTTGCATAAGGATTTCCAAAGTATTTTATATTCAGTCTTTTTTAGCTTTCTAATTAATTAATCAATCAACTCCATTAAATCAATTATTTAACTTTATTAAAGTATGTCTAATTCTAGTAATTAATATGATAAATAGTAAATCTCTATAGATTTGATATCTTATATATTATTTAAGTAATACGTGCGCTTATATAACATATAAAATCGCGATGAACAGTCAACTACCATCACTGTTGTTTTTTATTGTGAAATGCTAACTTTTTTCTCCGGAAATTGCTAAACATTATTCCCACTTTTTTTTTTCTTTGGGTAACCACATTAGAGAATAAAGTAGAATGTCATGAGGATCCCTTTTTCTTTTCTCTTTTCTTTCTTTCATTTTTCAGAAGATCAAGAAGGTTATTAATATTTCATTTTAAAATAAATAAGTGTGAAATGTCACATACATATTTCAAAAGAATCATCAATATTTTTGATAAAAATTCGTGTGAATTTTAAATAATATGACACATCATCACTAGCCTCATCATAATTCAAAATCGTCATAACAAAGTATATAAGAACTTTGAACTTATTGTTCGTCAGGTTATATAACAGTCATTATGATATCTTTATTTCATAAACTAAGACTATAATCGTAGTACATCCTATAATCGTTATCACAATGAATAAATAAATAATGAAAATCAAAATTTTTGTGTTTGTCGTCCTTCAAGGACATAGTAGGAAAAAAGAAATCTTAATTTTTTTTATTTTTTATTTTAAAAAAAACAACTTCAAAAATGTTTGTTTTTCTTATTACAAGTTATTGTCCAAAAATATGAAGGATAAAAAAAAATTAATATCATATACAAAACACTTTCATATAACGTATAGTTAAAATAAGTATTAGAATGTGATATTTTATGCAATTAACTATGCATCAATCTACAATATTAGGCAAAATTAAAACTGTCTAAATTTAAAACAAAATTTCCATACCTTTGAAAGAAAGGATAAAGGGCGAGAGTTTTACCTAACGTTTGATTAGACACTCGTGCTGATAACGTGCTAAATTATAAATATAAATAAGTAACACAACAGTACAAAAGAGAACGAAATAGAGACAAAATATATGGAGTAAATTTTTATTCAATATCAAATGTGTACAAATAAGAAGAAGAATCCTTGTTTTATAATCTCATCATCTTAAAATGAAGTAAGCGTGAATCATAAATATATACATCATGGATCATAATTTCTTTGGAGAGTAATGTGAGTTATTTGGAGATTAAATGTTAATAGGAAGATAAAATGTATATAATTGTTTATGAGGAACATTCACAAATAATTGTGTTCATCACACGTGTCATTTACTTTTAATTGGATAGCACACATTAAAAAACGATGAGGGGCCCAAATACAGTCCAAAAAACTCAGAAGCCCAATAACAGCCCAACAAACCAAAAACACAAGTGCATACACATGACCAATAAAAATATCCCACGTGTCAAGAATAACAGAAGATCAACGAACAAGAAAGAAGATGACGTGGCAGATTTTCTAAGATGAAAAAAAAAACCGTTGCAATTCCCTCCACACACTTGTCAGTAACCTTATCTGTTTGATTTTGTCCCTCTCTTTCTTTCCCTCCAAACATCAAAAAAGATCCATCACCATGAACACACAATCACTAACAGCAACGACTGTCTACACATACTATTACTATTATCAACTGAAGGCTTGAAACTATTATATATCTCCGGTTTCTCAAATTCGTTTTCAAAATCAATGGCTAGCAAAATAGCCTTTAGTTTAACACCACAGCGTGTCTTTGCTGCCCCTGTGCAAAAGCCGGCGGCAGCCTTGGTTTCCCTTTCGTATTCTACAAGGGCTCAGTTCAATGGAAGGCAGTTTTGTGTTCGACGCAGATTTTTGGTACTGCCCGTCAAGGCTACTGCTGACCAACAAGGTTAGTTTTATTTATTTGTTTGTTTGTCTGTCTTATTATTGTTACTGTTATCGTTGTGAAGTGTATTATACTTGTTGTACTTGCTTGTAGAATAGGGTGGGTTGGTTAATTATAGATGAAAAGTGAAAACTGATAATTCACTTAGGTATATAAATTTTGAAGAGGGTGTGGCTTAGTGGTAAAGGGTTTAGGGATTGGTTGTCAGATCCTGTGTTAAGTCTGTATTTTTTTGTAAGAGCGGCAGTCGATATTTTAACTACTTTGCTTAAGTCAGGTGATGGTTCGGCGGGAAATCCCACGTCTCCAAAAAAGAATTTCAAATACAGTTTAGATTTGCTTGGTTGACCATGAAAATTATTTTAATAGACAAAATTTTGAAATTACTATTTAAAAACAATGAAATAAGACTGAAATTAAATACGAGTATTTTAGATAATCTATTCTTTAAAAAACAATCTACATCCCGACTTTTCAAAGTAAAAAATTTGAGCTTCTTCTGCTTTTGACAAGTAGAAAAACCAGCATTGAGACAAAATCTAATAAATTGCCAGGAAGACAAGATAAATAATTGAAACAGTGTTTGCACGTAAGGGGAATCAAACTTGAGACGTTTGAGTTGATATCAAGTTAGTGAAGCAACTTCAACCAAAAGTTTCAGTTGATAAATGAGGACCTAACAATAGTATTAAAGACAATGAAATGAGATAAGTACCGGAATGATAAAGTTTAACATGATCTAATAAGATCAATTGATTTTCCTTCTTCCAAAATGGATTACGTCTAAACAAAATGGTTTTGTTAATTAATAAATTACCACACTATCAAAGCTTTACCATTGCTGGATTTGATATGCGTTTCATCCATTAATTAAAAAGTTAAAATTTAATTATTTCAATCTCATTTTGCCCGTCTTTTCAGGCCAGGTTGAGGGAGATGAGGTGGAAGATAGTAAAATTCTGCAGTATTGCAGCATAGACAAGAAAGAGAAGAAGTCATTGGGCGAACTAGAACAAGAGTTTCTACAGGCATTACAAGTATGGGGTTTTCCTTTTTCCCTTTTTCTCCTTAAGTGTGTTGTCATTGTAGTGTATATGATGATTCCACAAAAGAAGATGCCAATAACTTTGATATTTGATTCATGCCGGTGAATTCCAGATAATTTAGCACTTGGATCACTGGTACCGTTTTCTTATGTTATTCTTGAAGTTGGGTAAAATTAGTTATTTGGTTTAGCTTGCATTAAATAAAAAGTTCCTTTCTGATTTGGTTCGACAGGCTTTCTATTATGAGGGAAAAGCTATTATGTCAAATGAGGAATTTGATAACCTTAAGGAAGAACTAATGTGGGAAGGAAGCAGCGTCGTCATGCTAAGTATGGAGTAAATCTTATATGGAGCTTCAACGCCTACAGTAATGGTGTAAACTTTTAATCATTTGTTAAATCTGAAATTTGACTATATTTTGACAATACAGGTTCTGATGAACAAAAGTTTCTCGAAGCTTCAATGGCTTATGTGGCAGGGAAACCTATTATGTCCGACAAAGAGTTTGATAAACTGAAGCAGAGACTTAAGGTGTGTTTCTGTTTGTTTCATATTCAAGGGTTTACTCTCCATTTATTTCAAAAAATGGAACGTGAACACTTTTCATAGTATGAGAATGATGTATTTATCCATTAAGCTACAGGCTGCATTGTTAAACTTGTGAATATGTGAAAAAGATAGCAGAGAAAAAGTTGGCTGATCCACACTAAAATTGTTACAATGGCAACATGAAAAATGTTTCCGTGGAAGGCGTGAATTTATTTTGCTCACGTTGGCGGAAAATTTTTCGTAATTCATATGTACATCATTGATAACTTCTAGTGGGACAAGACAAATGAGAAATCTGTTACAACTTTCAGGAGCAAATATTACTAATGATTGCTCATTTAGAATGCTGATTCTGTAAAACTGCAATTTTTAGCTGCTTTAAATTCAGTGCAGCCATTTGAGACACAGGATCACTTTGCTAGAACATCTGCGGCTTTTTTTTTCCTTTTATACAGATTATTTAGGTTGAAGAAACATTGTTTATCCATTTATCTAATTGCACATGCATATTAGACACTATCAAACTTGTGGAACTTTCATCTGTTGGATTAAGGGTTTATGGGGCAGCCATTTACTTTTGTCACTATTTTTTTGCAGTCGGAAGGGAGCGAAATTGTGGTTGAGGGTCCACGGTGCAGTCTCCGTAGTAGAAAGGTGTGTATTTATTGCCAACTCTTTGTCCTGCTTGTCTAATTATTTGACCTTGATCATTGTAATAACATAATCAAATATGTAGACCTGTCAAACTCATATTAGAGGCAGCTCTCTCCTCTCTGATTCTAAATATTGTGAAGCCCTTTCATTTAACAATTTTATTCATTGGATCTTGTTCATTTAAAATTTTTAACTTCCCAAGTATAGGAGTTTCTTTTATGAGTCTACTTCTTGTAATATGACTTTAATACTAAAGATAGCAGCATGTGCTGCATGTCATACCAAAATGAAGGGCTAAACTGTACAGCTTCCATACACCAAATACTTTCTTTTTTGTTGAGATAAATATTAACTTTTTCTTGTTTCTATACAGTTTTATATTTCATATAGAATGAAGTTTACTCATCACTTTATTGGTATATATGAATTTTAATAAAACCTCTTTTTCCTATGATTTTTTTATTCCTATGATCCTATCACCTAAGTTTTAACAGCTACAGTAGTTTCAGAAGGTAGTAATATATGATCGTTTTGATTTTATCTTTCATTAAAGTTGCATCTTTCCCTAACCATGCCTTGATTAGCAATTTAATTACCCAAGTTATTGAAAAATAATTGACCACGGGTTTGAACAGCAGATATTTCCTTATTTTAAAAAATTCCTTTGGTACTGCACCCCTGTGCTTCTGCTAATAAGTCATGTATGGTCAGCTGGGTTTGGCTTAACTTTGCTGATCGTCCTCTCTCTATTTTTTTTTTGACATAGGTCTACAGCGATTTGTCAGTGGACTATCTCAAAATGCTCTTGTTGAACGTGCCAGCGACTGTTGTTGCACTAGGATTGTAAGTAACATTGCTTTTCTTAGATTGCTGTAGGTTTGAAGTTCGCACTGCTACTCACTGCTCATATAAAAAATTGGGAAAGGAAAAGAGGTTTGCTTCATGAAATGCAAACATTTACCCAGGTTCAATTAATGAATATCTCTTTGATTGAATTTTCATCACATTGTCTTGGATTTCATTTTTTCAGTTTCCTGATTAAATTTGAAAATTTAAGCTGCCATTGCCTCTGCATTGGGGTTAAGATCTATGCTTGCAAGTCATCGGTTTTTCTTTTTCCTCCTTGCACTTTAGTTATTAATTATATTTCGTGGTCCTGCCAGATTTTTCTTCCTGGATGATATCACTGGATTTGAAATCACATATCTGTTGGAGGTATATCTTTAATATAGTTCTTGTTCTCGTTTTTTAAATATATGACAAATTATAGTCCTTAGCTGCACATTTGTTTTAACAGCTTCATTCAATACTTTTTCCCTTCTATAAATTGACCAACCGAACTGGAAATTGCCATTGATCTCCATATTCCTATACTGCCACTGAAACGAATGGGGAGAAAATTTTCCATTCTGCCATGGGATAGATTTTTATTTATTTATTTTTTTGGAAATGTTGGAAACTCCGCTGCCAAATCATCCAACCCGGGTTTAAGCGGAGGAGGTAAAACCTATGACTGTCCTAGGCTCTTATAAAAAATGCACCCCCTGGATTTGAACCAAGGACTTGGAAGCCAGATCATAAGCTCTACACCACCAAGCCATGCCTCTTGGGGACACCATGGGATAGCAATGAGGATTCTTGGAAGTTTAAAGAACCTACCATTGCACCATAGTGTGAGAGCACCTTTTGTTTCACACGATCATACTAATAACATTGTCCTCAAATTCTGATTTCATGTTGGCTAACATGTAATGCAAATAATGCAATGACTATATTACATCTCAGGAAACATTGAAGAAAATTGAAAAATGATCGGATCAGCTGGTAAAACTTGAATCACTCTGAAGATTTCAGGACAGCTCATTCTTCAATCTTAGTAATTCTAGATTACCTCAGATATATGTTTAGGTTAGGAAGGGAAGTTTAAGTAGATAGTAAGTTTCTCTATGGTATAAATAATCAAAGGGCTAGGATAATCGGACCTCCTGGACCAGTAATACCTTCTTGCAGTAATTATTTAACTACCCTTATTCTTTTCATAGCATGCATCGTTTTCAACTTCACTATTGCTTTCACGAATTGTTCGTAAGTATTAGGAATATAATCTGAGCTGATAATAAGAATTACAGTGGCAAATAAGTTCAAGGTATGAATTCGAAACGAAGGAGTATGAATGGTCCTTAATTTTTGGATTAAAATTGCTTAAATGTATCACAAACCTGAATTTGTGACATGTCACTGTTACAATATTAATTACTTCTAATTAGAAAATCTTTAGACGCCCTCTGTCTCCTCTATCCTCCTAGGCCTAGAACTCGAGGAAGAATGCCTGACATAACGTTAGATTTTAGCAGCTCATCTGTTTCTGGCAATAATTCATTACTTGCTTCTTAATGGCAACAATATAATCATATGTTTTTTTCCTTTTGTATTTCAGCTTCCAGAGCCATTCAGTTTCATTTTTACGTGGTTTGCTGCGGTGCCTTTGCTAGTTTGGTTAGCTCAAGCACTCACAAAACTGATTGTCAGAGACTCTTTAATCTTGAAGGTAGAACTTTGTGGACATATCTTTGAGGTTTTTATTGGACAGCTAAATGATTTTGGAGTTGCATCAACTAATGGTTGACTTAATTCTCCAGGGCCCCTGTCCAAACTGTGGTACAGAGAATCTCTCCTTCTTTGGGACCATACTGTCAATTTCTAATGGTGGAACCACCAACAATATTAAATGCTCAAAGTAAGTTAAATTCTCCACTAAAAACAAATCAGTAACAATTTTGTGATTTTGCATTGATTAGGTTACTGTAACATTTTCTGGCTATGATTTAGGGGAGCCCCCATTTTTCCCCAGTTCTTAACTAGTTATCATTTTGCTTCAGTTGCGGAACTGAATTGGTGTTTGATTCAAACACAAGGTTGATTACATTGCCAGAAGGAAGTGAAGCTTGATCAAGGTATATACCCTTTGTCCACCTTAAATTTTATGTCTGGTTCCAGTCTTCACCTAAGGTTTCTAATTTGGTCTAAGAGATGGTAATATAGCTCAAAATCTTTGTATTATGGTTGTTGATACGGTAATTAACAAAAGTGTAGTGCTAAATACAGGAACAACCAATAACAAGTGGTCGTTCGACTTTAGCTAACAGTTGGAGTTGGATGCGAAGAGAGTCAAATTATACATGGAACCATCCCTTGTGGGGAAGGAGAAGTTTATGGTGTGCTTCACTATGTGTTGAATTATGTCAATATCGTATTTGTAAGTATGTGTCAGATACATACCTGTAACAGGCTTGTCCTTAGGAAGAAGAGATGATTAATCTTATTGTATGTGATACTTGAAGTTCCTAGTGTTATATCCCAAATCAAACCCATTTAAGTATGTTTGTGAGTTGTGACACTAAGAGCCCGTTTGATAATACTTCAAATCATATTAAGTATTTTTTCATAATTAAAATTTTTTGAAATATCTTGATAATAGGTTTAAAAGTGTTAATTAAGTAATTAAATAGCACTCTCAAACTGACTGTAAACTCTCCTTTTATGTTCATCATCACTTTTCTTGTGTTTTATATCTGTAATCAGGAACCTACCTTAGTTACAGTTGATTTTTATGTTTGTAGAGCAAATTGAAACTTCAAAGAAGGAAACTATAGGACTTCTATTTCAAGGAAAGAGAAAAATGGAAAATAAGCCAAAAATTTCAGTCTGAATATAAATTAATACAAGAATTCAACATCCTTACAGCAAGTTTCCCTCGAGGCACATTTCTTCCTACAAGTGAGCCTCAGTCCAACTAAATATATAGCCCCTTGCAACTCCATCAATAACAGATGACACTATCAACTGAACAGCATTGCCACTTTAACAATCTTCTCTACAAGATTGCCACATCCAAGTAATCTCCAATCTACAACAGGAAAACAGATGAGGAATAAACATGTCTACATGGAACATATCAAATTCTACTGTCGGTATAAATATGCGATTTACCTCAAAGTTAAGTTCAGCCAATGCTTTACTGTCATCAAGTCGTCTTCCATTTCCGTAAGAATGGGTCATCCCCACCTTCAAAAAAAAAACATGAAATCATGATATTTAAATGGTTTTAGTACACATTTTGTTATTATTGTTTCTGTAATTGCATTAACAGACAAATATAGTCCCTTAACAATTATGTAGGAAGTACCTGTCTCAGCACAAACCGTCCGCGTTTATCAGGATATACAAAAGCAAAAGAAAGTTTTGCATTTCTTCTCCTTGCCTCTGGAGCAACCTCCTTAACCTAATAGAGAAACAGAAATCAGTAATCAAATACAAGTACAAGTAGAAAACAATTAAAATGAAAATATTTGATTGTGCAGGGGAAAAATCAGAAAGTACAAGATCAGTTAATTCGCGGAGATTAGCATCTTTCCAAGTATAAATTTGAACTTCATCTTTGGGTTCTTTCCCTCTGGCTGCAAAGTCTTCTGCAGTATGATGACCTCCAATCTGCAACAACAAAAAAAAAAAAATTGAAAATTACAGACAAAGTCACAGCACTAAATGATACATGCTCGTCATTGCCTAAAGCTACACCTTTTCCGCATATCTACACAGACCCCTTAAATATTTCCCAAGACAATATGTAGATTTAAACCGTACAGCCCTTTTAACAAACTTTCCAATTCCCTCTTTCACTCTTTAAATGGCTGCTAGACAGCTGCTTTCATATGGATATTGGACAAAGTTTACAATTTTCCTTGCTCATCGCAAATTACACATTACGCTAGAGTCTAGACCAAACAAAAAATTTTACAAAGATAAACTGAAGCAATTTCAAACTGTAACAAGAAGAAAAGGCAATCAAGAGATGTACATACCTTAGTGAAAACTCGAAGCAACAAAGGGCAAGTCTGCAATCGGCAACAGGCAAAAATATCAACACAAATGAACCTAAAACCTTTTCCATAATAACAATTACAAAATTCCCATTTATCACCTCCATCCATATTCCATTGTTAAAATTAAAAGTAAATTTAGCTTATTTCACACTCACCCAACTTGTAACATAATTTAGAATGATGAGTACATAAACTCACAAAATATTGTACAAATAAAGAGAAAACAAAACCCTAAAATGAATTAGTGAACGTAATGAATACATATAATGAAATAAAGACACAAAATAAAAACCTTTTCGCGGTCCACAGGTTCAAAGCGGGGGCGAGGAGGTTGGTCTAGGGGCCGGTTCGGAGGAGGCCGGGGTCTCCCGGTTCCTGGACCCGGTCTGTTATGAGTGTGGGGAGCTGCCGCCATTGTTTCTAGTTTCGACTCTGCTGTTTCTTCTCTTTGTTACTGTTTTCAGTATTTTTTTCTCTTTTGAATTTTGTTTATTTGTTGTTGGGGAGTGGGAGAAAAAGGCTTTTGTCGGGGGCCCATAAGCCCAATGGATCGGTTTGAGAAATAGGTTTGACTGGATTGCTAAAATATGAGGCCCATTCAATGATTTGAAAATGGAAAAATATTTATTCCCAATATTTTAGATTATTTATAAATTAAAAAAAAAAATGTAGTTCGAAATAATAGAAGTCATTTTCTGTGTGTGTGTGTTTTTTTTTTCAAATTATAACTCATATTTTTAATAACCTTTTGGTTCAAAGGGTAAATTATTTGTTAAACACTTATTTTTAATTTTGGGTGTTAGTGATTAAGAGCATCTTTATTTCCCTAAACAATACCATTAGAGTTAGAAAAATTGCATGATACAATTATAAAATTTATTAAGATTGTTGAACTTTGCTAACCGACATGGGGACAAAAATTATTTTTGCGGGTCGTTTTCATAGTCACGAATAAATAAAATAATTGAATATCGTTGAAGACTAAATGTGGACGGTTTGAGATAAACTTAATTTCCAATGATGATAATTTATCAAAAACTCTATAAAGTTGACAAACAAAAATTGTAGACTATTTATCATGTAATATATATTAGAAAAGGTTATGTAATATAAAATAGTCTTAATTAAATAAGGGTATATAAGGTGTTCAACGCCATCTCAAATAAATAAATAAGAAAACAAAGTAGTCCAAGCTGACTTTTAAACCAATTTTTTTAGAAAATCATCACATATCCTTTTTCTATTTCAAGATTCTATCACCTTTCTCATTTTATCCCTTTGACTGTTATCTCTATCAACACTTCCAAGGAAAATTGTAATTGAAAATGGTTATTTGGACTTTGTACACATAATTGGTACATGTATTGGGTATAATCACCGAGAAGAAATTAATCTATTGTTAAATTTACCATTAGGGGTTGGCAATTGATTCGGTTATAACATAATCAAATCAAATAGAAAATTTGATGAAAATCGAATGATTCTAAATCCCTTAATTAAACAGTTCTGAAACCTAACTGTATCTGAAATACTCACCTTATTCATTAGGGGTGGTAAAACGAATCAAATTTATATTGAATCCTAAACGAATCGAATCAAAATATGATGGATTCATATTCGATTTGTTTATTAAACGAATCATAATATCAAGATTCGTATTCGTATTCGATTCATTTATTAAACGAATCGAATACGAATATTCGTTTAGTCGTGATATTATTAAATAACAAAATTTAACATAATTTATCTACATTAAATCTTCATAAATATATACATATGAAGTATGCAATTAATATATTTATTAAAAATACCTTACCAAATATCGACAATATTATTTTTTATATGATAATTAGTCATAATTTCTCGAATCTTAATTGAAAAATAACAATAACCAGTAAAAGAAAATAATAAAACGAATTCTAAACGAATAAACGAATTAATGAACTTAAATTCGTAATCGAATCGAATTAACCCATTTATTAAACGAATCCATTTTTCTAAACTCGTATTCGCTTTAAAGCGAATCGAATCGAATGAATAAACGAATCTTAATCCAAATTGCCACCCCTATTATTCACCCTGTTGTAATTTGTCTTAAGTTTTTTCCAAAAAGAAAAAAAACATGTTAGAACATTTACAGCAAACATATTGAGGCAAAATTGTGATTGATTAGCTCTGCTATCAAGTATCAATGTACCTAGATGAAATATATTTCTCTCTCTCTCTCTCTCTTTTTCCGAAAAAGAAACAGGGATAGAACTTATGTGATGGTTCCAGCAAATATTAGCCTTATAGTGCCTTTTCAATAAACAAGAAGGACCTAGATGCAAAAAAACCCAAGATTCCTTCAATCTATGAAACCTGCAGGCACGTTTAAAGGCAAGTACACTTAAGGCACAATTTTATTCATTTAAAATATCATTAACGAACGTATTTTAGGTGCAGGAATAGCACGTAGTTGCTTCTTATATAAAGGCAACAAGTACAAGTCAATCTGCATTACACTTTGTCACATTTTAAGCCTCAAGAGGAAATTAATTAATTGCTACAATGACATCTTTTCTTCGATCATTTGGATTTAGCTTCCTGTTACTTGTTTTGATTTTGACATTCTCCGGAAAATCAAACGCTTTGGCTTATACACATCCTGTTTACCGACCAGGTCCATGGAAGCTTGCTCATGCTACCTTTTATGGCGATGAATCTGCCTCCGAAACCATGGGTATGTTACATATATTAAAACGTTACCAGGTGTTTTACATCTTTATCTTATTGTATATTAAATGTTCTTTGTATTTGATTTTGCAGGAGGAGCTTGCGGATATGGAAACTTGTTTAATAATGGCTACGGAACAGACACAGCGGCTTTGAGCTCTACATTGTTCAACAATGGATACGCTTGTGGAACTTGTTACCAGATAAAGTGCTATAATTCACCTAATTGCTATAAATATGTACCATTCACCACAGTGACAGCTACAAATCTTTGCCCACCAAATTGGTCTCAGGACTCCAATAACGGAGGCTGGTGCAATCCTCCTCGTTCCCATTTTGACATGTCCAAGCCTGCATTCATGAAGATTGCTTACTGGAAGGCCGGCATTGTCCCAGTCCTGTACCGCAGGTACTAAGAGATTAACATGCGTATTAATATATCATATCGAATTGATACCATACATTGTTACTTAAATTTATAATTTTTATTATATTAATTGTAGGGTGCCATGCATAAAGCCTGGTGGGATTAGATTTGCATTCCAGGGAAACGGATACTGGTTGTTGGTGTATGTGATGAATGTTGCAGGAGGTGGAGACATAACAAACATGTGGGTTAAAGGAACAAGAACAGGATGGATTAGCATGAGCCATAACTGGGGAGCTTCATATCAGGCATTTGCAACATTGGGAGGCCAAGCTCTTTCTTTCAAGATCCAGTCATATTCAACCAAGGAGATTATTGTAGCTTACAATGTTGCTCCTGCCAACTGGAATGTAGGATTGACTTACAAGTCCAGTGTCAACTTCCATTAATAAACAAATTCACCATCACTCTTTTTTGTTCACTATTTTCTTGTATATCTAATATGCAAATTGTAAACATGATATTAATTTGCAATGAAGGTTACCATTTCGGCTTATTTCCAACAAGCATTGTAGCTTATATTCAACCATGAATGTTGATCGCGATTTTCACACGTTACGTAATCACACATATCGTTCAAATAGTATAAAAAGTTATCGAACCCACGAGAACTTATATCCTACGTTACTAATTATTGAAACAAACTACCTACGAGTATCTAATTGAAGTCGGAATATGATTGTTGATTGGAGTTTGATTATAACTACAACAAATAAAGAAAATTACTATAGATTCCAAAATTAATCAATGAAGAGAAAACATTCAGGGCTGTGAATCCATCCAATATTCTCCTAAATATGAATTGATTCTCCTATATTTATGTAATACAATGGCTTATTTACCTGGAACACTAAAATATCCACTAGCCTTTTTCGATGATCAAATGTAAATATCCAAAGTAACTTAATTAACTATATTTCTATGTCAACTAAGGAACTCCGAATTCATTAAGGTCAAGTTCCAATTATGGCTACACCCGTCCTACAAGTATATTTCTATCATTGAGAGAAATCCCTAAAATGAGATCGTGTGCTATTGAATCTAAGGCTAAACCTAAAATCCATTTGTCAAGTTCATCTAAGTTTACCATATCAATCATATTGGTGATCAAGCAATAAGAAGCATTAAGGTCTAGATTCAATAAACAAGCAAAATCATTACACAAAATATAAGAAAATTCAATTTATAAACTCACGAATATTGGGTTTTATCTCATTCACAAACCATTTAGTCACTCGACTAGCTGGGTTTCTCGTCAAGATATTTGTCGGCTCACTTGTACTAGGGGTACCACTCGACTCCCCAACGACTGGAATTGTCCTAAGTGGCGTCGCATCAATTTGTATTCCTAGAGGGGGCTAAGCTATTATTATTATCCCAACATCTCCTAATTCTTCACATGACCAACTCAATGTTTCGTCCTCAGTCGACTCACTATTAATTCTCACAGGGGATTCGACACACCCTCCTACTGAAATATCACCACTATCTATTGAATCCTCACTCGATATTAATCCAAACAACTGATATTCGAGCTTACAAACACTAAAATCTTTGAAGTTTCTACTCCCCAAAAATCAAACTATCTTAATTCTTAAATAAAATTATGATAATTTCGCTACAATCCTAAAGATCAAACATCCTATATGATCAAGAACACCTCGAGTCTACAAATTGAAGAATTAAAGAGCACGAGGGAGATTATGAAGAATACCTTGAAGGTGAGAGAAGCTCTACAAATTCCTGTCTAAAGACGCCTCGATACTCTCGTTAGGGCTACAATTTAAATTGAGCGAAGGCCCAAAAACCTTCAAATGTCATTTTTGTGAAACCTCTTAGAGGCCCAACGAATTTGGAAAGGGCAAGCCTAAAGGTCGACTGAGGGACTTGTAGAAATGAAATGATCACGGTAATTTTACAGAAGTCAGTTTTTCGTGAAGACCTGGAATCTCCATTTTCCCCATTCAATAGATGAGGAAACTTATTCTTTGATCCATAATTATCCTAGACGATAAAGAAACTTCTTCAATGTGTGATATCTGCACCACTCGACACAAATGGTGTAAGTTCTTGCAAGTGGATCTTCCCTCAGCCCGGACGACATAATGAGGATACTCGGGAAATGAATTGATTGCCCATATGATATAGGCCTTGACGACATGTATGACCATCCCTACCTTGTGGCATTGTTCTTGATTTCTTGTAGACAACATCATATGCCAAAAACAAGTCCCATTCGCCACAACGAGACATTATTCTTACTATGGGAGCCATCAATTTCTCAGACGACCCCACTCTAGACGACAAAGTCTATGTCGTATCACTTTCTTCCATTCATCAAATAATTGGGCTGACCAAACATCTGGCCTAGTCGACAGAACATTCTCCTCACAATAGAGTCATAAACTGGCCTAGTCGACGAAGCCTTTAGATGATAGATATAAATATTCATTCATATTTACTAACGTTCGTGATCGCAGGCATATATGCATGATCATGTGAGTCGCTCCCATTCGATACGACAATGTGAACCTGTCTCATATCATTCACTGAATAATCGAATGGAGAATATTCTGAACTTTCATCTTGTTTAGTCAATTGGGAACATTCACCACGACTCAAGACGAGTCAAGATCAAGACCTGGACCTTCGTCTGGTCCAGACGACAATAAAATATCCTCTACTTGAGAATATCTCCAAATTATAAGTTTCATTTTGCTTAGTCGACACAACAGGTAGATAAAGAATCTCTTCTTGATATAGTCTGCAGAATAAATTCCTTACGCCAGAAAGCCGCTCGACGAAGTATCCAGACAACAGATATCAATGTTCTCTTTTCGTTACTTACCATGATTATGGTTTTGAAAATTACAGGCAATGTCATACGACATAGTTCAAGACCTAGACCTTCATTTAGTCCAGAAGACATTGAAGATTCCCCTGGTCCTCATTAGGACCAGTCGGTTGGAGATTGCCCTGACCTTCATCTGGTCCAGTCAACGGGAACATTCCTCAATGGCTCATGTCCAGTCAAGTTCAAGACCTGGACCTTCATCTGGTTCTGACGACACTAAAGACTCCCATCGTCCTTTTCATGACTAGTCGGCTGGAGATTGTCCTGGCCTTCATCTGGTTTAGTCGACATGAATATTCCTTAATAGCTCATGTCGAGTCAAGTTCAAGACATGGATCTTCATCTGATCCAGATGACACTGAAGACTCTACTGGTCCTCTTCGGGACCAGTCAGCTGGATATTGTCCTTGCCTTCATCTGGTCCAATTGATGGAAACATTCCCCAACGGCTCATGTCGAGTCAAGTTCAAGACCTGGACCTTCATCTGGTTCAGTCGACGGGAACAATCCCAAATGGCTCGTGTCGAGTCAAGTTCAAGACTTGAATCTTGATATGGTCTAGACGACACTGAGGACTCCCTTGAACCTCATCGAGATCATTCGGTTGGAGATTATCTTGGCCTTCATTTGGTCTACTCGACGGGAAAATTCCCCAATGGCTCATGTCGAGTCAAGTTCAAGACATGGACCCTCATCTGGTCCAGATGACACTAAAGACTCCCCTGGTCCTCTTCGGGATTAATCGGCTGGAGATTGAACTGGCCTTCATCTGGTCCATTCGAAGGGAACATTCCCCAATAATTCATGTCGAGTCAAGTTCAAGACCAGAACCTTCATTTGGTCAATACGACATTGAAGACTCCTTTGGTTCTCTTCAGGACCAGTCGAATTGAGATTACTATGGCCTTCATCTGGCCCAATCGATGAGCACATTTCCCAATTACTCTTATCGAGTCAATACCCAGATTTGGTCGACTGAAGATCATCCATAATATTTATTTATTTTCATTAACATGGTTTGACCTTTGGCATGTCCAAGCGACATCAACATCATATCTGATCGACTGAGGATCATCCATAATATTTAATTGTTTTCATTAACATGGTTTAATCTTTGACAGGTCCAAGCGACATCAGTATCTTGTCTGATTGAATGAGGATCATCCTTGATATTTATTTAGTTCCAACAACTTTATTTGACCTTTAAATAGGTTCAAACGACATCAACTACCAAAGTTGGTCGACTGAGAATCATCTTAGATTTTTACTTAGCTCCGTCAACATTGTATGACCTCTGACAAGTCCAAACAACATCAATTCTCAGGTACGCCTACACCGACCCCAGACGACATACTCATTGTATACTCTCAAAGCTAAGAACTCCTTAATTTAGAGAGTAGAGGACAAACGGGCCAAATTTTGGCTAAGGACATAATAATCTTTTCACCTCATTACCCATGACAAATAAAGCCCAAATCCTCCAAACAGTATCCAGACTTTGTTTGGACTGATCTTCATTTTCGGCAAGTGATCACATCTGGAGAATCCTCTCGACTAGACGAATCCAACGACACCGATTCACTGTCGTAAATCCACTTAATGCTCCTGCACGCGCCGCCTTGACTCCTCTGCCACACGCCCACTCGCCACCCGTGTACCTTACCTCCCGAACTAGAATCTTCCCATAGTCGAGATACGTAATGTGGATACTTTGTTTGCCAAAATATGACCTTCGGTTATTGAGATATGAGCCAAAAATCATAGTTATCATCGTTTGATCGTTCATCGATAACCATCGTGCTTCAATCGTCACCAATATCAGCACTGTGATCCTTGTGACGTACATTGACCATTGGTTCGTTGTGAAATTTGGAGGTCGTTGGAGCTTGGTACGTGATTGTTACCATTTTGGGGTGTAAACGTAAGATTTTAAAAGTTTTGGACTTAAATGCATATTGGCATGATTAGGATTGTAAATCTGTAAATTCTATTTTTCATGGGTTAATAAGTAGTACTTGAGAGTTTTAGGACTATATGAACATAGTAAAAAAAATTTGTTGTTAAATTATAAATTTAGAAAGTTTTGGGTTTAAATCATAATTTTAGCAAAATTGAGGGACCTGATTATAATTTTACACTTTTCAGATGTTAGCGAGGATATAGACATATAAAGGACTTCTGTGTAGATTGAGGTAAGTACAACACACGATAATTCCCTTGACATAATTGTTTGGTTATTGATGTTTGTCATGAAAATGTATATATGTATATATTATTGTATAAATATAGATATATATATATATATATATATATATTTATATTTATATGTAAATATTGAGATATTTATTGAGTTATTGATGGCATGAGAAATAATAAATTCGTGATTGTTGAGATATGAATTATGGATTGAATGTGAGATTTGATTGCATTAGATTACGTGTGTTGTTATGTTACGTTGTCGGGTTGTGTATAATAGTGGCTAGAGATGAGATGAGCTAAGATGAGATGAGAGAGCTTGCTGAGATGAGATGAGAGAGCTCATGAGAGGCTATGCGATGTTATGTATAATTAGTGGTAGAGCGTGTTTCATTTCCCACTTATACATTTATGCGGGATGATATGAAGGGAAACCTTGTGAGTTGTGATTATGTGCTCTCTCATTGGTTTCAATCCACTATTATACCAGGCCCGGATTAGTAACCATGTTTGATGGATGTTTGTACTGTTGTGAGAATTGTTGCTTGAGATGATGCTTATTATAATATATGTTATTTTCAAATATTATTACATATATATACATACATATCGATATTTTATTGATGAGGTCATATTGAGACTATGAGTGCTTTATTTACTAAGCTCTTTAAGATCACCCTATTTTCCCAAACATCCCAGGTAGTTTTCCAGTATAGCAGTAGCATTATCAGGAATTAATTCACGTTCCACCGTCATTTTTCGGGTTGGTCCAAATATTTAGGACATTATTTTCATATTTTTAAGATTTGTGTTGTAAACCTTAATATTGGAGATTTTTTTAGGAGATTTGTTAAATTGTAATTTAAGAAGTTTTATTTACTTTACATATATATATTTGAATTGTATGACATTTAGAATGCTCGAACTAAAAAAGTCCAAAAACACATTTCTAGGGTTGGGGGCTCTAGGAATAGGGCCGTGACATATTCTTCCTGATTTTTTACCTAAATATTTTTGAATCTCGATTTGAATATTTGTTCTAGAATCATCCCAATTCAAAATTCGATACGAAATTTGAAACATTTTTTATCCCAAATTCATGATCATGATTGATTTTATCATAAATCCATAATCAGGACGGGATCAGAATTGACAAATCACAATCCATCCCGTCATGAGTGATTGCTATCACTAAACAATACTATTTATATCAAGAAGGGGGCTAAGAATTCAACTCTTTTTTTGGGTTAATTTAATTGACTCAAGTGCTAATAAAATGTAAAGTTGATGTTGCAACGTGTTAATTACAAATAACTTAATCTCTTTCCAAACTTTCCCAAATTAATGGCATTTTTTTTTTCTTCTTCTTTTTTTAATGGATTTATGGGAAAAAAGTAGAAAGCATGAATAAAATTCTTATATTTTTCAATGTTAAAGACTAAATTGAATAATATTTGTATTTTAATCAGAATTATATTTACAATAGTTGACGTTTCATGCAAAAATTTTCGAATATTTCACCATTGAAAAATGTAATTTTCACATTCATTTGAAATAATGTCCGGCGACGGGAAGCTGCAACAACTAATAGGTAGCGGATTGAAGTAAGGCGAGCAACATGGGCAAAGGTCTCCTTATGATCAATCTCAAATTTTTAAGAAAATTCATTTGCAACCCAAAGAGTCTTATACCTTTCAATAGATCCA
Organism: Zanthoxylum bungeanum; assembly: GCA_019454045.1. Classification (NCBI taxonomy): domain Eukaryota; kingdom Viridiplantae; phylum Streptophyta; class Magnoliopsida; order Sapindales; family Rutaceae; genus Zanthoxylum; species Zanthoxylum bungeanum. Next base: position 182,433 of record SKCR01021736.1, on the reverse strand, counting down.
TCTGACATGGTCTTGATTTTGTCGATCCATTAGATTTGTCTATTAGAAGATCAACTAAGTCCTATGTTTGAGATTTTTCAAGAACCTGCAATTTCTCAGTCATAGCATGTTGCCAAACATGGTTAAAACTAGCATCGAAATAGAATTGAGGCTCATATAGGGTGAGATGAGTAGAAAAAAAATGAAAATCTCTAAGTTTAACTGGAATTTCTGTCACTTTACTAGAACAATGAAGGGAATGAGGACTACATGAAGAAGACGTATGAGTACTAAGATGTCAATAACGGATCCGTTAGACGGTGTAGACAAGTTGGCATTGGATGTAACATAATAATTTATGAAGAGGATATTGGGTTAAGAAGGTATATGCTAAAATAAACAGATGAGAACATTTTATCTTCCTAGAATGTGGCATGATGATATATATATGCGACTAGATACATGAACCCAACATCTGTAACTCTTATGTTCAATTCTATATCCCAAGAAATAACACAACCTAGTCGGAGGTTATAGTTTTGTATGTTCATAAGGTTGAAGAAGAACAAAGCATACACAACCAAAAACCTTGAGTAGGTTATGTAAGAAACGGTTTCCCGCGCGGTGGAAGAGTGTTAGGCACCGGGATCGACTTTGGAAATTTTTTTTACCTTTACCCCTTTTTACCTTAGCCGAATCTGACCAACACTTTAGGACTTATTTTGCTTCTTTTTTGACTAATTTTCCAACCCCGAAAAGCCCTCGTACAGTCTCGAATAGCAACCCAAAAACTAGACTGTTTTACATACCGAAAACATTTTTTACGCGCGCACAGTTTTATGCTGGCTGTTCGCTGATTTTTACCACTATTTTGGACAAAATAATGAGTCCAGAATAGTCCCAAAATGTCCACAATATAGCCCTTAGGTTTCCCAAAAATTATGAGCAAAAACATAACACAAACTGAGCCCCGAACAAGGCTATATGGAGCTGCAATGAGCAGAACTGCCGAGTACAACAAGAAAAATAAGAAGATGATTTCGTGTTGAGTTCCAAAAGGTCCTCCGTGCTATGACTCGCCACCAACAATTACAAGAGTGGGCTTGATGTTGGGACAGTTTTGGAACCCCTTGGTTCGGATCTGTGCCCCGCGCAGCAAAAATGGGTCTAACGCATGGATATCAAGCATATGTGTAATTTTAAATTATTTAATGAAATATTATATTCTAATACGAGTGTATAGGAAAAAATAATCGGGGCTGAATCAGAGTCCGGAAACTCAAAAACGGGTGAAAAAATTTCAGCACGCGCATTGTGTGTGAACTGACAGAGGTATTTTTTTTCAAATTTTGTTGCAACCTTCAGCTCTCTGGAAAATAGGGAGCAGAAGGCAATAGGGTTTTTAACCATAATTGTTTTCAACCTTCCTTAAACACTTCCAAAGACACTCGAAATTAATTTTAATTTCAAAACCAATATCAACATATGTTATAGAACAAAATTCAAGTTTTTTAAAATATCCAATATTTTTACAAAAAAACATAAATTTATTCTAAATACGCACTTGCGTAAATTTTGAATCCAATACAAAAATCAAATTAGAATCCCAATAAGAAATGTCTCGTGAATAATTATAGGTCACCTAAAGGTTGTCAAGTGATTCTAGAATGGTAGCCATAGCTCTAAGCTTTATCTAGAATTCCAAACTCTAATTTTATGTTTATGCCTAACATAAATATTTTGACCTAATAAGAAACATATTATGTTTATATTTCCAAAGCATCCTAACACAATTCATTAGCCTTATTTCAATATTAATATATGTGATCATGCATCCAATACACAAAAGACCATAACTTAAGAGAAGTTCAAACTTACCTAGCAAGCTTGATGCAAAGATCCAATCTTTGTCGAAATGGTAGGAGAATCTCCAAGGTTTGCAAGCTTCACTCCAAGATCCAATCTTGATTCCAATGTTAGCAAGCTTCAATCCAAGATCCAATCATGATTTCTCCTAGATGAAATATTGTTGAGACCTCACAAGTTTCTTTAAACATTTCTCTAACTTAGGCTAATATCTCTAAGAATTTACTTGTACTTAGCTTTCTCAAGTTTTTGCTTTGCTTAATTAAAACCTTCCTAAAGCTTGATATTTATAGCAAAACTTAGGAAATTTTTAATTAATAAAAGTTGTAATCAACTTTTATGTCGGCTTAATCTAATTTATCAAAATATGTATAATTTGGTGTGACTAATCTCCATTGTCTCCCACTTTGATTTAATCCAATTAAATCAAGCCAAGGATTATGAAATGGATTAGTTAAATGTTTGCCACTTTGAAAATACCATTAATAAAATATGAAATGAAAATATAGTTATTTTATTAATAAATAACAAAATGTACAATTCAGATTGGCATTCCAAGCACCAATTCCAACAAACTCCCACTTGCTTAGTGCCATTCTGGATGGTACCTAGTCCCATCTCCTCCACATGTTTATCGAATAACTTAGGAGGTAAAGCCTTTGTAAGTGGGTCTAATATGTTGTATAGCCATTGAACCTTAAAGACCACTATTTCTTTTCATTTAATTATCTCTCTAATTATGTTGTATTTCCTTTCCACATGTTTAGACTTGGAATGCGCTCTCGGCTCCTTAGCCTGCGCAATTGCTCCGCTATTATCACAATACAACGGGATCGAATCCGCAATACTATGCATAATGCCAAGTTCTGTGATAAAATTTCTAATCCAAACAGCTTCTTTAGCAGCTTCTGAAGCCGCTATAAATTCTGCCTCAGTGGTTGAATCAGCTGTTGAGCCTTGCTTTGAACATCGCCAACTAACCGCACCACCGTTAAGGGTAAATACGTAACCTGATGTTGATTTTCTATAATCTGGATCTCTCTGGAAGTCGGAGTCTGTACAACCCTTAACTTGTAGCTCATTTTCTCCATATATCTGAAACTTATCCCTAGTACCTTTAAGATATTTCAGGATATGTTTCACGGCTGTCCAATAATCATTACCTGGATCATATTGATATCAGCTAGTCACACTGACGTCGAAACTGATGTCAAGTCTAGTACATAACATATCATACATTATACTTCTAATACAAGAAGCATATGGCAAGTTAGACATCCTAACTCTCTCTTCCTCAATCTGAGGTACCATTTTCTTCGAAAGATATATGTCGTATCAGAAAGGTACTTTTACTGCCTTGCAGTTGGTAAAATTGTACCTTTCTAACATCTTATCTATGTACGTCAATTTCGACAATCCTATAAGCTTCCTAACTCTATACCGGTATATCCTTATACCTAATATATAAGAAGCTTTACCCATATCTTTTATGGAGAAGTTCTTGAAAAAGTAGGCTTTCACACTTTGCATCAATCCTATATTATTTCCTATGATAAGGATGTCATCTACATACAATACTAGGAAAACTATCATGCTCCCACTCACTTTCTTATAAACAAATGGTTCTTCATCATTCTTGATGAATCCAGATAATCTAATTATCTCATCAAAATGACGATTCCAGCTTCGGGATGCTTGTTTAAGTCCATAAATAGACTTATGGAGCTTACAAACCAAGTTTGAATTCTCACTGGATACGAAACCCTCCTCAAGGAATCCATTTAGGAAAGCGGTTTTCATATCCATCTGTCATATCTCATAGTCTTGATATGCAACAATGGCTAAGAGAATCCTAATGGATTTTAGCATGTCTACTGGTGAAAAATTTTCATCATAGTCAATCCCAGGACGTTGAGTGTAACCTTTTGCTACCAATCAGGCCTTAAAGGTTTCCACCTTTCCATCGGGCTCTCGTTTCATTTTATAAACCCATTTACAACCAATAGGTTTAACCCATTCATGAAGTTCAACTAAGTCCCAGACTTGATTTTCATGCATTGAATCTGTTTCGGATTTCATAGCTTCTAGCCATTTTCCTGAATTGATATCCAATATCACTTCTTTATACGTAGTCAGATCTGTTTCATCCAAGATGAGAATATCAAGGCTCGTATCAGATGTTAAAAATAGTCTTTCAGGAGGCCTTGATATTCTATTCGACTTACGTAGAACTTGTTTTGTAGATCCTACTCCTATTTGGATCTCTGATTCCATCTCAAGTTCCTTATTGTTGAGATAAAACTCATCAAGTTCAATCTTTCTACAATTCCCACTATTTCTTAAAAATTCATTTTCAATAAAAGTGGCAAAACGAATAACAAATAAATTTCGTTGCTCATAATCATAGAATTGATATCCCAAAGAGTTTTCAGGATATCCAAGAACCAATATTTATACCCTATGGATGCTTGTTTATCCCGCTGCGCGATTCCAACATATGCAGGACAACCCAAAATATTTAAGTATCAAAGACTTAGATTTCTACTGAACTATAGCTGATAGGAGGTCGTAAAAACAGCTTTTGATGGAATCCTATTAAATATGTAGGCATCAGTTAGTAAAGTGTAACCCCAAAGGTAATAAAGAAGATATGTATAGCTAATCATTGATCGAACCATATATAATAAAGTACAATTTCTATGCTCAGACACTCCATTGTGTTGAGGTGTTCCTGGTGGACTATAATGGGCAAGAATTCCATTCTCCCTTAAATAATTTCTGAATTCTTCAATCATGAATTCACCGCCTCGATCTAATATAAGGCACTTGATGAATTTACTGGTTTATTTTTCTACTTCGTTTCGAAAATATTTTGAACTCGTCAAATATTTCTGACTTATGTTTCATCAGATAGATATATCCATATCTAGACTTATTATCCGTGAAAGTCACGAAGTATGTTGAACCATCATAAGCTACATGATATAATGGACCACACACATCGCTGTGTATTAGTTCTAATAAATCTCCAGCACAGTGTCCAACACCTAGAAATGATGCATTTGTCATCTTTCTTTGGATACATGACTCACAAATCGAATAAGGATCTAAGGTAAGATTATCAATCAAACCATCATTTACCAATTTGGATAGACGACTAACACCTATGTGGCCCAATCTCATATACCATAATTCAGTATTATTTAGTTCAAATTTCCTACTTGTATTTTCCTCTACATTAAAGACATCTCTATATGTTTCCAAAACATAATGATCGTTTGATAAAGAACATTCACATTTCAATAAATTATTTTTATCATATAAACATAAAGTTTCTTCCTTAATGTTTATTTTATATCCCTCTTTATCAATATTGGTAGTGATATTATTTGTCTCATAAGTGAGGGTACATAATAACAGTCATGTAAATCTAATTTACATCCATTTGATAGATCTAGAACAACTGTTCATATGGCCTTGACATCCAATGTCTGGCCATTGCCAACTATAAGCTGGATCTCTCTTTTATGCAGCCTTCTTTTTACCCTCATTACCTGCAGGGAGTTGCAAATATGAGTAGGACTGCCAGTGTCTAACACCCATCTACTATTTGCATCTAAGGCTAATAAGATGTCAATAATTGGAAAAATACAAAGCGTACCCGAGGGTCATGTTTTTCCTATCAGCTGTGGACAATCTTTCTTCCAGTATCCAGAATTCTTACAGTATAGACATTGATCATGAGCTACTTACGATTTTTCACCTTTGCGCTTCTTGGAGTTCTCCTTTGATATCTTCTTCTTCTTCCATTTTTTGATTTTCTTTGACTTCCCATAAGTCTTCGAAAAGCCCCTATGGAGGTATAAAGTGGGGTTGCTGTAGACATTGCATTTTTGCATATAAGTCCCGATGATGAGTCTCGTATGGAGACACTACCTCTTTGATTGTGAAAGCCGCGGGAAACGGACGTTGGAAGGGTAAAGTTGGAAATTAGCATTTGGTCGGATTTAACTCGCTTGTTTCGCTTCGGGTTCGCTTGTTAAATAATTAAAACATTTAAAACACATCTCACAAATTAAATAATTAAAACATTTAAAATATATGTCACAAATTAAACTTAAATTAAATTAAATTAAAACGTATTCACAAATTAAAGCTAATTAAATTAAATCAATACCAATTAAATAACTAAATTGAAATTTAATTAAAACTAAATCTAATAATTAAACCAAATTTAATTAAAACAAATTAAAGTGAAATTAAATTAAAGCTAATTAAAATTAATCTAAAATACAATTTAATTAAATCACTCCCCTAATTTAAGAAATTCCCACCCAAATTACATAATTTCTTGCCTAAAATAACTAATCAAATCCCTCCCTTATCAATTGATTTCTTTCCTTATTAAAAATCCATACAAACCCTAACCCTAATGGACAACTATAAAACACACACCAATTGCAACCCTAAGGCCTCTCCCTTTCACGGTAAAACTACAAGAACAATGAAACCCTAAAGCCTTGGCTCCTGGAATTCACCTCAAAAATCAACTTCCACCGACTCCCTCACCGTCCAACAAACGAAGCAGTACTCCACCATCACTGACCTGCAACCGCTCCATTGATCTTTGATCACTCACAGCCACTTCCAACGAGAACAAAAGCAAACAACACCCCTCACAGCTCCTCTACTCACACTTGACGCAACCAAAGCTCTCATCCAGTAGCTTCATGCCCTTCACTGCCTTCCACACAGCCACACGTCCCAGCCCCCCCTTAGCACTCAACGCCTCACCAACGCCATAACGAAACCCTTCAACCAACAACAACAAATACCCTAACAAAATACTCTCGCCACACATAGAGGACCCACCTCTCAACTTCACTAGGCACACACAAACAACCCTAAGGCTGTGAACACACAAAAGACACGAAGCAAGACCCAAGCAGAAGACAGCCCCTTCAACCATCAAAAGACACGCAGACAAAACACATAATAAACTCTAAAGCCGAGACACGCAGCCAATTCAAACATCACCCTACAGAACCTTTCACTCTTCACTCACAATCAACATCTTCACAAACCAGACACGCATACACAAAATGAACAAACGGCATCGCACTGATTCAATCGACTTCACATCGCCTAGGGTTTAGAGTTGTGTTTATGAATGGAGCCGTGAGGTTGATGTGGTTGAGAGAGAAGATCCAAGTGAGGTTCACGGTGGGCTTTGTTGTTGTTGTGTTAGTGGCGTGGAGAATGAGTGAGGTGTGAGTGGTATGTGTGTTTGTAAGTGGCGTTCACGTGATTTTAGGGTTTATGAGTGTTGTTTGCTTGAGGCCACGTGGGGGTCTGTGGGTGCGTGAGGGTTTTATGGGCAGTTAAGGGTTGAAGTGGTGCACGCTTAAGTCAATCGTTGAATGAAGGTTTGATCATGGGTCCCTCTGTGTTTGCCGAATGTCTACCTATTTGTGGGAGTGGGCTGTGTCGGTTTGAGGGTTCATGTGGAGAGGCTACTCGTGAAGGCTGTGTGTGTTGATGCGTGGAGGGTAGTGACCTGCTTGGTGAGTTCGTGGCTAGTGGTCCTTGTCCGTAGTGAGGGTTAGGTGGCTTCAACGTGTGCATGCGAGAGGGATGAGGGCTGTGAGGGTACTGGGCGATTATTAGTCGCTTAATGTATGCTTGTGGCGGGAATGAATTGTTTGCTTAGGTTTACATTTTTGTATTGGCTGTCCCAGAGAGAGACTTCTAGGGGACGTTCAAGGCATGCAGTTTGTTGAGGAGAAGAGAGGACATGAAGAAGATTGTGGCAAAGAAGACGATGGGGCTGATATCCATACTAGTATATCATTAGTTGTGAGTGTATCAAAACGGAACGGAACGCGTTTGGAATTTGGTGTAACTGCTCTTCTCAATGAGGTCACAATTGAAAACTTGTCCATGAAGCAACCTGAAGCTCCTGATGATCAGCTTGCACATGAAGGGCCTGGAATACAAAAATAAAACCCTAAAACAAAAAAAAAATATATAACAAAAACAGCAACGAAGCGGAGTGAAAACAGTAGCCCGAACATCAAAACAGTGAGGAAAGACGTTGAGTTAACAAATCGGAAAAGTAGCGGATCATTCACCCTTCCAACGGACGTGTAACGCCCTTTCTTGAGACGACAAAAGAGGTTAGACCTGAGGGCACCCTTTTATTTATTATCTTTCGTTTATTTTGTTTATTTTAAAATATTATCGCATGAGAGTCGTTTGAAGCATGATGTGATTGTTGGATGAGCGGAACATGTGTTCCCTTTTGTGGTATATCGGATGGAAACCCGGACGTAAATTCTGTAGCCGAATCCGAATGGACGGTAGTGCGGTTTGTACTCGGGATACAACGCCATGTACCACTTAACAGACACGTATTTCGTCTCATCCAAACTTGTCTTTGAGCATGATATAGTTTGTAGGTTATTTATTTATTATTTGAAGTCTGCATTAGCCTAGTTTATTATTTATTTCCAAAGCATGATTACGTCATTTTTAGGCATGATATTTTGTTTAGCTTATGATTATGTTTAAATAGTTATTTGTTTATTTTGGTTTAATGGCTCAATATGTTCATTGTGTGATATTGCGTGTTTAGCGTTTAATGACTTACCTTCCAAGCATGCAAGCTTAGATTATGAGTTATTTTGATGAATGCATATTAGATCTAGGTGACCTGTGAGCATGAATATTGAGTAGATTCGGTTAAGTTATTGCACAAATTATATCATCACAATTGACATAAGTAAGGGACCATTCCGAACTCAACGGTTTAAGGTCTTCCCTTGCGAGGAGTGAGTGCGGCCTTAAATCTTTGTCCCGGTTCACACCGGGTGGCGACTCCATATTATGTCTCCGGTTTAGTTCCCCCGCGGACTATTCCATACTCCCAACTAGGCCCCGAGCCTAGAACAACATGCGTCGCCCGAGCCCTGTGTCCTCCCAGTCTGGCGACTCCACTGGGGATAGAGAATTGGCCCCGAAATCATGTCTTGTGATGTTTATGATTTGTGCTTTAGTTAACCGTGTCTATAGTGGGTTGAAGGGGTTTAGTTAAAGGCATTTTCATAAACCCGCATGAGAACCATAGTTTTATATCCTATAGAAGTTGCCCCTTTTATGCTTTTGATAACCACATGCATATTATATCTCATATGTCGCATGCATCTCATGCATACATGCATCATGTTAACCCTCTGTGTCTTAAAATCCATCATAGATATCTGTTGGGTTAGAGAAAAAAAAAAAGGTTTGTCAATAGGAGTTTAGCACACATAGATAGCGGGGAAAAGGAAATTGAGAAACATAAAACTTTACGGAAAGGATAGAAAGACCATTGGGGGGCCTTCAAAAAAAAATAAAAGAAAAAAAAAAAAAAAAAAAAAAGAAAAAAAGAGAAGAGAAAAAAAAGAAAAAAAGAGAAGAGAAAAAAAAGAAAAAAAAGAGAGAAAAGAAAAAAAAAGAAAGAAAAAAGAGAAGAGAAAAAAAAAGAAAAAAGAAGAAGAAAAAAGAAGAGATAAAAAATTTTGTTGTTTGTTTTTAGTCCTTGATAGTTAGACATAAGTCCGATGATGAAATTGAATTGCTTTAGGGTGAAACCTTAGAAATGATAAACCTTTGATGTGCTCTTATCTGATACTTTGAGTGATTGATCTATGTTAGACTCGTAAACACTCTATTATAGGTTCTTAGCGGTGAAAACCTGAGTAGTTGGCAAGATGACTAGTTGAAAAAGATTGTAGGTCGGTGAATGACCGTTTGCTTAGATGTCTATCCTGACTTGCTTGTGTTATGATGTGTGGTATGGTTGAAAATAAAAGAAAAAGTCTCTAAAGAAAAGAAATAAACCGCCTATAACCGATAAGCGTGAAGCTACCCATGAGCGAGTATTAGGACCACCATGAGGAGAAATGCTACCTAAAGGGTAGGTGTGTTGAAAAAAAAAAAAAAAAAAAGAGAGAAAAGAAAAAGTTCAAAATGAAAAAAAAAAAAAAAAAGACAAAAGAAAAGAAAAAGAAAACCATACCACATTGAGCACAGAAAAGCAACTACAGGCATAATTGAGACATCTAGGTTGGTTTGACCCATCGATCCCGATTTTTGAAACGAAATCATTGAGTTAGCTTACCTAGGGATGAATCCGCAAAGGAACCTTTGCACACACACACTTTGAGTCTGGCTTAGATCATTTATTCAAAGACTTGGATTTGAGTTGCGTTGAATGTTTTGAAGGTTCTCTGGTTTCAATACTGAGCATTCTTTGAGGGCAATAATATGTGTAACTATTGGGACTATTTCGTAGCATGTGATATAGTATGATATGGAAGGCCCCACCATGTGGTTCATCTTGACCAAGTACAAATAGCGGAGAGTAGAAAGGTAAACCAAGACTAGGGGCGACCAGTCTCCCACATCACGAATCAGGGACATAACCAGATATTGAGTCATGAAACCAGAGAGAAGACTGAGCAATCACCTGGAGAACTGGCGGAAGACCTAACCCAACGGAATAAGAAATTCATTCATGCATGCATGCATACACGTAACATATTTGGCATTCTTTTTTGTGTTTGTTTTGCTTTGTATTCACAGGTTTTGAAGAAGAAAAAGAAAAGCGGCAAAGACAAGCCAATCAGAAGCAGCGACAGTACAGTCTGTTTCAGAAATGAATCAGTTTTGGGGATGAGTCCAAGGGTTGAGGCCTATATCGGTCAGTTTCGGGGATGAGTCCCAGGATTGAGGCCCATATCAGTATCAGTTTGGGGCGAGGCCCACATCACTCTGGGGGTGAGGCCCACATCGTTATCAGAATCAGTCTTGTCGGGTATGGCACTCTGGGGGCGAGGCCCACATTATTATCAGCATCGGTTTAGCCGGGTATGGCACTCTAGGGGCGAGGCCCACATTATCATCAGCATCAATAGCAGGCTTTCCGGGTATGGCATTCTGGGGGCGAGGCCCATATTGGTTCAATATTAGTTATGTCAGGTATGGCATTCTGGGGGCGAGGCCCACATTGGTTCAGTATTAGTTCTGCTGGGTATGGCATTATGGGGCGAGGCCCACATTGGTTCAATATCAGTTATGCCAAGTATGGCACTCTGGGTATGGATATATCAGATCAGCTCTGCCAGGTACAGCACTCCGGGTATGGAGATATCAGATCTGCTAGGTATGGTAATCCGAGAATGGATCACAGTTCGAGAATGAACAAGCCAGGAATGGTAATCCGAGAATGGATCAGAGTTCGAGAATGAACAAGCCGAGAATGGTAATCCGAGAATGGATCAGAGTTCGAGAATGGACAAGCCGAGAATGGTAATCCGAGAATGGATCAGAGTTCGAGAATAGACAAGCCGAGAATGGTAATCCGAGAATGGATCAGAGTTCGAGAATGAACAAGCCGTGAATGGTAATCCGAGAATGGATCAGAGTTCGAGAATGAACAAGCTGAGAATGGCACTCCGAGAATGGAAACACAGTTCGGGAATGAACAAGCCGGGAATGGCACTCCGAGAATGGAAACACAGTTTGGGAATGAATAAGTCGGGCAGTCTTGCCAGGTATGACACTCCGGGTATGGAGACACTTCAGTATTAGTATCAGTTTGGGGCCGAGGCCCACATCAATATCAGTATCAACTTGGGGGCGAGGCCCACATTATCAGTATTAGTTTGGGGCGAGGCTCATATCAGTATCAGCACGGGGGCGAGGCCCACATCAGTACCAGTCTGGGGGCGAGGCCCATATCAGAATCAGTTTTGGGTGAGGCCCATATCAGTATCAGCACGGGGGCGAGGCCCACATAAGTATCAGTCTGGAGGCGATGACCATATCAGTATCAGTTTGAGGGCGAGGCCCACTTTGTCAGCGATATTGGGTCGGGGTGCCCAGGGTCGAGTTGCTCCCGTTGTCGGTTGTAGTTCCGGGTTGAGGTGCACAGGGTCGAGGTGCCCACTACATCATCAGTTCGAGGGCGAGGTCCATATTGTCAGCGTTGTTGGGTCGAGGTGCCCCCGTTGTCGGTTGTAGTTCCAGGTCGAGGTGTCCAGGGTCGATGTGCCCACTACATCATCAGTTCGATGGCGAGGTCCCTATTGTCAGCGGTGTTGGGTCGAGATGCCCAGGGTCGAGGTGCCCCTGTTGTCGGTTGTAGTTCCGGGTCGAGGTGCCCACTACATCATCAGTTCGAGGGCGAGGTCCCTATTGTCAACGGTGTTGGGTCGAGGCGCCCAGGGTCGAGGCCCCCGTTGTCGGTTACATTATTGGGATGCGTCCCAGGGTCGTGGACCCACTACATCATATTTTGGGGATGCGTCCCCGGGCTGAGGCCCCCGTTGTCGGTTGCAGTTATTGGGATGCGTCCCAGGGTCGTGGACCCACTGCATCATATTTTGGGGATGCGTCCCCGGGCCGAGGCCCATTTTGTCAGCGGTATTGGGATGCGTCCCAGGGTCGTGGACCCACTGCATCAGTTTGGGGATGCGTCCCCGGGCCGAGGCCCAGTTTGTCTGCGTTATTGGGATGCGTCCCAGGGTCGTGGACCCACTGCATCAGTTTGGGGATGCGTCCCCGGGCCGAGGCCCAATTTTTCAGCGGTATTGGGATGCGTCCCAGGGTCGAGGCCCCCGTTATCGGTTGCAGTTATTGGGATGCGTCCCAGGATCGAGGTCTACTGCATCATCAGCTCGGCGGAGCAGCAGGCAAGTCAGGTGGCAGCTGGCGAGCCATGTAAGTAAAAATACATTGCATAACTTTGATAGGATTGCTCAAAGTCACACACTGCACAAGTCCCATCAAAGTGGGGGCGACTGTAGACATTGCATTTTTGCATATAAGTCCCGATGATGAGTCTCGTATGGAGACACTACCTCTTTGATTGTGAAAGCCGCGGGAAACGGACGTTGGAAGGGTAAAGTTGGAAATTAGCATTTGGTCGGATTTAACTCGCTTGTTTCGCTTCGGGTTCGCTTGTTAAATAATTAAAACATTTAAAACACATCTCACAAATTAAATAATTAAAACATTTAAAATATATGTCACAAATTAAACTTAAATAAATTAAATTAAAACGCATTCACAAATTAAAGCTAATTAAATTAAATCAATACCAATTAAATAACTAAATTGAAATTTAATTAAAACTAAATCTAATAATTAAACCAAATTTAATTAAAACAAATTAAAGTGAAATTAAATTAAAGCTAATTAAAATTAATCTAAAATACAATTTAATTAAATCACTCCCCTAATTTAAGAAATTCCCACCCAAATTACATAATTTCTTGCCTAAAATAACTAATCAAATCCCTCCCTTATCAATTGATTTCTTTCCTTATTAAAAATCCATACAAACCCTAACCCTAATGGACAACTATAAAACACACACCAATTGCAACCCTAAGGCCTCTCCTTTCACGGTAAAACTACAAGAACAATGAAACCCTAAAGCCTTGGCTCCTGGCATTCACCTCAAAAATCAACTTCCACCGACTCCCTCACCGTCCAACAACGAAGCAGTACTCCACCATCACTGACCTGCAACCGCTCCATTGATCTTTGATCACTCACAGCCACTTCCAACGAGAACAAAGCAAACAACACCCCTCACAGCTCCTCTACTCACACTTGACGCAACCAAAGCTCTCATCCAGTAGCTTCATGCCCTTTATTGCCTTCCACACAGCCACACCTCCCAGCCCCCCTTAGCACTCAACGCCTCACCAACGCCATAACGAAACCCTTCAACCAACAACAACAAATACCCTAACAGAATACTCTCGCCACACATAGAGGACCCACCTCTCAACTTCACTAGGCACACACAAACAAACCCTAAGGCTGTGAACACACAAAAGACACGAAGCAAGACCCAAGCAGAAGACAGCCCCTTCAACCATCAAAAGACACGCAGACAAAACACATAATAAACTCTAAAGCCGAGACACGCAGCCAATTCAAACATCACCCTACAGAACCTTTCACTCTTCACTCACAATCAGCATCTTCACAAACCAGACACGCATACACAAAATGAACAAACGGCATCGCACTGATTCAATCGACTTCACATCGCCTAGGGTTTAGAGTTGTGTTTATGAATGGAGCCGTGAGGTTGATGTGGCTGAGAGAGAAGATCCAAGTGAGGTTCACGGTGGGCTTTGTTGTTGTTGTGTTAGTGGCGTGGAGAATGAGTGAGGTGTGAGTGGTCTGTGTGTTTGTAAGTGGCGTTCACGTGATTTTAGGGTTTATGAGTGTTGTTTGCTTGAGGCCACGTGGGGGACTGTGGGTGCGTGAGGGTTTTATGGGCAGTTAAGGGTTGAAGTGGTGCACGCTTAAGTCAGTCGTTGAATGAAGGTTTGATCGTGGGTCCCTCTGTGTTTGCCGAATGTCTACCTATTTGTGGGAGTGGGCTGTGTCGGTTTGAGGGTTCATGTGGAGAGGCTACTCGTGAAGGCTGTGTGTGTTGATGCGTGGAGGGTAGTGACCTGCTTGGTGAGTTCGTGGCTAGTGGTCCTTGTCCGCAGTGAGGGTTAGGTGGCTTCAACGTGTGCATGTGAGAGGGATGAGGGCTGTGAGGGTACTGGGCGATTATTAGTCGCTTAATGTATGCTTGTGGCGGGAATGAATTGTTTGCTTAGGTTTACATTTTTGTATTGGCTATCCCAGAGAGAGACTTCTAGGGGACGTTCAAGGCATGCAGTTTGTTGAGGAAAAGAGAGGACGTGAGAAGATTGTGGCAAAGAAGACGATGGGGCTGATATCCATACTAGTATATCATTAGTTGTGAGTGTATCAAAACGGAACGAACGCGTTTGGAATTTGGTGTAACTGCTCTTCTCAATGAGGTCACAATTGAAAACTTGTCCATGAAGCAACCTGAAGCTCCTGATGATCAGCTTGCACATGAAGGGCCTGGAATACAAAAATAAAACCCTAAAACAAAAAAAATATATAACAAAAACAGCAACGAAGCGGAGTGAAAACAGTAGCCCGAACATCAAAACAGTGAGGAAAGATGTTGAGTTAACAAATCGGAAAAGTAGCGGATCATTCACCCTTCCAACGGACGTGTAACGCCCTTTCTTGAGACGACAAAAGAGGTTAGACCTGAGGGCACCCTTTTATTTATTATCTTTCGTTTATTTTGTTTATTTTAAAATATTATCGCATGAGAGTCGTTTGAAGCATGATGTGATTGTTGGATGAGCGGAACATGTGTTCCCTTTTGTGGTATATCGGATGGAAACCCGGACGTAAATTCCGTAGCCGAATCCGAATGGACGGTAGTGCGGTTTGTACTCGGGATACAACGCCATGTACCACTTAAGAGACACGTATTTCGTCTCATCCAAACTTGTCTTTGAGCATGATATAGTTTGTAGGTTATTTATTTATTATTTGAAGTCTGCATTAGCCTAGTTTATTATTTATTTCCAAAGCATGATTACGTCATTTTTAGGCATGATATTTTGTTTAGCTTATGATTATGTTTAAATAGTTATTTGTTTATTTTGGTTTAATGGCTCAATATGTTCATTGTGTGATATTGCGTGTTTAGCGTTTAATGACTTACCTTCCAAGCATGCAAGCTTAGATTATGAGTTATTTTGATGAATGCATATTAGATCTAGGTGACCTGTGAGCATGAATATTGAGTAGATTCGGTTAAGTTATTGCACAAATTATATCATCACAATTGACATAAGTAAGGGACCATTCCGAACTCAACGGTTTAAGGTCTTCCCTTGCGAGGAGTGAGTGCGGCCTTAAATCTTTGTCCCGGTTCACACCGGGTGGCGACTCCATATTATGTCTCCGGTTTAGTTCCCCCGCGGACTATTCCGTACTCCCAACTAGGCCCCGAGCCTAGAACAACATGCGTCACCCGAGCTCTGTGTCCCCACAGTTGCCTTTTCTCAAATCATGTACTGTCGTGCGTAACATATTATGAAGTTCTTCATAGCCGGCTTATATTGAGTGCATATGGAAGTTTAATACAAATCCAGCATAAGATCCAGGCAAAGAAGACAGAATCAAATTACAGCTTAGTCGTTCATCAATCGCTATGCCTTATGATGAGCAAAAAATATATCAAAATTTACCGCCCCATTTGACCTAATATTTTGTATGGTTTCTCGGGTTTTATGAATGTTTTGATGTACTTTTGTGTGTTTTGAAGATAAATAAAGTCTTGGAACTCAATGGAATCTACTTGGGGCTAAAACGGCAAAAAACAGACAAAAAATGTAAAATTGGAATTTCGTGTCGCGACGAGCACACTCTCTGCGTCGTAACGCACCGCGGTTACTATACTGTCGACACTTATCATCGCCATGTCATCGCCACATTAGCACTTACGTCATCATGACGTTAGCATAATAATTCACTCTGCTGACACACATCATTTCTTGCGTCAGCATGACATCAGCGTCGCGACATGCAAGCCTTCACATGTCGCGATGCCGAGCCAATAATTCTGCCGATAGCCACGTGTCATAATCTTGTAAAATCCGCGTAAACGTGTCAAGAATCAACGACGCATCACGATGCGCAAGGAAGTTTGCCTATAAATTGAAGCTGATTTCATTTCCAAATTCATAGTTTCCTTAAGATTTCTAATAAGGAACTGAGGATTGTATCTTGTTTGTATAATTATATAAATATATATATATATATATATATATATATATATATATATATATATATTTAGTAGTAGTAATTACACTTTCCTAAGGTTCTTAAAAATGATCTATGGATTGTCTCTTGTTTGTATTTATTTTTAGCATTTTAATTATGTATTTTTATTTTTAGTAGTAGTAATATTAGTTTATTTACTTTATCTTTCTTTTTATTTTTTGTAATTAATTTCCACTAGGGGAAGGGTGAAACTTTTATTATGATTATTTAGATTAATCTCCCTTAAATTATAATATATAAATTATCTTAAAACCTGACTTAATTGGATATCGTCTTTATGGTCGGTGGGACTTAATTAAATTAATTTTAACCTGACTTAATTGGATACCGCCTTTATGGTCGGTTGGAATTAATTATCAAATGACTTAATCAGGATACCACCTATATGGTCGGTTGGTAATATAATGCAAATTTATATATTATAATAAGGGAGATTTCTAGATTTGAAATAGTAAAGGTTGATCCCCTAACCCCCAATATTTTATTTTTAATCTAGGGAAGTGATGAAGCACAATATTCACAAGTTTAATAATTGATTTAATTATATTATGTGAGATGCTTTAAGCTTGTTTATTGATTCTTAAACTTAATGCTTCTTATTGCCTGATCATCAATAAGATTGATGTGGTAAACATAAAATGAACTTGATGAAGGTATTTTAGGTTTCAGCCTTAGATTCATTAGCCTAGATCTCACCTTAGGATAGATTACCTTAAGGTAGATTTCCTTCCAGGATAGACATATACCTGTCGGGCGGGGGTAGCCACAATTGGAACTTAATCTTAATGAATTCAGGTAACTTGGTTAACATATACATATGATTAATTGGGTTACTTTGGGTATTTGCATCTGATAATCAACATAGGCTTTTGCATATCTTCGTGTTCCAGGTTAACAAACTAATTTATTACACATATATATGAGAATCAATTCATCATTAGAATAATATTGTGTGGAATCACAACCCTAGATGTTTTTTTTCTTTATTATTAATTTCCTTTGTTTTGTATTTATTTATTTATTTAGCAAATCCACATTCAACCAACCAATCAAACAATAATTCCCTTCTCACCTCAATTAGATACCTATAAACATTTAGCATGAATAATTAATAACAACAGTAGAAATTTAAGTTCTCGTGTGATCGATACTTTTATACTACTTGAGCGATACGTGCGCTTGTGTTACGTGTGTGTTTACCACTGATCAAGTTTTTAGCGCCGTTGCCGGGGACTTATTTTTCTTGCGTTATTAATTTTGAAGATATCTACTTTACTTGTATCTAATTTTCTTTATTTTCATTTGTAATTTTTATTTATTTCTTTTATTTCAGGTGGTTGAAAATGGATCATTATTGGGCGATGGAAGCATTACGAGCTTTACGAGGTGAAAATACACCCCAAATCATGGAGCAACAGTCCAATTTTTTGAGGCTTGTTGTCCAACCCAATAATTATCTGTGGATGTTAGAGAGAAATAACACAACATTTACTTAACCATTTTAGAGATGTGAGATATGTGATGGTAACCACCCTAGCGATCATTGCATGTACAACTACAATTCAGGGTGGCAGAACTATCAGAATCCTTCATGGTATGATGAACCAACATATTTCACTGAACCATATTATCCACCTTATCCACCATCAACCTATCAAGAACCGGAACCATCCGGGATAAGACAGTTGATGGACATGCTCAAGAAACGGGAACCTAAACTTGATGCAATGATTGACATGTTTTAGAGTCAAGCGGCATCTATACAAAGAATGACAGATCAATCAAGACAATTAATAGAAAACCAGAGCTATATAGCTCAAAGAGTATTTTTAGATGACACTAGCCTTAATCAAAACAGAGGCTGAACAATATCAAGAGTCAGAAGTATCAGTTTAGAAGCCCGAACAAGCAGAGTTTCAATTTGATCTAGATAATTCTTTGGTCGCTGATTGCAATTTTGAGGAGAAAAAAGCAGAATAGCTACCCGAGCCGTTCATAGCAACCATAGAAGATAAAGGTCTACAATTAGACATATCTTTACATCCTCAGGTTGATACTTATGAAGCATGCATTTAAAAGATGATGGATGAAGAGCTGAACAATGAAATACTGAAATACATCTGTGACGAAAAAATGGAGCAAGGTGCAGAACAAATGGAAGAGCAACTGTCTGACCACATTGAAAATCTCATGACTTCAAGAGAAACATCACTATATTGGGGAGTACATACCGAGGACAGCGCCTAGAAGCTTGAAAAAATGGAACAATCATTCAAAGTCAAGCACCATACGAGACCTCCTAATTTTCTTTCTTTATTTTTAGGAACCACTGGAGCGACAAAGTTTAAGAAGGTGGCACAAGCATTGAAAGAGACAATTATTTTGGCCACCTCATCGTTGGAAGAGACCCTTCAAAAGCAACACACATGGAATCGTCCTCAATCCGACATCCAAAACCATGTTGAAGCCTTATTGACGAATGGTCTTCGAACACGTCTGGTTGAAGACGATAAATTTAGCGATAATAGGGAGGCAACCCATGCAAAAATTTTATTTTTATTTAAAATTTTATTTTTGTATTTTGTGTATAGATGTTGTAGCAATTTTAATTTTATGTGCTATTTTTATAGGGAAAAACACAGATAGAGTACTTAAAGCAGAGCAATCTAGTAAAATTTGGGATATCACTGAATAAAGTTTGACAAAATCGCGAGGATAAAAATTCAATTCAGTAGAGACGGCGGAGTAAGAAATCAACTCTTAATACGCTCCTAATGTATATATTCATCAAATGACTCGATTTTGCCAAAAACAAAAAATGCGTCGCGACTTGTATAACAGCCAGTGTCGCGACGTTATAACTTAAAGACGTGAGCACTCAATTTTTAGGGCATCGCATTGCGATGCAGAACACACTGCGCGTCCCGACACAAACGTGATTCCAGATCTGAAAACATCAGCCGTAAAACACAAACGTGATTCACATCGTAACTCCATCTTCTTCATTTTCTATCAACTTCCTCCACAAATCCATCCATCAATTCCTGAAAATCCCTCAACCAAATTCATTAAAACCCACTAAAACACTTCCCCATACACGAAACCCATCTACCAATTCAAAATACCCAACCCTCCATTTCCTGTATAAGTTCGGATTTGGGGAAGAACAACTCGCCAAATCACTTCCCCAACTCACCCATCATCCATTTGCGCGTGAGCTGCTCAGATTTGGGATTCAAGCTTGCAATTTCAGGTAACTCGTTCTTTTTCAATTTATCATTGTGTTTCTAGTTTGCAGCGTGAGTTGTTTAATTTTGTGATTTAGTTTTAGGTTTGTAACTGATTTTGAATTTTGTGTTTGTGTTTGTTGGTAAAAATTTGGAGTTGTGGTGTGTGTTTGTGGCAATTGTTGTTGATAAATTCTTAGCTTTGAGGGCGAAGTTTTTGATTTGTGAGTTGTTGAAGTGTTAGTTTAAGGTGGTAAAATTGGGAAATCTTGAAATTAAAAAAAAAAAAAAAAAATATATATATATATATATATATATATATATATATTTTAAAAAATAAAATAAAATGGCCCCAAAAAGAAACCACGGTAACATTGTTCTATTATTTTTCTTTTGTTTTGTAACGCATTGGGGACAATGCTAGGTTTAGGTTTGGGGGTAAGGTTGTTTATTTTTATTTATTTTCTCCTTTATTTTTTCTTCCCTGCATGTCATGTGTCTCGTATGTTTGCGTGTTTTAATTTTTGCATGCGTTATTAAAAAAAAAAAAATAGAGTCTAATGATGAGATTGTTTGTCTTAGTAAAAAGTTCTAGGAAAGGATAAATGCTAATTTCACGTTTATCTTATACTTTGAGCCTAATATCTAGGTCATACTCATATGCACTTAAAAAATAGTTCTGTAGCAGTTAGATAATAAGAAATTGACAAAGTGACTAGTTGAAATAATCAGAGGTTGATGAATAACCGTTTGACTGAATATTAGTTTCTGTCTACATTTATTTATGATGTGCGGTATGATGATTAAAAAAAAAGATAGAATAAATAAATTTCTTACTTAGTAACCGGACGTCTTGCCTCAGTTAGCAGAGATTATTTTTGTCAAACGGTAGAAGTTTTAACATCTGAGATCCGAGTAATTAAGTTCGTAGTGGTGTTTTGACAGCTGGTGCCCTAAGGCCAACTGGTTTGGGATTCATTGGCCCAAAGCTCGCTACAAGGATTGAAGATGTTATATAAAAAAAAAATCACATACCTCACTTTGCGCATATTGTTGGAGATATAACAATTTTAGATAGTCAGGTTGGTTTGACCCATTAACTACTGAGAATTAAGACAAAATCACCTAGTTAATAACTTAGAATCGAAGCTGTTTGCAAAATTATTCACACACACACTTAGAGTCTGATTTAGATATTTTGTTTAAAGGAAAGGATTTTAGTTGTAGTATACATTTTGAAGGTTCCTTTAACTTTGTTGCAAGACATTCTCTGAAGTCATTGTATATATAGCTATTATTTTCTTCTATTTTCTTTCTTTCTTTTGTTTTTATATGTGATTGCATGTGCATGTAATTGATGTTTGTGGGTATTGTCATTTTAAGCCCTCACGAGACTACAACTAGTCCACTAGGGACACCTATGGGCTTAAAGGCTTGTTGCATACGCTAAATGCAACCGTGATCCCTACGAAAGTGGCTTAGTTTAATTTTGTTTCAGTTTTTTTTATTTTATTTTGTTTGTTTTGCTCAAGGACTAGCAAAATGTTAGGTTTGGGGGTGTGATGAGCGGAAAATATATCACTATTTACCGCCATTTTGACATAATATTTTATATGATTTCTCGAGTTTGATGAATGTTTTGATGATTTTTTGTGTGTTTTGCAGATAAATAAAGTTTTGGGTCTCAAAGGAATAAATTTGGGGCTAAAACGATGAAAAACGGACAACAATGGCAAAATTGGAATTTCGCGTCGTGTCAATCACACTCTCTGCATCGCGACGCGTCGCGGTTACTATGCTGCCAACACTCGTCATTGCCATGTTAGTGTTGGGTTCTCCTAGAACATGCCAAGGATCTATTAAGCATAAACAAACGTGAATAATCGAAGTAAGATGGCGGAAAAATACTTACAACGATCGGTTATGGCGGATGTGGAGATAACAAAAAATTTCCAACCTTTGTGTAGTGCTCCAAGCCCTCCTTTGTTTGTATGTTGAGCTCCAAGCTTGATCTTAGAATTCCAAACTCAAGGGGATAGTTTCTCTATCACCTTTGTAGACTCCTTTATGTGCTAGCAATGGAAGAAATTGCAACAAAATCTTCCCTAAGTCAAGAAGCAACTCTCGGCAATTGAAGATGAGAGGAGAGGGAAGTGTGATTCACGGTTTTGGTGAGGAATGAGAGAGTGTGAGTGATGTGTTTGATTTTCAAAATCAAAAGTAAAGTAATACCAAACTTCAAAAGTTAGTATAAGTCAATCACACATCAAAATAAAATAATGGAAATGTGTTTTACAAGTTAAAACCAACAAACAACTTCCATCACCAAAAAGTGATGAGATTGACTAGTGATGTGACTTGATGTGGGCCCCACTTAATTCAAAATCCGAGTGGGCCCGCAAAATACATATCGGTCTCGGGTTCGTTAATTCCAAATTAACGAATTTTCCGTTGCGACGTAATTAAATCAAATTTAATTAAATAATAATGCCTCGCAAAATTATTACGAAAGTCGCTCGCGAATTAATTCTAAATTAATTCGTTCGCCCGAATTAACATCCAATTTTAATTCTGCTTTGAAATCTAATTTCATTTAATATGTCGAATATATTATTTAATCGATTAATTCCAAATTAATTGTTCTCTCTCTACTATTTGAATTTTATCACAGATAAATTCTTTCCGCAATTAATCATAGATTAATTTTCTCTCTCTCATAATTAATCCTAGATTAATTCTGGTCGAGTCAAACGTCATCGGTGAATCTTCGGGAAGCGACCCATGAGATCCCTGGATATGTTGGCAGTAAATCCAGTCGTCGGACTATCCGAATACGTGCGTATCCGGTACCACGTTCTTACCGATTTACAAGACATGGTTGGCTTCTAGCAAAGCACTGTGCCTTCCCAATTCTCCATAAATATTCTTTAAGGAATATATAATCTTTGTCAGGCGTAGTATACGAAGTATTGCGTATTGCGATCCAATATCGGATGTCACATGCTAGGCCTCGGGCTAGAATAGTGTCTGCCACATACGAAGCATATATCAGATCACTAACAACTAGTCTCTTTAATCGGATAATCATGACCTTGTCATATTATCCTAATAGTTGCAACATAATAGAGTATCAGTTCTGTATCCCTGCGTGATCATCATCTCCATATGACTGAAGTGATACTTCCATCTTGACATCACACCCAATACACTACGATTCTCAATAAACCCAGAAGAGGCGTACACAGAACCTGTTAAAGTCCCGGATGACCAAAACCAAAGCATACTGATTGTCACAAGTATTAGCGCTGCAAGTCTCAGGTTAAAGACCAAATACACCTACCCTGATTCGGATTGCCATAGACACATAGTCATACTACCAATGAGATTCCGAGGGGCCTATCCAGAGCGAAGCCGTTTCCGTACCATCGGTAAACAGAACCTCCTATACCTGTCGGGCTGAGGTAGCCACATTTGGAAACTAATTTTAATGAATTCAGGTAACTTGATTAACATAGACATATGATCAATTGGGTTACTTTGGGTGTTTGCATCTGACCATCGATAGAGGCTTTTGCATATCTTCATGTTCCAGGTTAACAAACTAATTTATTACACATATATATGAGAATCAATTCATCATTAGAATAATATCGTGTTGAATCTCAACCTTAGATGTTTGTTTTCTTTATTATTAATTTCCTTTGTTTTGTATTTATTTATTTATTTAGCAAATCCACATTCAACCAACCAGTCAAACAATCATTCCCTTCTCACCTCAATTAGATACCTATAACATTTATAATCAATAATTAATAACAACAGTAGAGATTAAGTCATCGTGGGATCGATATTGTTATACTACTTGAGCGATACGTGCGCTTGTGTTATGTGTGTGTTTACCACCGATCAAGTTTTTGGCGCCGTTACCGGGGACTTATTTTTCTTGCGTTATTAATTTTGAAGCTATCTACTTTACTTGTATCTAATTTTCTTTATTTTCATTTGTAATTTTTATTTCTTTCTTTTATTTCAGGTTGTTGAAAATGGATCATTATTGGGCGATGGAAGCATTACGAGCTTTACGAGGTGAAAATACACCCAAAATCAGGGAGCAGTAGTCCGGTTTTCTATGGTCTGTTATCCAGCCCAACAATTATCCATGGATGTTAGAGATAAATAACACAACATTTGCTCAACCATTTCAGATATATGAGATATGTGATGGTAACCACCCTTGCGATCATTGTATGTACAACTATAATTCAGGGTGGCAGAACTATCGGAATCCTTCATGGTATGATGAATCGGCATATTTCACTGAACCATATTCTCCACCTTATCCACCATCAACCTATCAAGAACCGGAACCATCAGGGATAAGACAATTGATGGACATGCTCAAGAAACGGGAAGCAAAACTTGATGCAATGATTGACATGTTTCAGAGTCAAGTGGCATCCATGCAAAGAATGATAGATCGATCGAGACAATTAATAGAAAACCAGAGCTACATACTTCAAGGAGCATTTTCAGATGACACTGACCTTAATCGAAACAGAGGTTGAACAGTATCAAGAGTCATAGGTATCACTTAAGGAGCCCGAACAATTAGAGTTTCAATTTGATCTGGATATTTCTTTGGTCGTTGATTGCAATTTTGAGGAGAAACAAGCAGAAGAGCTAACCCAGCCGTTCATAGAAACCACAGAAGATAAAGGCCTACAATCATACATATCTTTACATCTTCAGGTTTATACTTATGAAGCATGTATTTCACAGATGACGGATGAAGAGCTGGACAATGAAATGCTGGAATACATCTGTGATGAAAAAAATGGAGCAAGGTGCAGAACAAATGGAAGAGCAAGTGTCTGACCACATTGAAAATCTCATGACTTCATGAGAAACGTCACTGTATTGGGGAGTACATATCGATGACACCGTCCAGAAGCTTGATAGAATGGACCAATCATTCAAAGTCAAGCACCATATGAGACACCCTGATTTTCTTTCTTTCTTTTTAGGAACTACTTGAGCGACAAAGTTTAAGAAGGTGGCACAAGCACTGAAAGAGACAAAATTCTTTTGGCCACCTCATCGTTGGAAGAGACCCTTCAAAAGTAATGCACATGGAATCGTCCTCAATTGGACGTCCAAAACCACATTGAAGCCTCATTGACTAATGGTCTTCGAACACGTCTGGCTGAAGATGATAAATTTTGTGATAGTATGGAGGCAACCCATGCAAAAATTTTACTTTTATTTAAATTTAAATTTTTTTTATTTTGTGTATATATGTTGTAGTAATTTTAATTTTGTGTGCTATTTTTACAGGGAAAAACACAGATGGAGTACTTAAAGCAGAGCAAGCCAGTAAAATTTGGGATATCACGGAATAAAGTTTGACAAAATCGCGAGGATAAAAATTCAATTCAGTAGAGACGGCGAAATAAGGAATCAACTCTTGATACGTGTCATAGTGGATATATTCATCAAATGACTTGATTTGGCCAAAAAATACATCACGACTCGTATAACACCCAGTGTCATGACATGATAACCTAAACACGTGAGCACCCACTTTTTAGGGTGTCGCATTGCGACACAGAACACACTACACTTCGCGACACGAACGCGATTACAGATCTGAAAACAACAGCTGTCAGTCATCTTCTTCACATCTCAACTCCATCTTCTTCATTTTCTATCAAATTCCTCCACAAATCCATCCATCAATACATCAAAATCCCTCAACCAAATTCATTAAAACCCACTCAAACACTTCCTCCTACACGAAACCCATCCACCAATTCAAAAAACTCAACCCTCCATTTCGTGTATAAGTTCGGATTTGGGAAGAACAACTCACCAAATCACTTCCCCAACTCACCCGTCATCCATTTGCGCGTGAGCTGCTCAGATTTGGGATTCAAGCTTGCAATTTCTGGTAACTTCGTTCTTTTTCAATTTATCATTGTGTTTCTAGTTTACAGCGTGAGTTGTTTAATTTTATGATTTTGTTTTAGGTTTGTAAGTGATTTTGAATTTTGTGTTTGTGTTTGTTGGTAAAAATTTGGAGTTGTGGTGTGTGTTTGTGGCGATTGTTGTTGACAAATTCTTAGTTTTGGGGGTGAAGTTTGTGATTTGTGAGTTGTTGAAGTGTTAGTTTAGGGTGGTAAAATTGGGAAATCTTGAAAATTAATATATATATATATATATATGTATATATATATATATATTAAAAAAAGTAAAGTAAAATGGCCCCTAAAAGAAACCACGGTAACATTGTTCCCTTATATTTCTTTTCTTTTGTAACGCATTGGGGACAATGCTAGGTTAGGTTTGGGGGGTAAGGTTGTTTATTTTTATTTATTTTCTCCGTTATTTTTTCTTCCCTGCATGTCATGTGTCTCGCATGTTTGTGTGTTTTAATTTTTGCATGCTTTATTCAAAAAAAAATATAGTTTAATGATGAGATTGTTTGTCTTAGTAAAAAGGTATAGGAAAAGATAAATGATAATTTCACTTTTATCCTATACTTAGAGGCCTAATATCTAGGTCAGACACATATGCATTTAAAAAATAGTTCTGTTGCAGTTAGATAATAAAGAATTGACAATGTAACTAGTTGAAATAATCCGAGGTTGATGAATTG
Source organism: Zanthoxylum bungeanum (assembly GCA_019454045.1). Classification (NCBI taxonomy): domain Eukaryota; kingdom Viridiplantae; phylum Streptophyta; class Magnoliopsida; order Sapindales; family Rutaceae; genus Zanthoxylum; species Zanthoxylum bungeanum. The sequence continues at coordinate 155,970 of SKCR01021736.1, read as the reverse complement.
CCGTTTGCCCTAATATCCGTTTCTGTCTACATTTATTTATGATGTACGATATGATGATAAAAAAAATGGATAGAATAAATAAAGTTCTTACTTAGTAACCGGATGTCTTGCCTCATTAAGCATAGATTGTTTTTGTTAAACGATAGAACTTTTAACATCTCAGATCCGAGTAATTAAGTTTGTATGGGTGTTTTAACACCTGGTGCCCTAAAGGCAACTGGTTTGGGATTAACTGGCCCAAAGCTCGCTACAAGGATTGAATATGTTATATAAAAAAAAATCACATACCTCACTTTGCGTATATTGTTGGAGACATAACAATTTTAGATAGTCAGGTTGGTTTGACCCATTAACTACTGAGAATTGAGACAAAATCACCTAGTTAATAACTTAGAATTGAAGCTGTTTGCAAAATTACTAACACACACACTTAGAGTCTGATTTAGATACTTTGTTAAAAGGAAAGTATTTTAGTAGTAGTATGCATTTTGAAGGTTCCTTTAACTTTGTTGCTAGACATTCTCTGAGGACATTGTATATATAGCTATTATTTTCTTCTATTTTCTTTCTTTCTTTCGTTTTTATGTGTGATTGCATGTGCATGTAATTGACGTTTGTAGGTATCGTCGCTGTAAGCCCTCACGAGACTACAACTCGTCCACTAAGGACACATAGGGGTTTAAAGGCTTGTTGCATACGCTAAATGCAACCGTGATCCATACGAAAGCGGCTTAGTTTAATTTTGTTCAGTTTTTTATTTTATTTTATTTTTTTGCTCGAGGACTAGCAAAATGTTAGGTTTGGGGGTGTGATGAATGGAAAATATATCACTATTTACCGCCCCATTTGACCTAATATTTTGTTTGGTTTCTCGGGTTTGATGGATATTTTGATGTGTTTTTGTGTGTTTTGCAGATAAATAAAGTTTTGTGACTTAATGGAATCACTATGGGGCTAAAACGGCGAAAAACGGACAAAAAGGCAAAATTAGAATTTCGCGTCGTGATGAGCACACTCTCTGCGCCGCAACACACCGCAGTTACTATGCTGCCAATATTCATCATCGCCATGTCAGCATCTGCATCATCATGACGTCAGCATAATAATTCGCTCTGTCGACACGAGTCATTCCTTGCATCAGCATGACGTCAGCGTCGTGACATGCAAGCCTTCACGCATCACGACGTCGAGCCAATAATTCTGTCGACAGTCACATGTCATCATCTCATCAAACCCACGTACACGTGTCAAGAATTAATGACGTGTCGCGATTCGCAAGGACGAAGTTTCCTATAAATTGAAGCTGATTTCATTTTCCAAATTCATACTTTCCTTAAGGTTTCTAATAAGGAACTGATGGTTGTATCTTGTTTGTATATATTTATATATATATATTTTTTTTATTTTTAGTAGTAGTAATTATACTTTCCTAAGGTTTTTAATAAGGATCTAAGGATTGTATCTTGTTTGTATTTATTTTTAGCATTTTAATTATGTATTTTTATTTTTAGTAGTAGTAATATTAGTTTATTTGCTTTATCTTTCTTTTATATTTTGTAATTAATTTCCGCTGGGGGAATGGTGAAACTTTTATTATGATTATTTAGATTAATCTCCCTTAAATTATAATATATAAATTATCTTAAAACCTGACTTAATTGGATACCGCCTTTATGGTCGGTCGGACTTAATTAAATTAATTTTAACCTGACTTAATTGGATACCGCCTTTATGGTTGGTTGGAATTAATTATCAAATGACTTAATCAGGATACCGTCTATATGGTCGGTTAATAATATAATGCAAATTTATATATTATAATAAGAGAGATTTCTAGATTCGAAATAGTAAAGGTGTAACATCCCCAATTCGGGAGATGTTACCGGTATGGGATAGACCGTACTAATTCCATAAGCCTCTGACTCTGATAAATATTATTCAAATTACTATTACTCTTTTCTTTAATTAAATATTTATATCGTATATATGGGACAGTGGCCCAAACTTACAACTTAACAAACAAACTTAACTCTAACAACTTTATACATAAAGACATGTTTTTACAATGACTACACATAACACAAATACTAGTACATGACTTTTACTTGGCTCTGACTGACTCTAATTGGACTTTTACTCTTTAACTTGGACTGGTGGGCTCCAAACCCTTGTGACTGCAACAATATCCGTTATCCCGAGCTCGTCCTCCAAGAATACCTGCAAAACAAGGAAGCTATGAGTAGGGGGTTAGATCGTCGTACGATCTAAGTGTGTGGACGAAAAACTGAAAACTGATATAAAAGCTTTTGGTTCTAAAACCAAAATTCCAAAAATATCTTTATATGAAAACTCTTTTCTAAAAACTTCTTCTGAAATCTCTTTATAAAACTTAACCTTTATGAAAACTGCTTTCTAAAAACTGTCTCCAAAATCTGGTCTCTGAAAATTCTTTTTCTGAAAATATGATATCTGAAAAGTTTTTTTTTCTAAAAATCTGATGACTAAATACTGGTATGTATCTGAAAAACTTGACGTATGATGGCGTTACGTATCGCCGTCCCCCCATACGCATATCTTGAGCCAGGAATGTAAAACCATGAGTTTGGGACGTTACTTATCGCCGTCCCCCACAGCATGCCACTAATGTCCCTGAAATTGGTGGTCTTGGGGTGTTACGTATCGTCGTCCCTCAAGCCACTGAACTAGAGTCGGTAGTGCTGATCCATGTTACTGACCCTGAAACTATGGTCTATGGGCGTTACGTATCGTCATCCCCCTAGCCCTGAACTAGGATTTGGAGGCGTTACGTATCGCCGTCCCCCTAGTCATCTACATGTGCACATGTTCTCTGTCTGTCAATTCTAAATTGTATCAAGTTATATATTGGGGTGGGTTTTTCCCCCATGCCCCGAAAACATAGAACAGGTTTTGAAAAATATTTCTTTCTCAAATATAACTTAAATCATAAGCTTTTATGTAATAACTGTAATGAAAATGATATATCGCCCTAAGGCATACAAAGTAAATCTGTTGCAAAAATAACAACATGAAAATCAAATTAAAAGAGTAGTGTCCACTCACTGTTTTGGAGTTCCGCTAGCCTTTTATCACTTCGCTGAAGAACTTATGTTTCCTGTGATGATCTATCATCGGATAAACTAGAATAGAATGGACTAAGAAACGCATTACATAATCATATTAAAATTTTCTTATTCACGTAAGCGTTATCACTCTGAAGGAATCATACACATATCATGATGTATCTTGAACATACGAGTTGATACAAGACTTATAGGGTAGCCCCTAACGCATTCGGGTGAAACTGGAATGACTTGAAATGATTTGGAAAATTATTTGTCCACACGTCGTGACACAAAGCAATGCGCGTCGCGACGCGGATCATCCAGAGAGGGGCTCAAATTTTTATCGTGCGCGTCGCGACGTGACTTGTACCAGAGGCGTTTCTGGATAATTTTCCCAGATCGCGTCGTGACGCGGGGCTTTCTGCTGTCATGACGCAAGGCAAACTTCAGGCCTAAATCCCCATTCTCTCATACCCAATTTGCTTCATATTTCCCCCATCAATCATACAAGCAAAAATCCTCAATTAAACATTCTATAACCTCATCATTATCATCTTTAAATACTCATAATCTCATTGACCTCATGATTTCATTAATCCTTATGACTTCCAAAAACATAATTTAAACACTTATTCTCATCATCAATTTCTCTTCATGTAAATTACCAATATTGTAGGCACTGCATTTTTACACATAAGTCCCTATGATGAGTCTCATTTTGGAGACACTACCTTTTAAGTCACGGAGGTCACGGAAAATGGACATCGGAAGGGGAATTCAAATAAACAAGGTTCACTGTTTTCGTTGGTGCTACGTTCGTGTATACGTTCGAACGTCAAACAGATTGCGGTGTTCATGCTGCGTTCGATGATGCGTTCGAACGGTGTCGGTAATTCTGGTTTTACTGCTAGCCTCACATTAAGCCCAATTCGCCCAAACCTTGGCCCACACGCCCAAGCCCACTTAAAACACATATTTAACACATGGTGAAATCAAAACAAATCTAAAAATCACATACCAAATTAAATAAAATACTTACACAAATTAAAGAAATTGCATGCCTAATTAAAATCAATCAACAAACTAAATGCCTAATCTAAACCAATCAAATATAATCATACCAAGTTAAAATCAATCAACCAATATATTATTCCCAAACATAAAATATTGTATGCCTAATCAACATAAACTAAATATTCAACCTTCCCTATCTAGTCAAGATTTGTCCCCCCTCAATCTTTGACTTCCCTTATCCAACACCAAATCAAATCCATTTCCTTGTCAAGCCTAACCCTTTGCCTATAAAAAGAACCTTTCACCAACCTTCTCAGAGCTAGCTGATAGACACAACTCTCCCTCACTCTCAATAACAAAAAGATCACAAACCAAAGAATCCCCTTCACCTCACCGAAAAACACATCCCAAACAGCCCTAAAACACGCATAAAACAGCCCTAAACGCACACATAAAACATCCCCCGAACCACACCATAACATCACCGAAAATCACACCCAAAACAGTAGCCAAAACATCCCAAAAACAGTAACTAAAATACAACATCAAAACAGTAGCAGCGGCAGCGAATCGGAGCCAAAACAACAGCAAAAGACGGAGGACGACGACCCAAAATAGTAAGACAACGAACGAGAGCAGTGAACCAGTGAACCGGAAGAGTTGCGGAGCTTTACCCCTTCCGATCTTCGTGAAACGTGAGTCCGAGAGACGACTTAAAAGGTTAGACCTGAGGGCACTTTTTCATTAGTTTATATTCGTTTCTTTTATTATTGAATTTTATTCGCATGAGTCGTTTATGGATGCATGTTGTGGGTATTGGATGAATGAGAGACGTGTCAATTCTCGCGGTATATCGGATGGAAACCCGGACATAAATTTCATAGCCGATTCCGAATGGACGGTAATATGATCTGTACTCGGACACAACTCCACGTACCGCTTGAGTAAACGGCACCTTCTCTTGTTTTGTGTTGCTTTGGTTTATTTATTTCTTGTTATTTAAATTTTGTATGTTGTTTATTTGTGTATGATATAATCGAGTGCATGGGCTCAGTAAGTGCGATGAAAGGTCCCCTAATCGGAAGGGTTAAAATCCTTCACCACGATGCTTTGCCGCACCGATTGATTGTGTTCGGTTGAATGCAAGATACGTTCAATCGGACACATTACGTTTAATATTGTTGCTTATTTATGCATGGTTCAATCGAGCGCATGGGCTTAGTAAGTGGAATGAAAGATCCCCTATGGGGAGGGGTTAAAGCCCTTTACCACGATGCTTTGCCGCGCCGGTTGATGTGTGTTCGGTTGGATGCAAGACACGTTCAATCGGACATACTTAGTTGAATATGATTGTCTTTATGTTTGCATGCATGATGTGATATGACGCGTATGGGCTTAGTACGTTGGTCTAAAGGTCCTCTCTTTGAGAGATCAAGAGCCCCCAAAAGGCCACCTTTACGGCAGTACTTCGCCGCGCCCTCTTTATTTTGTCGTCTATGCATTGCGTCCCGTTTCATGCATCATGTCTGTTCCCGTTCGAACGCGTTTACGAACGCACTCGAACGCGCATGTGTTTTGCCTTATCATGCATCAGGCCTCATTTCCGTTCGAACGCGTTATCAAACGCCATACGAACGCGAGCATTCTGTTTCATTTCCGTTCGAACGCGTTATCAAACGCCATACGAACCCGAGCATTCTGTTTCATTTCCGTTCGAACGCGTTATCAAACGCCACACGAACGCGAACCTTCTGTTTACCGTTCGAACGCGTTTGAGAACGCTACACACGAACGCGCACACACTGAACTGAGTCTGTCTTATCATATTCATGCATAATTGCCTATTGGTTGATCTTTCTTGTGTTATATAGCCAACCATATTATTTGTATCCCTGCATTTATCCATTCTATGTGTTCTTGGGATCGTATTCAAGCATGATTAGGCTGTTAGCATATTATTCGGTTAATAGGTTCATGAGATAGTACTCAAGCATGATTATGATGTTCCTAGTTTTCCATATCCTGTGATTGAAATATGTTCATGAGATGGCCATGTGATGTTGCATGTTGTGATGAATTTGTTGATGTATGCATGTGAATTTAGAAGCATGATATTATTGGAAATAAGTGTTACTTAGACTTGATTAAATTATTACATAAATCCTTTGATTACAAGTGACATGAGTAAGGGACCATTCCGAACCCAACGGTTTGAGGTCTTCCCTTGCGAGGGGTGATTGCGGCCTTAAATCTTTGTCCCGGTTCACACCGGGTGGCGACTCCATGTTATTTCGTACTTCCCAACTAGTGCCACGAGCCTAGGAACGGCGTCGCCCAGGTTCTGTTGTCTACAGTCTGGCGACTCCACTGGGGATAGAGAATTGGCCGCGAAATATTGTCTTGTAATGAGTGGATTTATGTTTTAATTGGCCATGTCTATAGTGGATAAGTGGGGGTTTAATCAAGGGCACTTTGAGGCGAGGTAATGGTTTGGTGTCTTCCTTCACTCACTACCTTTCTAGAAGGAAAAGCTGTGAGGACACCTATATGGCCATCTACTCGTAGCCTTTGTGATGGACTAATTTGGAGGACTCGTTGTTTATTCCTGACACCAAGCGATAAGAGCCTAAGAGGCTTTGGGTACTTAAGTGAGCCTCGCTCCACCTTCCCTCTGGGGAATCTACAACGGGAAATCCATTTGACAGTCCGTCACACACCATAGCTCATTGGCACGTACCTTAGTTTATAAAAAAGGATGCGCTCACTTGGTCACTTGAACCCTTGAGTGGGGAGACCTAGTTGTGGGCTATCCTTCGCCAGTGAGAGCCTTTGTCCATACCCTTGCAAATCCACCCCTAGACCAGTTTGTATGGTTAAAGTAACAATTATTTCCTTGAGAGTGTGCTTATGGACCATCCTCATTTGGATGCAGTTGGACTATTGTCAGAAATGCGGGCTTGCTGGGCCATTTAAACTGGGGCAAGTTCGTACCTTATGACCATTAGGCCCAAAGCTTCTGAAATGTTGATGGGCCATTCTGTAGAAATTATTGTTTGCATTATCTTTCTTGTATGCTTGTGTTTGGGAACATTGTCATTTGGATCCATTCGGACCTTTTGTCATGAGATATGGGCTTGTTGGGCCATTTAAACTGGGACAAGAACGTACCTTATGACGATTGAGCCAAAAGCTTCTAAAATGATAATGGGCCGACTTGTTTGAAAATTTTAGTTGATTTAGTATGTTATATATGTTACATGCATCTCATGCACTCCATGCATACATGCATCATGTTAACCCTATGTGTCTTAAAAGCCATAAAGACTCCTGTTGGGTTAGGGAAAAGGGAAGACCCACCAAAATACTGGGAACAGACATGAGTGGATCAGATATTGAGGTATCCCGTATGGATCAGGTGGAGAATGGTTCCGTCAAGATTACTGAACAGTTGAAAGCATTGACTACTGCCATGGCAAATGTGGCTGTACCCCGTGCTGGGGGAAAATGAGAATGTGAGGCGTGAGGATCCTCCAAATGTGTTGAGAGATGATATCCCCGCTTTTGATGATGACACGGCAGAGTATGCAACATGCAGAGTGATTAAGTCTAGGGCGAGGCCCATATCAGTATCAGTTAGGGGCGAGGCCCATATCAGTATCAGTCTGGGGGCGAGGCCCACATTATCAGTTTCGGGGATGAGTCCCAGGGCCGAGGCCCACATCAGTTTTAGTTTGGGGATGAGTCCCATGGTCGAGGCCCACATTATCAATCAGTTTGGGGATGAGTCCCAGGGTTGAGGCCCATATCAGTATGGTTTCGGGGATGAGTCCCAGGGACGAGGCCCACGCCAATATCAGCTCGGAGATGAGGCCCACATCAGTTTCAGGGATGAGTCCCAGGGCCGAGGCCCACATCAGTTACAGTTTGGGGATGAGTCCTAGGGCCGAGGCCCACATCAGTATCAGCTCGGGGGCGAGGCCCACATCAGTATCAGCTCGGGGGCGAGGCCCACGTCAGCTTCAGTTTTGGGACGAGTCCTAAGGTCGTGACCCACATCATCAACAGTGTCGGGGATGCGTCCCAGGGTCGAGACCCACATTATCAATCAGTTTGGGGATGAGTCCCAGGGTTGAGGCCCATATCAGTATGGTTTCGGGGATGAGTCCCAGGGACGAGACCCATGTCAGTGTCAGCTTCAGAAAGGAATCTTTGGGGTGGGGCCCACATTATCAGCATCAGTTGTCCGGGATTGGTACTCCGAAAATGGAGCACGGTTCGGAAATGAATCGAAGAAGACCTAACCCAACGGGATGAGAAACACACTCATGCATGCATGCATACATGTAACACATTTTGGCATTCGTTTTTGTGTTTGTTTTGTATTCGCAGGTTTTGAAGAAGAAAAAGAAAAGTGGCAAAGACAAGCCAAACAGAAGCAGTAACAGTACAATGTCAGCAGTCTTCAGGAATGAATCACATGGGTGAGACCCATATCAGCAGTATCAGTCTGGGGTTGAGGCCCATATCGATAGCAGTTAGGGCCGAGGCCCACTTCAGTATCAGCACTGCCAGGTACGGCACTCTGGGGGCGAGGTCCATAGTACATCGGATCAGTTTTTGCCGGATATGGCATTCTTGGGGCGAGGCCCATATTACATCAGATCAGTTCTGCCGAGAATGGCACTCCGAGAATGGAGATATAGTCCGGGAATGGACAGCTCGAGAATGAGCACACCGAGAATGGCACTCCGAGAATGGAGATATAGTCCGGGAATGGACAGTTCAAGAATGAACAAGTCGGAAATGACACTCCGAGAATGGAGATACAGTCCGGGAATGGACAGCTCGAGAATGAGCACGCCGAGAATGGCACTCCGAGAATGGAGATATAGTCCGGGAATGGACAGTTCAAGAATGAACTAGCCGAGAATGGCAATCTAAGAATGGAGAAGAGTTCAAGAATGAACAGGCCGAGAATGGCACTCCAAGAATAGAAGCAACAGTCCGGGAATGGACCATCTTACAGTAACGGTTCGGGAATGGACCACCTTACTGTAACAGTTCGGGAATGGACAACTCACAGTAAAGGTTCGGGAATGGACCAACTCACAGTAACGGTTCGGGAATGGACCACCTTACAGTAATAGTTCGGGAATGGACATCTCACAGTAACGGTTCGGGAATGAACCACCTTACAGTAACAGTTCAAGAACAAAGCCACACAGTCAGCTCAGATCAAAGAACAAAGCTAAAGGGGAAGAAAGCCTCATGTCAGTATAGTTTGAGAACAAAGCTCAAAGGGAAGAAAGCCTCATGTCAGTATAGTTTGAGAACAAAGCTCAAGGGGAAGGAAGCCTCATGTCAGTATAGTTTGAGAACAAAGCTCAAGGGGAAGAAAGCCTCATCTCAGTATAGTTTGAGAACAAAGCTCAAGGGGAAGAAAGCCTCATGTCAGTATAGTTTGAGAACAAAGCTCAAGGGGAAGAAAGCCTCATATCAGTATAGTTTGAGAACAAAGCTCAAAGGGAAGAAAGCCTCATGTCAGTATAGTTTGAGAACAAAGCTTAAAGGGAAGAAAGCCTCATGTCAGTTCAGTTCGGGAATAAAGCTCGGGAGGAATAAAGCCTCATCTCAACAGTCAGGGAATAAAGCTCAGGAGGAATAAAGCCTCATCTCAACACAGTTCGGGAACAAAGCTCGGAGGAATAAAGCCTCATCTCAACAGTTCGGGAATAAAGCTCGGGAGGAATAAAGCCTCATCTCAACACAGTTCGAGAATGAACAAGCCGGGAACGGCAATCCAAGAATAGAGCAGAGTTCAAGAATGAACAAGCCGGGAATGGCACTCCAGGAATGGAAGTACAGTTCAGGAATGAACAGGCCGAGAATGGCACTCCAAGAATGGAAGCACGGTTCGGGAATGAACCAGGGGTCGCAGCACCTCACCATCCAAATCAACTCAACTCAACTCAACACATGGTAAGTCAAGTGGCAGCTGGCAAGCCAGGTAAGTGAAAATGCATTGCATACCTTTGTGTTTGTTTCTGTTTTGTGCTCGCAGGTTCAAAGAAAGGAGAAAGCGGCAGGAATGAGCTAAGCAACGCCAAAGCAAGTTCAGTTTTCGGGATGAGTCCCAAGGGGCGAGGCCCATATCAGCTTGGGGGCGAGGCCCATATCATGTCATCTCAAGGTATGGAGACACATCATCAGTTCGAGGGCGAGGTCTCTATAGTCAGCGGTGTTGGGTCGAGGTGCCCAGGGTCGAGGTGCCCCCGTTGTCAGTTGTAGTTCCGGGTCGAGGTGCCCACTACATCATCAGTTCTAGGGCGAGGTCCCTATAGTCAGCAGTGTTGGGTCGTGGTGGTGCCCAGGGTCGAGGTGCCCCCGTTGTCAGTTGTAGTTCCGGGTCGAGGTGCCCACTACATCATCAGTTCTAGGGCGAGGTCCCTATAGTCAGCGGTGTGGGTCGAGGTGCCCAGGGTCGAGGTGCCCCCGTTGTCAGTTGTAGTTCCGGGTCGAGGTGCCCACTACATCATCAGTTCTAGGGCGAGGTCCCTATAGTCAGTGGGTTGGGTCGAGGTGCCCAGGGTCGAGGTGCCCCCGTTGTCAGTTACAATTATTGGGACGCGTCCCAGGATCGAGGTCCGCTGCAGTACTCAACTCAACACATGGTAAGTCAAGTGGTAGCTGGCGAGCCAGGTAAGTGAAAATGCATTGCATAACTTTGATAGGATTGTCACTGTTGCACATTACACAAGTCCCATCAAAGTGGGGGCGATTGTAGGCACTGCATTTTTACACATAAGTCCCTATGATGAGTCTCATTTTGGAGACACTACCTTTTAAGTCACGGAGGTCACGGAAAACGGACATCGGAAGGGGAATTCAGAATAAACAAGGTTCACTGTTTTCGTTGGTGCTACGTTCGTGTATACGTTCGAACGTCAAACAGATTGCGGGTGTTCATGCTGCGTTCGATGATGCGTTCGAACGGTGTCGGTAATTCTGGTTTTACTGCTAGCCTCACATTAAGCCCAATTCGCCCAAACCTTGGCCCACACGCCCAAGCCCACTTAAAACACATATTTAACACATGGTGAAATCAAAACAAATCTAAAAATCACATACCAAATTAAATAAAATACTTACACAAATTAAAGAAATTGCATGCCTAATTAAAATCAATCAACAAACTAAATGCCTAATCTAAACCAATCAAATATAATCATACCAAGTTAAAATCAATCAACCAATATATTATTCCCAAACATAAAATATTGTATGCCTAATCAACATAAACTAAATATTCAACCTTCCCTATCTAGCCAAGATTTGTCCCCCCTCAATCTTTGACTTCCCTTATCCAACACCAAATCAAATCCATTTCCTTGTCAAGCCTAACCCTTTGCCTATAAAAAGAACCTTTCACCAACCTTCTCAGAGCTAGCTGATAGACATAACTCTCCCTCACTCTCAATAACAAAAAGATCACAAACCAAAGAATCCCCTTCACCTCACCGAAAAACACATCCCAAACAGCCCTAAAACACGCATACAGCAGCCCTAAACGCACACATAAAACATCCCCCGAACCACACCATAACATCACCGAAAATCACACCCAAAACAGTAGCCAAAACATCCCAAAAACAGTAACTAAAATACAGCATCAAAACAGTAGCAGCGGCAGCGAATCGGAGCCAAAACAACAGCAAAAGACGGAGGACGACGACCCAAAACAGTAAGACAACGAACGAGAGCAGTGAACCAGTGAACCGAAAGAGTTGCGGAGCTTTACCCCTTCCGATCTTCGTGAAACGTGAGTCCGAGAGACGACTTAAAAGGTTAGACCTGAGGGCACTTTTTCATTAGTTTATATTCGTTTCTTTTATTATTGAATTTTATTCGCATGAGTCGTTTATGGATGCATGTTGTGGGTATTGGATGAATGAGAGACGTGTCAATTCTCGCGGTATATCGGATGGAAACCCGGACATAAATTTCATAGCCGATTCCGAATGGACGGTAATATGATCTGTACTCGGGACACAACTCCACGTACCGCTTGAGTAAACGGCACCTTCTCTTGTTTTGTGTTGCTTTGGTTTATTTATTTCTTGTTATTTAAATTTTGTATGTCGTTTATTTGTGTATGATATAATCGAGTGCATGGGCTCAGTAAGTGCGATGAAAGGTCCCCTAATCGGAAGGGTTAAAATCCTTCACCACGATGTTTTGCCGCACCGATTGATATGTGTTCGGTTGAATGCAAGATACGTTCAATCGGACACATTACGTTTAATATTGTTGCTTATTTATGCATGGTTCAATCGAGCGCATGGGCTTAGTAAGTGGAATGAAAGATCCCCTATGGGGAGGGGTTAAAGCCCTTTACCACGATGCTTTGCCGCGCCGGTTGATGTGTGTTCGGTTGGATGCAAGACACGTTCAATCGGACATACTTAGTTGAATATGATTGTCTTTATGTTTGCATGCATGATGTGAATGACGCGTATGGGCTTAGTACGTTGGTCTAAAGGTCCTCTCTTTGAGAGATCAAGAGCCCCCAAAAGGCCACCTTTACGGCAGTACTTCGCCGCGCCCCCTTTATTTTGTCGTCTATGCATTGCGTCCCGTTTCATGCATCATGTCTGTTCCCATTCGAACGCGTTTACGAACGCAACTCGAACGCGCATGTGTTTTGCCTTATCATGCATCAGGCCTCATTTCCGTTCGAACACGTTATCAAACGCCATACGAACGCGAGCATTCTGTTTCATTTCCGTTCGAACGCGTTATCAAACGCCATACGAACGCGAGCATTCTGTTTCATTTCCGTTCGAACGCGTTATCAAACGCCACACGAACGCGAACCTTCTGTTTACCGTTCGAACGCGTTTGAGAACGCTACACGAACGCGCACACACTGAACTGAGTTTGTCTTATCATATTCATGCATAATTGCCTCTTGGTTGATCTTTCTTGTGTTATATAGCCAACCATATTATTTGTATCCCTGCATTTATCCATTCTATGTGTTCTTGGGATCGTATTCAAGCATGATTAGGCTGTTAGCATATTATTCGGTTAATAGGTTCATGAGATAGTACTCAAGCATGATTATGATGTTCTAGTTTTCCATATCATGTGATTGAAATATGTTCATGAGATTGCCATGTGAAAGTGCATGTTGTGATGAATTGTTGATGTATGCATGTGAATTTAGAAGCATGATATTATTGGAAATAAGTGTTACTTAGACTTGATTAAATTATTACATAAATCCTTTGATTACAAGTGACATGAGTAAGGGACCATTCCGAACCCAACGGTTTGAGGTCTTCCCTTGCGAGGGGTGATTGCGGCCTTAAATCTTTGTCCCGGTTCACACCGGGTGGCGACTCCATGTTATTTCGTACTTCCCAACTAGTGCCGCGAGCCTAGGAACGGCGTCGCCCAGGTTCTGTTGTCTACAGTCTGGCGACTCCACTGGGGATAGAGAATTGGCCGCGAAATATTGTCTTGTAATGAGTGGATTTATGTTTTAATTGGCCATGTCTATAGTGGATAAGTGGGGGTTTAATCAAGGGCACTTTGAGGCTAGGTAATGGTTTGGTGTCTTCCTTCACTCACTACCTTTCTAGAAGGAAAAGCTGTGAGGACACCTATATGGCCATCTACTCGTAGCCTTTGTGATGGACTAATTTGGAGGACTCGTTGTTTATTCCTGACACCAAGCGATAAGAGCCTAAGAGGCTTTGGGTACTTAAGTGAGCCTCGCTCCACCTTCCCTCTGGGGAATCTACAACGGGAAATCCATTTGACAGTCCGTCACACACCATAGCTCATTGGCACGTACCTTAGTTTATAAAAAAGGATGCGCTCACTTGGTCACTTGAACCCTTGAGTGGGGAGACCTAGTTGTGGGCTATCCTTCGCCAGTGAGAGCCTTTGTCCATACCCTTGCAAATCCACCCCTAGACCGTTTTGTATGGTTAAAGTAACAATTATTTCCTTGAGAGTGTGCTTATGGACCATCCTCATTTGGATGCAGTTGGACTATTGTCAGAAATGCGGGCTTGTTGGGCCATTTAAACTGGGGCAAGTTCGTACCTTATGACCATTAGGCCCAAAGCTTCTGAAATGTTGATGGGCCATTCTGTAGAAATTATTGTTTGCATTATCTTTCTTGTATGCTTGTGTTTGGGAGCATTGTCATTTGGATCCATTCGGACCTTTTGTCATGAGATATGGGCTTGTTGGGCCATTTAAACTGGGACAAGAACGTACCTTATGACGATTGAGCCAAAAGCTTCTAAAATGATAATGGGCCGACTTGTTTGAAAATTTTAGTTGATTTAGTATGTTATATATGTTACATGCATCTCATGCACTCCATGCATACATGCATCATGTTAACCCTATGTGTCTTAAAAGCCATAAAAGACTCCCGTTGGGTTAGGGAAAAGGGAAGACCCACCAAAATACTGGGAACAGACATGAGTGGATCAGATATTGAGGTATCCCGTATGGATCAGGTGGAGAATGGTTCCGTCAAGATTACTGAACAGTTGAAAGCATTGACTACTGCCATGGCAAATGTGGCTGTACCCCGTGCTGGGGGAAAATCTGAGAATGTGAGGCGTGAGGATCCTCCGAATGTGTTGAGAGATGATATCCCCGCTTTTGATGATGACACGGCAGAGTATGCAACATGCAGAGTGATTAAGTCTGGGGCGAGGCCCATATCAGTATCAGTTAGGGGCGAGGCCCATATCAGTATCAGTCTGGGGCGAGGCCCACATTATCAGTTTCGGGGATGAGTCCCAGGGCCGAGGCCCACATCAGTTTTAGTTTGGGGATGAGTCCCATGGTCGAGGCCCACATTATCAATCAGTTTGGGGATGAGTCCCAGGGTTGAGGCCCATATCAGTATGGTTTCGGGGATGAGTCCCAGGGACGAGGCCCACGCCAATATCAGCTCGGAGATGAGGCCCACATCAGTTTCAGGGATGAGTCCCAACGCCGAGGCCCACATCAGTTACAGTTTGGGGATGAGTCCTAGGGCCGAGGCCCACATCAGTATCAGCTCGGGGGCGAGGCCCACATCAGTATCAGCTCGGGGGCGAGGCCCACGTCAGCTTCAGTTTTGGGACGAGTCCTAAGGTCGTGACCCACATCATCAACAGTGTCGGGGATGCGTCCCAGGGTCGAGACCCACATTATCAATCAGTTTGGGGATGAGTCCCAGGGTTGAGGCCCATATCAGTATGGTTTCGGGGATGAGTCCCAGGGACGAGACCCATGTCAGTGTCAGCTTCAGAAAGGAATCTCTGGGGTGGGGCCCACATTATCAGCATCAGTTTGTCCGGGATTGGGACTCCGAAAATGGAGCACGGTTCGGAAATGAATCGAAGAAGACCTAACTCAACGGGATGAGAAACACACTCATGCATGCATGCATACATGTAACACATTTTGGCATTCGTTTTTGTGTTTGTTTTGTATTCGCAGGTTTTGAAGAAGAAAAAAAAAGTGGCAAAGACAAGCCAAACAGAAGCAGTAACAGTACAATGTCAGCAGTCTTCAGGAATGAATCACATGGGTGAGACCCATATCAGCAGTATCAGTCTGGGGTTGAGGCCCATATCGATAGCAGTTAGGGCCGAGGCCCACTTCAGTATCAGCACTGCCAGGTACGGCACTCTGGGGGCGAGGTCCATAGTACATCGGATCAGTTTTTGCCGGATATGGCATTCTTGGGGCGAGGCCCATATTACATCAGATCAGTTCTGCCGAGAATGGCACTCCGAGAATGGAGATATAGTCCGGGAATGGACAGCTCGAGAATGAGCACACCGAGAATGGCACTCCGAGAATGGAGATATAGTCCGGGAATGGACAGTTCAAGAATGAACAAGTCGGAAATGACACTCCGAGAATGGAGATACAGTCCGGGAATGGACAGCTCGAGAATGAGCACGCCGAGAATGGCACTCCGAGAATGGAGATATAGTCCGGGAATGGACAGTTCAAGAATGAACTAGCCGAGAATGGCAATCTAAGAATGGAGAAGAGTTCAAGAATGAACAGGCCGAGAATGGCACTCCAAGAATAGAAGCAACAGTCCGGGAATGGACCATCTTACAGTAACGGTTCGGGAATGGACCACCTTACTGTAACAGTTCGGGAATGGACAACTCACAGTAAAGGTTCGGGAATGGACCAACTCACAATAACGGTTCGGGAATGGACCACCTTACAGTAATAGTTCGGGAATGGACATCTCACAGTAACGGTTCGGGAATGAACCACCTTACAGTAACAGTTCAAGAACAAAGCCACACAGTCAGCTCAGATCAAAGAACAAAGCTAAAGGGGAAGAAAACCTCATGTCAGTATAGTTTGAGAACAAAGCTCAAGGGGAAGAAAGCCTCATGTCAGTATAGTTTGAGAACAAAGCTCAAGGGGAAGAAAGCCTCATGTCAGTATAGTTTGAGAACAAAGCTCAAGGGGAAGAAAGCCTCATATCAGTATAGTTTGAGAACAAAGCTCAAGGGGAAGAAAGCCTCATGTCAGTATAGTTTGAGAACAAAGCTCAAGGGGAAGAAAACCTCATATCAGTATAGTTTGAGAACAAAGCTCAAGGGGAAGAAAGCCTCATGTCAGTATAGTTTGAGAACAAAGCTCAAAGGGAAGAAAGCCTCATGTCAGTATAGTTTGAGAACAAAGTTTAAAGGGAAGAAAGCCTCATGTCAGTTCAGTTCGGGAATAAAGCTCAGGAGGAATAAAGCCTCATCTCAACAGTCAGGGAATAAAGCTCAGGAGGAATAAAGCCTCATCTCAACACAGTTCGGGAACAAAGCTCGGAGGAATAAAGCCTCATCTCAACAGTTCGGGAATAAAGCTCGGGAGGAATAAAGCCTCATCTCAACACAGTTCGAGAATGAACAAGCCGGGAACGGCAATCCAAGAATAGAGCAGAGTTCAAGAATGAACAAGCCGGGAATGGCACTCCAGGAATGGAAGTACAGTTCAGGAATGAACAGGCCGAGAATGGCACTCCAAGAATGGAAGCACGGTTCGGGAATGAACCAGGGGTCGCAGCACCTCACCATCCAAATCAACTCAACTCAACTCAACACATGGTAAGTCAAGTGGCAGCTGGCAAGCCAGGTAAGTGAAAATGCATTGCATACCTTTGTGTTTGTTTCTGTTTTGTGCTCGCAGGTTCAAAGAAAGGAGAAAGCGGCAGGAATGAGCCAAGCAACGCCAAAGCAAGTTCAGTTTTCGGGATGAGTCCCAAGGGGCGAGGCCCATATCAGCTTGGGGGCGAGGCCCATATCATGTCATCTCAAGGTATGGAGACACATCATCAGTTCGAGGGCGAGGTCCCTATAGTCAGCGGTGTTGGGTCGAGGTGCCCAGGGTCGAGGTGCCCCCTTTGTCAGTTGTAGTTTCGGGTCGAGGTGCCCACTACATCATCAGTTCTAGGGCGAGGTCCCTATAGTCAGCGGTGTTGGGTCGAGGTGCCCAGGGTCGAGGTGCCCCCGTTGTCAGTTGTAGTTCCGGGTCGAGGTGCCCACTACATCATCAGTTCTAGGGCGAGGTCCCTATAGTCAGCGGTGTTGGGTCGAGGTGCCCAGGGTCGAGGTGCCCCCGTTGTCAGTTATAGTTCCGGGTCGAGGTGCCCACTACATCATCAGTTCTAGGGCGAGGTCCCTATAGTCAGCGGTGTTGGGTCGAGGTGCCCAGGGTCGAGGTGCCCCCGTTTTCAGTTACAATTATTGGGACACGTCCCAGGATCGAGGTCCGCTGCAGTACTCAACTCAACACATGGTAAGTCAAGTGGTAGCTGGCGAGCCAGGTAAGTGAAAATGCATTGCATAACTTTGATAGGATTGTCACTGTTGCACATTACACAAGTCCCATCAAAGTGGGGGCGATTGTAGGCACTGCATTTTTACAGATAAGTCCCTATGATGAGTCTCATTTTGGAGAGACTACCTTTTAAGTCACAGAGGTCACGGAAAACGGACATCGGAAGGGGAATTCAGAATAAACAAGGTTCACTGTTTTCGTTGGTGCTACGTTCGTGTATACGTTCGAACGTCAAACAGATTGCGGGTGTTCATGCTGCGTTCGATGATGCGTTCGAACGGTGTCGGTAATTCTGGTTTTACTGCTAGCCTCACATTAAGCCCAATTCGCCCAAACCTTGGCCCACACGCCCAAGCCCACTTAAAACACATATTTAACACATGGTGAAATCAAAACAAATCTAAAAATCACATACCAAATTAAATAAAATACTTACACAAATTAAAGAAATTGCATGCCTAATTAAAATCAATCAACAAACTAAATGCCTAATCTAAACCAATCAAATATAATCATACCAAGTTAAAATCAATCAACCAATATATTATTCCCAAACATAAAATATTGTATGCCTAATCAACATAAACTAAATATTCAACCTTCCCTATCTAGCCAAGATTTGTCCCCCCTCAATCTTTGACTTCCCTTATCCAACACCAAATCAAATCCATTTCCTTGTCAAGCCTAACCCTTTGCCTATAAAAAGAACCTTTCACCAACCTTCTCAGAGCTAGCTGATAGACACAACTCTCCCTCCCACTCTCAATAACAAAAAGATCACAAACCAAAGAATCCCCTTCACCTCACCGAAAAACACATCCCAAACAGCCCTAAAACACGCATACAGCAGCCCTAAACGCACACATAAAACATCCCCCGAACCACACCATAACATCACCGAAAATCACACCCAAAACAGTAGCCAAAACATCCCAAAAACAGTAACTAAAATACAGCAGCAAAACAGTAGCAGCGGCAGCGAATCGGAGCCAAAACAACAGCAAAAGACGGAGGACGACGACCCAAAACAGTAAGACAACGAACGAGAGTAGTGAACCAGTGAACCGGAAGAGTTGCGGAGCTTTACCCCTTCCGATCTTCGTGAAACGTGAGTCCGAGAGACGACTTAAAAGGTTAGACCTGAGGGCACTTTTTCATTAGTTTATATTCGTTTCTTTTATTATTGAATTTTATTCGCATGAGTCGTTTATGGATGCATGTTGTGGGTATTGGATGAATGAGAGACGTGTCAACTCTCGCGGTATATCGGATGGAAACCGGACATAAATTTCATAGCCGATTCCGAATGGACGGTAATATGATCTGTACTCGGGACACAACTCCACGTACCGCTTGAGTAAACGGCACCTTCTCTTGTTTTGTGTTGCTTTGGTTTATTTATTTCTTATTATTTAATTTTGTATGTCGTTTATTTGTGTATGATATAATCGAGTGCATGGGCTCAGTAAGTGCGATGAAAGGTCCCCTAATCGGAAGGGTTAAAATCCTTCACCACGATGCTTTGCCGCACCGATTGATATGTGTTCGGTTGAATGCAAGATACGTTCAATCGGACACATTACGTTTAATATTGTTGCTTATTTATGCATGGTTCAATCGAGCGCATTGGCTTAGTAAGTGGAATGAAAGATCCCCTATGGGGAGGGGTTAAAGCCCTTTACCACGATGCTTTGCCGCGCCGGTTGATGTGTGTTCGGTTGGATGCAAGACACGTTCAATCGGACATACTTAGTTGAATATGATTGTCTTTATATTTGCATGCATGATGTGATATGACGCGCATGGGCTTAGTACATTGGTCTAAAGGTCCTCTCTTTGAGAGATCAAGAGCCCCCAAAAGGCCACCTTTACGGCAGTACTTCGCCGCGCCCCCTTTATTTTTTCGTCTATGCATTGCGTCCCGTTTCATGCATCAGGTCTGTTCCCGTTCGAACGCGTTTACGAACGCAACTCGAACGCGCATGTGTTTTGCCTTATCATGCATCAGGCCTCATTTCCGTTCGAACGCGTTATCAAACGCCATACGAACGCGAGCATTTTGTTTCATTTCCGTTCGAACGCGTTATCAAACGCCATACGAACGCGAGCATTCTGTTTCATTTCCATTCGAACGCGTTATCAAACGCCACCACGAACGCGAACCTTCTGTTTACCGTTCGAACGCGTTTGAGAACGCTACACGAACGCGCACACACTGAACTGAGTTGTCTTATCATATTCATGCATAATTGCCTCTTGGTTGATCTTTCTTGTGTTATATAGCCAACCATATTATTTGTATCCCTGCATTTATCCATTCTATGTGTTCTTGGGATCGTATTCAAGCATGATTAGGCTGTTAGCATATTATTCGGTTAATAGGTTCATGAGATAGTACTCAAGCATGATTATGATGTTCCTAGTTTTCCATATCATGTGATTGAAATATGTTCATGAGATTGCCATGTGAAAGTGCATGTTGTGATGAATTTGTTGATGTATGCATGTGAATTTAGAAGCATGATATTATTGGAAATAAGTGTTACTTAGACTTGATTAAATTATTACATAAATCCTTTGATTACAAGTGACATGAGTAAGGGACCATTCCGAACCCAACGGTTTGAGGTCTTCCCTTGCGAGGGGTGAGTGCGGCCTTAAATCTTTGTCCCGGTTCACACCGGGTGGCGACTCCATGTTATTTCGTACTTCCCAACTAGTGCCGCGAGCCTAGGAACGGCGTCGCCCAGGTTCTGTTGTCTACAAATATGCAATCCTTAATATATCAATAATCCTATCATAACATTAAACTCATAAGATTCCATAACTTATCATTTGGTTCAAGGTTTTTTACCTTATTTTCCTTGATTTCCTTCATTCTCTAAGTCCACAATTGTTACCAATCATCTTCTTGGCTTTTGTAGGTTGCTAAATGCTTCACTCATTTGCTTCTTATTCTTTATTTCTTCTTCTTTTTCCTCTCTCCCCTTCGTTTCTTTTGATTCTTTCTTCTCCAAGTTTTTTTTTTTTACAAACAGTATCCTTACTTATATAGTGGGGACCCATTTGAAAAATTTTACATTTTTTTAGTTTGAAGAAAATTTAGAAATGTAGAGAGAATTATGGAGATTTCTAGATGGGTCCGGATTCACTATTCATCCTAAATTTTAGGTCTGATTTTTGAATTCTTTCTGCTTCGAATTTGAAAATATATTCAACGCGGAAGTAGTAGATCTCGATCTCATCTTTCCGGTGATATAAAATTCATTAAAATCAGAGTTCGTATGAGAAATTTATTGCCCAAACACCGTAGGTTTTCCGGAATGAAATATCAGACAATTATGTATCGGAACTTCGAGGAATATCGATTGTCTCCCAAGGTCACTTCATGAGTGCATGTGTGTTCAACATAATTTACATTATGATTATTTTTCCTAGAATGAAACTGTAGTCAAGATTATTGGTCGAAGGGGTTACCGGTCGTTACAAAATGTGGATCCCCTAACCCCCAACATTTTATTTTTAATTTAGGGAAATGATGAAGCACAATATTCACAAGTTTAATAATTGATTTAATTATATTATGTGTGATGCTTTAGGCTTATTTATTGAATCTTAAACTTAATGCTTTTTGTTGCCTGATCATCAATAAGATTGATGTGGTAAACTTAAAATGAACTTGACGAATGAATTTCAGGTTTCCGCCTTAGATTCAATTGCCCACGATCTAACATTAGGGTAGATTTCCTTAACGTAGATTTCCTTCCAGGATAGACATAAACCTGTTGGGCGGGGGTAGCCACAATTGGAACTTAATCTTAATGAATTCAGGTAACTTGTTTAACATAGACATATGATTACTTGGGTTATTTTGGGTGTTTGCATCTGACCATCGACAGAGGCTTTTGCATATCTTCGTATTCCAGGTTAACAAACTAATTTATTATATATATATGAGAATCAATTCAGCATTAGAATAATATTGTGTGGAATCACAACCCTAGATGTTTGTTTTCTTTATTTTTAATTTCCTTTGTTTTGTATTTATTTATTTATTTAGCAAATCTACATTCAACCAACCAATCAAGCAATCATACTCTTCTAACCTCAATTAGATACCTGTAAACATTTAGCATCAATAATTAATAACAACAGTAGAAATTAAGTCCTCGTGGGATCGATATTTTTATATTACTTGAGCGATACGTACGCTTGAGTTACGTGTGTGTTTATCACTGATCACCTTATCGTTCAAAATATCGGATTTGATCGATCATATTCAAAACACGAATGCTGACAGCTTCTCAATCCTTGAGTTCAGCACGGAACAATTCCTTATACCTCTAATAAATTTCGATCTCTTGATTTGCTTCAAACAACTTCTTGAGTGTTCTCATAATGCTACAAGCATCCGGTACCTCTATGTACTGTCTCAGCAACTCTGGAACCATCGATCCTAAAATATAGGATTTCACCTTCATGTTATCATCCTTCCATTTTGTAAAAGTTTCTCGGTCTTTTGGAGTGGAGTCAGGATTGATTTCAACAGGTCGTGGATTGACAGTGACATAAGTCAACTTTTCAAACTCCAAGACAAGGCGTATGTTCATTTCCCATTCGAAATAGGTCTCGGCTCCTTTTAGTTTATTAGTATCCAAAAGTCTCATCAATTGATTAACGGCAGCCATCTATAAGACAATATTTTAAACAGTAGCGGAAGAGTTTTCATTTCAAAATATATTTGATTATGGAATTTTAAATCTATTAGTTTCCTTTCACTACTTTATGTAATTTTGTAATCTCCCTTAATAGAAAAATAGGAATTCGACTATCAAAATTTCATAATGGGAAGTGGATCCCATGACATTTACACCAGCCTCACACTATCAATAGTCTTGGCCTTTATATACTCATTAGGTAGACCTCCAAGGTCAATCACATTCATGTGACTCCTAGTTTGGTCTTGAACCGTTTTTTATCCTCACACTATCGACGGTCTTGGATTAAGACATATTCCAGGTGTATACTTGTCAATGTGCTTTAATGAGCTTCATATGTACACCTTCATAATAATGACGATTTTGGGTGACTGTGTTAACTCATCACGCTACATCTAATGTTTTACCGGAGCGACCTAAATTTCGAGCACGTGTACCCTCAGAATAATAACGGTCTTGGATATAAGTAGTAAGAACTCATTCATCTCCGTATTGACAAGACGAACCATCTAATAATGCTCCAATATTACTAATACTATTACTTAAATAAAGTAATCACCTAATCACGGGAGATTTATGACAATCAAGTCATTAATTTAATTAGGTCAAAATTTTAATTTAAAACATGCAATACATATCCAATATGACTTATGCATAATTAAATTAAAATTATTATGGCATAGATTCAAAAACATGTCTTGTGTAGTTAAGCATTGCTCTGATACCATTCTGTTGGGACAATTATGGAACCCCTAGGGTCGGATCGGTGCCCCGTACAGCGAAAATGGGTCTAATCCATGGATATCAAGCATGGGTGTAATTTTAAATTATTTAATGAAATACTACATTATATTACGAGTGTATAGGAAAATATCGGGGTTAAATCGGAGTCCAGAAACTGAAAAACAGGTGAAAACAAAAGTTCAGAACGCGTAGCGTGTACAGTGCGTGAACAGTACGCGCATGCACTGTGCGCGAACTGGCATAATTTTTATTTTATTTTTAAATTTTTTTACAGCAATAGAGAGCTGAAGGCAATAGGGTTTTTAACCCTAATTGCTTTCAACATTCCCTAAACACTTCCAAAGACACCCGAAATTAATTTTAATTTTAAAACTAATATCAACACATGTTATAGAACAAAATTCAAGTTTTTCAAAATATCAAATATTTTTACAAAATACATAAATTTATTCAAAATACGGACTTGCATAAATATTGAATCTAATACACAAACTAAATTAGAATCCCAATAAGAAATGTCTCGTGAATAATTCTAGGTCTCCCAAATGTGGTCAAGTGATTCTAGAATGGTTTTCATAGCTTTAAGCTCTATCTAGAGTTCAAAATTCTAATTTTATGTTTATGTCTAACATAAATATTTTGACCTAATAATAAACATATTGTGTTTATACTTCCAAAGCATCCTAACACAATTTATTAGCCTTATTTCAACATTAAGTTATATGATCATGCATCCAATACACAAAAGACCATAACTTAAGAGAAGTTCAAATTTACATAGCAAGCTTGATGTAAAGATCCAATCTTCTTCTCTTTGTTGAAATGGTAGGAGAATCTCCAAGGTTTGCAAACTTCACTCCAAGATCCAATTTTGATTCCAATATTAGCAAGCTTCAATCCAAGATCCGATCTTGATTTCTCCTAGATGAAATATTGTAGAGACCTCACAAGCTTCTCTAAACACTTCTCTAACTTAGGCTAATTTCTCTAAGAATTTACTTGTACTTAGCTTTCTCAAGCTTTTGCTTTGCTTACTTAAAATTTTCCTAAAACTTGCTATTTATAGCAAAACTTAGGCAATTTTTAATTAATAAAAGTTATAATCAACTTTTATGTGGGCTTAATCTAATTTGTCCAAATATGTATAATTAGGTGTGACTAATCTCAATTGTCTCCCACTTTGATTTAATCCAATTAAATCAAGCCAAGGTTTAGGAAATGGATTAGTTAAATGTTTGCCACTTTGATTTAATCCAATTAAATCAAGCGAAAACCATATATTATTACATACTTATAATTACCATTATATCCTAAAATGGTAGAGATAAATATGATTTTACAATTAGTCTTTGTGTAATTATTGAATTTATTCCAATTAATCCAATTAGGTCAAAGTAAATAATCAATATTATCCAATAACACTTGATTATCTTAGTTGACAATTATAATATGGAATATTATCTTTTATCAAAATTAATCGGCTACCCAAGTGCTCAATGAGTACACTTCATATTGGGACTCTCTAATTTCAGACACATTCTTCATATAAGCCTAGCTAATATGTATGTAATTCGGCCACCTCCGAATTCGCGAAGAACACGAACGACCTTTCTGAACTATACAAGTCGAGGTTATCACATATGTTAACAATCCCTCAGTCGTAGGCTATCAGAGTTGTGCTTAGGAAACATAGAATACACCGTCAAGTTTACGAGGCGCACATCTCATGTCGACATGTCCAAGATTCTTCATAACTGATGCAATCCACCCTAAGTGATTGATTTTGGCCAAAGATTTAAGAATCGTGATTTTACTCATATGGATATCTAAACCCATTTTGGTACACATATGGGCTGACGGATCCTATCTTGCTTCGCATTTGATTGCTGAGTGCATCGGTCCATACCCAACGAATATCTAGAGGCCAGACCATGAAAGGTTTCTGACATACATGGCATCAAAGTGTGGAGGATCTCACATAAAACCAATGTTATCCTATAGTTAAGAGATTACATATGCTACTCGACTCGAGGAGATTCCTATTTACGGTGGTGTGTACTTCCAACTATTAGGAAATACCTATGAGTCATTCAGTATTCGCTTCAACGAATGCTCACATGTCTATTCGAGTTTCCAAAACTCATGGTACATCAGGTTAAACCATTAGAGCTCCAATTCCAATATACCACATATGCTAGTCTTCTAGGTTATAGGAATTCGACCGTATTCCAAAACTAACGACTATGAATATTTATACTTTAAGAATAATTTACAATAATAATATTTATCTCAATGTCGGACCACCTAGTGTCCAATATTACTACAAGACTATTCTAAGGTCGATGTCATTCTTAGCATATCTATACATCAATCTAATACGCATAATGAAAATACCATTAATAAGATATGAAATGAAAATATAGTTAATTTACTAATAAATAATAAAATGTACAATTCGGATTGTCACTCCAAGCACCAATTCCAACACTTGACTCACAAGAACAATCAAAATATCTAAACACTTTTAGAGAAATCAAATTTTTGTCACATAAAAAAATTTATTGTTTCTCTTTTTCTTTCAACTTTTGAGAGAACTTGAAAAACCAAAAAGTTCGCTATGATTTAGAAATACTAGGTTAGGGTAAATGGGAAAACATTATTCATATTTATACGTAGGGTTTAGGTTGTCCAAAAAATAAACAAAACTCTTCCCATCCCATTACTAAATTTCGGCCATAAGCCTATTGGTGGTAAAAAAAAATTAATTTTACTTTTAATGTCTTCCTAAAGACATAAATTTGTTGCCAAAAGAAAATCATGTAAATTCCATTCCAAGCCAAGAGTTTCCAAAGTGCAATTTTAGAAATTCATTAATCCAAATGCGTATTAAATTATACAATATAATTTAATAAAATAATTCATAATAAATAATTATTATATAATCATTTATTATGAAAATCATATATTAAAATAAATATATAGTTTCAAGTGTGATAAAAAAATATCATTAATCATATTAATAATAATATATGTATATGTGAGTATATAATTGTACAATCCAATTATATTTAATTTGTTAAAGTATATCGAGCTATCATGGGGAACAAATGGACCTACAGTTCTGAGCTCCAATAATTCTGAACTATTAATTAAATTCTTTAATTAAATATTATGAATTATTAACTTTAAGTTATTCCATTAAAAACTCAAAGTTGCACTCTCGTTGTCATAGATAAATAATATAAGCTACGTCGATGTCAATCGATATAGTCATTACATAGGGATTGGCCCTTCATGAGTACTTAATAATTAGGGCCGAGACATAATATTTGTTATACACCTCTAATTATTTTTACCTTAAGTACCATTGATTCTCTAATGAACGATTTATTCATAACCATTAAGAATATTAATATTTCTATTCGCAATAGAAAGACTTGAGCGCTCTAATCGTTCAAGTACTGAATCAATCCTTAGGGAAGATACTAATCTACTTCTCATAAGAAGACGTGAACTCTATATATATGTAAAATGTCCTCAGCTATACTAAACAGTGTCCCCAAAGTATGTAGCTATTGGTCAAGATTGCAACACCAACCTCACCTTTGTAAATCAAAGAACATAATCTGCCATGCAGGAGTTCGCAGTGCACTCAGGATTTAGATTAATCCATAAATGACCATCTCGTAGATTGAAATGAATTTCTTTATTTAACGGATATTATAAGAAATTCATTTCTATCTGGGTCCAGTCATATATGATCACATCATATAAGGTGCCTCCATTCCCATGTCACCACATGGACAATCCCAGATCAAGGTCGCCATACAATTATAGAATGGACCGTAGCTATAGATAAACCACAAACAAAGTACATACTTTATTTGCTCTCTATGGACTATTTTAGATTACTAACTTCAGACTTAAATCCTCTTGTGTATTACACCTATACACTAAGTCTGAAGGCACATAAGTAATATATGGTAAATAAGATAATTTTCTATAGGCTATTTAGATCAAAACATTTGATAAATGAACAATACATCTTTTATTTTATAACATATCATTCTGTTTATATTACATGAAGCTCTAGGACATATATCCTAACATGTTATAATTACGAAGCGTACCATATAATTTTTCATAAAGTGATTTTTTTGCTAGGACAAGAGATGTGATTTGATTAATGGTATTTGTTAGTGAGAGCATCTTCTCCCTAAAAACTTTCCAAACATAAGGAAGAGATGATAAGAGCACGAACTGTATCTAAGATCTCCAATTTTGTTTGGGTATTCTTGAACAATACCGATGACATATAGTACCATTTTAGTTTAGAAATTGTTAAAAATAAGAATTTCTATATTCCATAGCATTGTGAGGTTGACAAATTTTAATGGTACGAGAGAATTGGGTGTTAACTATATTAGCAAAATTATGATAAATTGAAGAAAGTTCAGATTTATTTTTCATAAAATATAATAATATATAGAAAGAATAATCATCAATAAATATCAAAAAGTATTTTTAACTACCCATAAAAATGTAGAATACATATCTAAAATATTAGAATGCACAAGGTCAAAATGAGAGGAGGAATTTGAATTACTATTATTAAAGGATAAAGAAGTTTGTTTGCCTAATTAACAAGACATATAATCAAAGTCTTTATTGAAAAAAAAAATACCTAAATAGCCGCTAAACTCTAATAAGCATAAACGACTAAATGAATGGTGTCTCAACCGATAGTGCCATAGGCTGAGAGATGGAACTGGTGAAGTGGATGATGCAAAGTGAGATGGGAAAGGTCTTGAGGTAGATGAAGGTTAATAAGCTCAAACAGACGTCCAATCTTACTGTTTATCTCAAGTGTCTAGCCGGTCTGTGGACAAAAATAGTAAATAAGACATTAAGACAAGTTCACATTATTAGCCAACAGATAAGAGATTTAGAGTAAGTTTAGAAATGAAAAGAGTATTAGATACATAGATATATGCGAAAGAAAAATATGAAAAGATGACTCGATGTCATAAAAAAACCATCAGCATTTTGAATGTCAAGTAAATTACGAAAAAGAATTGGAGCAAAAAATACTAGAATTGGCATTCATGTGATTACAACAAGCAGAATCGAAATACCAATAGACAGTACCTAATGGAATAGATATAGCAGAGATGTTACTAAATTGAGAGGATATGGATCGGAATAGAGATGCTAGATCTTGAATAGGCTGAGATATAGAGGGATGAGGTTGTTCAGTACCACCTCGATCATTAGAAACAGCAGCGGAGATATCTTGGCGACCCTTGAAAGAGGAATTGTGAGATGATCTTCAACTAGGATAGTCTTTTTTATTGTGCCTTTGTCAATCTTACGGTAAATTCTATAACGCTGTGTTTGACAATTGAGTAGCAGATGTCTAGGCAGTTTACAATAACTACATGGCTTCTGAGAAGAATTACCCTGAGGAAACTAAATAGTAGCAAAGATTGTATCTGTAGTCTATGTCTTGCTAATGAAGTTCCAAGTTACTTCAGAAAAAAAAATTTTGATTGTTGAATACTGAGTGGGTAGTTTGATGAAGTAATGAGGCTCAAGTGGGCTCAAATTTATTATTGAGGGCTATGAGAAATTGAATCAACCTTTGTCGATCTCTTAAGTCTGTGAATTTTATGGCATCAGGTGTAATTTCCCATTGTGGTTCAAAAGAGTCAATTAGTCTCAGAGAAATTGCATCCTTGAGTGAAAATCAGTAATAGACTGACCAGGTTCCTAATATATTTGATGGAAACTACATTTCAATTTAGAGACTTGGTTGTGTTGAACCACTGAAATTGGACACTAATAGTGGATATTGAGGAGTTGTGAAACCAGTTAATGATCTTGTGATTCTGGCTATCTCAATCCTCAAAACAGTCAGCAAATGTTTCCTCAATTTCATCTTTATGTTGAGTAGGTTTTTTAATATTACCAGTAATATTACACCAAAGCTTGTGTCATTTAAGACAATTGCACAGAAATTATGTCCATATGATATAATTGTACCCATCTAGTGTGATCTGAATATGTTGAGTGATATATGATTTCTCCATTATAATAAAAATTGCCTATAAAAAAGGAATTGGAAAGAGTAATACAAATTTCAAAAATTTTGAAAACAAAATGGCTCAAAATTTTAAAATTTACAAAAATATTCAAAAATTTTAGAATATTGCAAAAAATAACCCAAAGTTTTAAAATTTATAAAAATACTGAATATTTCTAGAAATTGTAAAGTTAACCCGAAACTAAAAATATCAATAAGGTCATTATGGTTGGTAAGAAAGGCGAAAGGAACTTTTGGGAAATTATAATTCAGACTAAATTTTTGGATTTAGAGCAAACATACCCCTGAGCAAATCGAGAATGTTGATTCAGGCATGGTGATGGTGTTTTGAGGGTAGCCTGATGAAGAGAAGCCAACAAAGAGTGGTTTGATGGTGGTGATAGTGTCTAATTTGCCGGAGATAAGTAGATCCAAAAACCTAGGGTTCGTGGTTTAGGTTTTCTGGTGTTTGACGGGGCGAGAGTGAGAGAGAGGGTAATTGACGATAAAAAAAGTACAGATAAATTGAGTGGCATGATTTGATTCGAATGGCATTGGTTTCGTCGCTGGAAAATGTTTGAGATGTGATGGCGCATGAATTTCACACGCAGCTGTTACGACGCATGAGATGCACGTGCAGTGGTGGTGCGGTGGCCGGATATCAGAACCTTAAATGGATTCTAGAAAAAGAACCATCTGATACATATTAGAGACTAAATTAAATAAGGTTTGTATTTCAGTCTGAATTATATTTATAATAGTGGAGCCTTTATATAGGCAATGCAGAAACTAAATAAGAAAATAAATATTATCAATAATGTACAAGAATCATAACGATTCTAATATCGTAAGCTTCATAACTTATCATAATGAAACGAAGATTACGATTTTATTTAATTCCTTAACAATCAATAACAACTAATGTGATTATGTTCTTGATCTAAAGCCATATTATAACTTTTTTTCCGGCACTGTTATTTTACCCAGGAAGTAAATAGCAAAACATTCTTTTTATATGTCCAAATAAAATTCAGGACAATCCTACTAAAGTAAAAGATTTTTTCTTCGATTATTTAGTGGCCCCACATTGTGTGCACTGTGTGTAAGGTTTTGGGGTTAGCGTGGAAGCATTCATGTGACTGGAATTTAAAATTTTCTTCCAAAACCGCTTTAAGGATCGCGGTTATATCGTTGTTCATGTAAACAATATACTATTAAATTAATCTCTATTCATTTTAACATGCATTTAACAAATTTTATTTATCAATATAAATAATAATTTACTAATAATAAAACATAACCTCATGTGTTTATTATCTTTCTTGACCCTTTTGAATATCCTCCTTGTTTTTTCCCTTGTAGTAGTGCACTAAGTGTTGCACCTCTGGTTGGGACACTAGCACTCCTCTACGAACAAATCGTTCCCACTTTTGAGAACAAATAAAACCCATTTTCTTTTCTAGGATATTGAAGTCTTTTAGAAATAAATTCTTCAATTGCATATATATATATATATGTGTGTGTAATATCATACCCCATCTTAATTATTATTTCTTATCTCCAGCACACCCATTTTCTTTTGTCCCTCTTTTCCACAAACTCACCAACCATTAACCAAGCACTCCCACTTTCTAAGACCAATATCTAAACTTTTTCATTATTGGCACACATCATTACATTTATAATTCTACTGCTTCTACTTGTATCACCTCTTAGAATTTCAATCGTAGCCAACATGGAGGAGGAGGAGGAGGAGAATGCATGGTGTCCCCTGCTTTTTCTACGGAACCAGATCTCATGGCATATCAAGAGCTGCCAGAGGATAAAGTAAAGTGGAGATTGCTTTTGAATGAAGAAGAAGATGAGGTGAGGGCATTTTTGAGAGATTGGATGGAGAGCTAAATAAGGCGAATCAATTTTACAAACCAAAGAAAGAGTGTTGAGGAAATTTCAGGGAGTGTTGGGAGCAAATTTTATGAAATTTTAGAGACAAAAACTGAGACTTGGAGATGAGAATATCCAGAAAAGAGAGAAAATGTGTGGATGACCGGTGCTTAAAAATAAAATAAATTAATTACAGAACTGAAAATAAACAAATAAGATACAAACTTCTTAAAATCCTTAAGAAAGAATTCAGAAGAGAGTATGATTTGAATCAGAAAATTCGGATCAATTTATAGACATAACTAGGTGGGGCGCGTCGTGATGCGCCAACCTTAGCGAGTCACGACGCGCCACGTGGCATGCCCTGATTGGTTGCTTCGATTCCCTTATCTGCTGACGTGGAATTTTTGATAATTAACTCAATAATTGTGCTGATGTGGCGATGACGTGGCGATGTGGATTGTCGACAGCATGTGATGGTGACACATGTACGGCGTAAGTTAGCAGGATCGGCACACGTTAGCAAGATCGGCACATGTTAGCAAGATCAAACTTCTCATATTATGACACGTGTCTCGGCGCAAGTTAGTAGGTTCCGGCGCACGTTAGCGGCCGTGACGTGCCATTCGTGTGTTGGATAATTATGACCCATAGCATCACTATTTGTACAGAACATGGTGTTATTGTACAAATTAACTATGTGACAAAGGAAATTGATCTTTTATAATTTGTAATTAGATTACCGGGATATATAAATGATAAAAGTCCATATGATTAGTTCTGGATTGATAAGATATGAGACAGTGTCAATCCATGAAGGTTTAATCATTAAAACATCCCTAGTCGGAGTATTATCGAGATTGGACATCGATAATGCGGAATAGACTAGTATTGCACTTGTGCGTGTTATGAGAGCATAACGACATAGTTCTCATATATTAAGTATTGGATACTTATGCAAGTGTAATAGGAGGTTGTGTTTACTGATGGTACAGAAACAGCTTCGCTCTGGATAGACCCCTCGGAATTCCATTGGTAGTATGACTATGTGTCTATGGAAGTCAGAATCAGGGTAGATGTATTTGGTCTTAACCTGAGACTTGCATCGCTAATACTTGTGACAATCAATATACTTTGGTTTTGGTCATCCAGGGCTTTAACAGGTTCTGTGTACGCCTCTTCTGGGTATATTGAGAATCGTAGTG
Source organism: Zanthoxylum bungeanum (assembly GCA_019454045.1). Taxonomy (NCBI): domain Eukaryota; kingdom Viridiplantae; phylum Streptophyta; class Magnoliopsida; order Sapindales; family Rutaceae; genus Zanthoxylum; species Zanthoxylum bungeanum. The sequence continues at coordinate 123,359 of SKCR01021736.1, read as the reverse complement.
TATTGGGTGTGATGTCAAGATGGAAGTATCACTCCAGTCATAGTGGAGATGATGGTCACGTAGGATACGAAACTGGTGCTCTTATATGTTGTAGCTATCGGGATAATATGACAAGATCATAGTTATCTAATTATAGAGACTAGTTACCAGAGATCCGATATGTGCTTCGTACGGGGCAGACACAATTCCAGCCCCAAGCCTAGCATGTGACATCTGATATTGGATCGCAATAAGCAATACTACGTATACTACGCCTGATATAGATTACATATTCCTTAAGAATATTTCTGGAGAATTGGGTAGGCACGGTGCTTTGCTAGAAGCCAACCATGTCTTGTAAACCGGTAAAAACATAGTACTAGGTACGTACGTGTTCGGATATTCCGACGATCGGATTTACTGCCAACATATTCGGGGATCTCATGGGTCGCTTCCCGAAGATTCACCGATGACGTATGACTCGAACATAATTAATCTGAGATTAATTAGTAGAGAGAGAAAATTAATCTATGATTAATTACGGAGATATTTTATCTGGGATAAAATACTATTTAATAGAGAGAGAACGATTAATTTGGAATTAATCGATAAAATAATATATTCGATATATTATACAAAATTAGATTTCGACGCGGAATTAAAATTGGATTTTAATTCGGGCAAACGAGTTAATTTAGAATTAATTCGCAAGCGACGTGAATAGTAATTTTGCTAGGCATAATTATTTAATTAAATTTGATTTAATTACGTCGCAATGGAAAATTCATTAATTTGGAATTAGCAAACCCGAGCCCGGGAGTGTTTGCGGGCCCACTCGCATTTCGAATCAAGTGGGGCCCACAAGTCACATCACGCGACACATTATTAGTCATTCTTGTGATGTAAGTCACATCAACTTTGAGTGATGTGATGTAAGTCAATTTTGAGTGATGTGAATAATTGAAAGGCTTTAATTGCCTTGTACCACTTTTTGGAAAGTGTGAGTTGTATTAGATTTTTGGAAATCAAAAACAACCAACTTCATCTTCTCTTTTCACTCACTTGGGCGTGAGTTTCACCATCATTTTCTCTCCATCTCTTTTGCTTCTCCTTGGCCGAGAGTTAGACAAAAGGGAAATAGAAAAATTATTGCAATTTTTCAATGATGCTAGCACACCAAAGGAGTCTCACAAAGGTGATAGGAAACACATTCATGAGCATGGATCCATTTACAAAGCTTGGAGCTTGGAGCACACAAAGAGGGGTTGACCGAAACAAGGAGCACAAAGTTTGGGCATGGCCGAGAGCTTCATCCATGGAGCAAAGTTTTGTGTTCTTCGCATCGCAAAAGCCGATCAAAGTGAGTATTCCGCAACTTTACTTTGATGTATTCGCACTTTTCATTGCTTAATATGATCTTGGTTAGACCTAGAAAACTCAACATCGTGTCGCGACGCTAAAATTACAATTTTGCCCTTTTTGTCCGTTTTTCACTATTTTGGCCCCAAATCACTTCGAGAGAGTCCTGAAACTTTATTTATCTACAAAATAACACAAAACACATCAAAATATTCACAAAACTCGAGAAACTATATAAAATATTAGGTCAAATGAGTGGGAAATAATGATACATTTACCAATCATCACACCCCAAAACCTAACATTTTGCTAGTCCTCGAGCAAAACAACAAGATAAAATAACATAAACATCTTTAAAATAAAATTTAACTAAGCCACTTTCGTAGGGAACACGGTTACATTTAGCGTATGCAACAAGCCTTTAAACCCTTAGGTGTCCCTAGTGGACGAATTGTAGTCTCGTGAGGGCTTACATCAATGATACCCACAAACATTTGATAAAAGTAAAAAGATAGTAAGACTAATGCACACAAAAGTAAAAAGATAAGAGAAATAGAATAAAGAAGTTAGTGACTAAACATGTGAAACTTCTAATCCAAGTTAATAGTTGTTTTCTTTCTTTCTAAATTACCAAATAAGTAAATTCTCCGTTTATTTTTACCATTCTCCATATACACAGCTAACAAAATATTAATCAACTCATTTTGCCCACAATAGTCATAAGTGCAGTTGAGAAGAGAGTAATATTTTTGTCCTAAAGTTCTATCAAAACTCACACTTTTTTTAAGCAATGAAATATTTTTCTGATTTTTTTTTTTGATTTTTTTATTTATATACAATATCTTCCATCTATGTAGCGAGCTTTGGGCCAGTGACTCCCAAACCAGTTGGGTTTAGGGCACTAGGTGTTAAGACACCCCTACAGACGTAATTACTCAGACTTCAGATATATATATTTTGCAACATCTTCGATCCATGTAGCGAGCTTTGGGCCAGTGACTCCCAAACCAATTGGTTTTATAGCACTAGGTGTTAAAACACCCATACAGACTTAATTACTCAGATCTCGAACGTTTTTTTTATCCTATCGCTTTTTTTTAGATGTTTCCTCCAATTAAACTAGAGCACTGAATATTACAAAATTTTCAATTACATCTCATGTCTGTATGTTACAATGTATATTGATAATACCTGTCAACTGAGCATATGAAGATCTATTTTAATCAGTTTTAAGGAGAATTCACAAATTAAATAATTCAAAATGAAATAAACAAAAATTAACTTGTTTCGAAATAGGTTATGATACGTCTCAGGAGTGGAAATTCCTTACTCGGCTATCTCTTACACCAATTTCACCCGATTAATCAAATTAAAAATACAAAAATACAAAATATATTTTTTTTTTTTGAATTTTTTGAATTTTCCAATTTTTTTGAATTTTTCGAAAATTTTGGACTAAAAATAAAAAATTAAAAATAACAACTTAAAAACAAAATACTATAACTATTCCCCACCCCCAAACCTAAATGAGACATTGTCCCCAATGTCTTAAAAGTAGAAGATGAATTTCGAAGATAATATCTGGTTAGCTGAAATTCTTCATCAAAACTAAAGGTTAAGATTTAAAGGTTAAGATCCAGATTAATCCGACGCTTTTTACCACGATAATTATCGAACTATTTTATCTTGGAAAGGATAGTGTCAATTTGTGGTTCAAAGGCTAATATTTGATCAATTAAATCCGGGGCAGTTCTGTCAGTGAATAGGAGTTCTTTTAAAGGTTTTGACACGAACCCATTTCTCCGGACATCATCAAGAAATACACAAAGAAAATCATAAAATCCATTAGCGTTAAATAGTCCAATCGATTTCTGGTATATGTTCAAGTTCGCCCAAGATAGCACTGTAAAAATCTCCTCCAACGTGCCCAACCCTCATGGAAAAGCAATAAAAGTATCAGCACAGTTAATCATTTCCACCAGTCGTTCAGTCATACCTGGCACAATCAGTTCCTCTCAAAGACTTGACTGCCTCCCTCCTGTACAGCCTTTGAAACGATCCCAATTAGTCCAAGATTGCCACCGCCAATACTAGGTGCATATTCCTTTTAGCTAAGACTCGACCCAATTCATGTGTTGTCTCTATGTATTGTGGCTTAGTACCAACACTAGTACCGCAAAACACACATATGTTTTTAACTATTCTTTTTGAAGTAGCTTCCATTTTTATGTATTTCTTTCTTAGCTCTGGATGCTTTCAAGAGTGAAATGATGAGTTGAATTTATAATACCTGAAAAAGGGTGAGTAATAATAGCACTAGTATCTTCCAAAGGAAGATTAGTAGCAAAACAGTAAATCGTGAAAGGTCGAGTCTGGATCTTGTCGGTGAAAATAAAAGAAAATAACAAAACAAATCACAATTATTAGGAAAAGACAAAGAGATATAATATTTACAAGAAAGTGACAGCTTGATTGACTTCTATGCGTCAGAGACAAGCTTCCCATCCAATTTTCTTATAAATTGGCAAACAGGGTCTTTTAGAGTCAGATTCCTGAGACTATACTGTTGTCTTTCTTTACGGAATTGCACATATAACATGTGAATTGCATGATACACATATCCACTGTGATGCGTCTCAAGAGTCTTAGATATGTCATCCTAAGACTCATTACTCAAGCCATCCCCAATGAATTTAATCTTATCTTCACAGTTATCAGACACCATTCCTAAAGAACGACAACGAGTATTACATGTCATACGAGCACATTTATAACAAACACCCATCTTTTTAGCTCTTCTCTTTTTAGCAGATGTGCTTCTTCCTAAAGTAGACAGATGTGAAACAAAAGAGTCAAAAGACTCACCTGCCAATCGAACCCGTGCTTCAATAATCCAATGAATGTCATTAGGAATACCTTTGATCATTAGTAGTCTCATCCGTTCCATGCGAGCTTTGTAAACTTTCATCAGAGAGTTTTGAGAGAGAGAAGGAAATTTCTTGTGAAGATTTGGGAGAACTTCTTCCATCCTGAAATAACTTAACCTGCAAAAACTAAACACACAAAAATCAAACACACCAAATCTGAATATATATACAAATTGCTTGGGTTGCCTCCCAGCTAGCGCTAAGTTTAAAGTCGTCAGCTAGACATGACTGCCCGAACGTTAGGCTGGATCTGAAAGTGTGACACTTTCTTTTTATCGCTCAATTGATTCTCCCCAGTAGTGGTTGACACGCTTGTTTTTAACCTTGAATGTTTTATTGGAGTCGGGATCATGTAACTCAACGACTCTATCTAGTAAAACCTTGGTGATTAAGAATGGTCATGACCACCGAGATTTTGGCTTCCATGGGAAGAGTTTCAACCATGATTTGTTTAACAGTACCTTCTGTCCTGGTTTTAGTTGTATACGCACTAACTTCTTATCATGTCTCTTCTTGGCCTTTTCTTTGTACAGTTTGGCATTCTCAAAAGGCTGTATGTAAAATTCCTCCAATTCGTTGAGCTGATGGAACTGTTTCTCTTATGTTGCTTGTAGTGCAAGAATAGGCTTTTTCAGTACGCAGTACTCTTTATCTTCGGGCTTCACAGATAGTTTGTCAGTAGAACTTTGCATTGCATTGAAGTTCTGGATGGTACTGTGTATCACATCAAGTCTGAAACATTCCTCCTTCTTGTCGTCATCCGGGAAATTCATGGCTTTGAAAACATTGAATGTTACTTCTTGGTCATGTACCCTCATGGTTAGTTCTCATTTTTGTACATTAATAATGGTTCGACCTATAGCCAAGAATGGTCTCCCAAGGATGATCGACACATCTTCATCTTCCTCCATATCAAGGACAATAAAATATGTTGGGAAAATGAATTTGTCAACTTTGACCAGCACATCTTCAACTACACCTCTCGGAAATACGAACGTTCTATCAGCTAGTTGTAAAGAGACTGGGGTTGGCATTATTTCTCCAATCTGCAGTTTCCTGTAGATAGAAAAGACATCAAGTTAACACTTGCACTTAAATCACACAAAGCCTTACCGAAGTCATGTTCTCCTATGGTGCAAGGAACGGTGAAACTTCCAGGATCTTTCAACTTTGGGGGAAGCTTCCTCTGAATGATGGCTATGCATTCTTCTGATAATGCTACTGTCTCATAATCTCCCAATCTCTATTTTCGTGAAAGAATGTCTTTCATGAATTTGACATAGATGGGCATTTGTTCCAACTCTTCTGCAAATGTAATGTTGATATGCAGCTTTTTAAAGATCTCCAGGAATCGAGAAAACTGCTTGTCTAGTTTATTCTTCTAGAGACGCTATGGAAAAGGTGTAGGTATAGTGATTCTTTCTCGATCTTTTTCCTTTGCTTCTTTTTCCTCCATCTGTGGAACTGCTTCGCTGTTTTCTTTTGGAACTTCCTCACCAGTTGTTTTGACTCCAACATCTTTGTTGATTTCAGTACCGTTTTTTAACATGATGGCATGACATTGCTCCTTCCCAATGTTCCTTGGATTTGGTTGTGTGTTGCTGGGAAGATTTCCTGGCGGTCTCTAACTCTGTGCATTGGCCAGTTGTCCAATTTGATTCTCCAGTGCTTTAATAGAAGCATATTGACTTTGAATTAATGCTGCTTGGGATTGAAACAAAGCATCATATCTAGCTGCTTGAGAGTCATGTTTCTTCTATCTTTATCAAGTGGGTCAGCACTTCTGTTATTCTTGTTTCTTTGTCATACTTATGGCCTTTGTTTTGCTGTTGGAATCCGGGTGGTGGATTGTTCATTTTCCCTGAATTAATGCTCTATGCGAAATTGAGATGATTCCTCCAACCTCGATTGTTGGTGTTAGAATATGGATTGTTCCCCTGTCTGTTGAAATTGTTGACATAATTCACCGTTTCTTCATGTTGGTTGTAAGATTTTTCCTCTGGTGCTCCTCCAATTGGTGAACTGATAGATCCAACATTAACCTTCATGTTAAGAGTTTCCATTAATTTGCATATCTGATCTAGCTTGACATTTATTGCAGTGATGTCTCCAACTTCATAAATTCCAGCAATTCATTGGATCAAACTCTTTTTTGTTGGCCACAGAGAATTATTGTTAGCCATTTATTCAATTAGGTCCCAGGCTTGATCTTCTCCTTTTTCCATTAAAGCTCATCCAACAGCATCATCAATTGTGGTTCTCATTATTCCAGAAATTCCATTGTAGAAGGTTTGGACTTGTAGTCATTTTGCAATCTCATGGTGAGGACATTTCTAGAGTAAATCCTTGAACCTTTCCCAAGCTTCGCAAAGGGATTCTGAATCTTGTTGCACAAAGGATGTGATGTCATTCCTCAACTTTGCAGTTCTGGCTGGTGGAAAGTACTTTGCAAGGAATTGGTGGCTAGAGTGTTCCAAGTTGTGATGGAACCTCCTGGTAGTGAATGTAGCCAAGCTTTAGCTCTGTCTTTCAAGGAGTATGAAAACACACAGTCTCATTGCTTCTTCAGCTGCTCGTTTTTAATTGAAAGTGCCGCAAACTTCCAGGAAGTTGCTAATATGGGCATTAGGATCTTCAGTTGCATTCCCACCAAACTGAACTGACTGATGTATCATCTGAATGCATGTTTTGATGTCACATGCATTTGCTGGTAAGGGAGGAAGTACAATACTAGAAATGAAGTCGTCAACCACCGGAATAGTTTGGTCTTGAATGAGAATTGGTGGTGCAACCTCTAAAGGTTCAGGTTCCATGTTAACGATTGCTTCTTGGCCTTCTCGCCTTTCCCTTCTCAACTGTCTGATGGTTCTTTCAATCTCTAGGTCAAACGGTCGGATTTCAAAGCTTCTAGTTCGTCTCATATAGTTTTTGAGAACCTGAAACACAAGAAAACATAAATAATAAGTAAAACGAAAATTAGATACAAGTAAAGGTATCTAACCTCAAACTAATAGTGAAAGATAAATAAGTCCCCGGCAACGGTGCCAAAAACTTGACCGGTGCGTAAAAGTAAAATAAATTAATTACAGAACTGAAAATAAACAAACAAGATACAAACTTCTTAAAATCCTTAAGAAAGAATTCAGAAGAGAGTATGATTTGAATCAGAAAATTCGGCTCAATTTATAGACATCAATAGGTGGGCGCGTCGCGACGCGCCATGTGGCATGCGCTGATTGGTTTCTTCGATTCTCTTATCTGCTAACGTGGCATTTTGGATGATTAACTCAATAATTGTACTGACGTGGCGATGTGGATTGTCGGCAGCATGTGATGGTGACACGTGTCCGGCGCACGTTAGCAGGATCGACGCACGTTTGCAAGATCGGCGCACGTTAGTAAGATAAAACTTCTCAGATTGTGACACGTGTCCTGGAGCACGTTAGCAGGTTCCGGCGCACGTTAGCGGTCGCGACGCGCCGTTCGTGTCACGATGCCAAAATTACAATTTTGCCATTTTTGTATGTTTTTCACTGTTTTGGCCCCAAATCACTTCCAGAGAGTTCTGAAACTTTATTTATCTACAAAATAACACACAACACATCAAAATATTCACAAAACTCAAGAAACTATACAAAATATTAGGTCAAATGAGTGGGAAATAGTGATACATTTACCACTCATCAGTGGACAAAGAGAAAAATGGAATTTTTGACATCGCCCGATCTCCGTTTCTGACAAATGATCACATCTAGATCCCCTCGATGAGACGAATCCAACGCTGCTGGTCCGACAACCTGAGTCCTCCCCACGCGCCACCAACTGCCGTTGCCACGCGCTTCATACGCCACTGTGCATGAACGACACCTCAAAGACCAGAATATTCCCCTCGTCGAGATACGCGAGTTGGACACTTTGTTTGCCCAAATCAGACCTTTGGTTGTTGAGAAATGAGAAAAATACGGTAGTTATCGGTGTTTAACCGATCATCGGTAACCGTCATGTTTCAGCCCCTGCCACCACCATCATCATAATCCTTGAGATGTTTTTTGACCAGCCGCTCCTTCGTTGTGGGATTTGGAGGTCGTTGGAGCTCGATACGTGATTATTACCGTTTTGGGGGTGTAAATGATAGAATTTGAAAGTTTTGGACTTAATTGTATATTTGCATGATTAGGAGGGTAATTCTTTAAATTCAGGTTTTCAGGGGTTAAATAATAATATTTAAGAATTTTAGGATTATATCGACATATTGGAAAAGTTTAGGGGCTAAAATGTAAGTTTAGAAAGTTTAGGAGTAAAATCGTAATTTTTAATAAATTGAGGGACCTGATCGTAATTTTATATTTTTCAGATTCTTAGCGAGGATATAGACATATTAAAGACTTTTACGTGGATAGAGGTAAGAACAATGCACAGTGATTCCCTTAACATAATTGTTTGTTGATTGATGGTTGTTGTGAAAGTCCATATATATATATATATATATTGGTATAATTATATATATATGTATATAAAATTGTGGAGATATTATATTGAGTTATTGGAAGCATGAGAAATATGAATTCATGATTGTTGAGATGAGATTGGTGGATTGGATGTGAGATGTGATTGTATTAGATGATGCATGTTATTGTATGTTATACTGCGGGGTTTTGTATAATAGTGGCCGAAGATGAGACGATGTGATGAGATATTTTGCGAGATAATATGGTGAAAAACCTTGGGGGTAAGAGAATGACTCTCCCATTGGTTTTAACCCACTCACACATATTTTGCGAGATGATATGGTGGGAAACTTTAGGAGTATGAGAGGGACTCTCCCATTAGTTTCAATTCACTATTATACTAGACCCGAATTAGCAAACATGTTTGACGGATGATTGTATTGTTGTGGATGATTGTTTGAGATGATATTATAGTATGTGTTATTTTCATATATTATATATATATATATATATATATATACACACACTTATATATATTCATATTTTGTTGATAATGTCATGTTGAGAGTATGAGTGCTTTACTTACTGAGCTCTTTAAGTTCACTCCCATTTTCCCAAATATTCCTGGTAGTCTACCAGCACAGCAGTAGCAGTATCAGATTTTGATCCACATGCCACATTTATTTGTTTTCGGGTTGGTCCAAACATTTGAGTCATCATTTGCATATTTTTAAAACTTGTGTTGCAAACCATAAAAAATTATGTATAATTCATGGATTTGTAATTTATGATGTGATAATTGTGCATATTTGTTTGGTTGGTTTGACATATAGAATGTTGGAGCTAAAGAAGTCCGCGAACCCCTTTTTAGGGTTGGGCCCACTCTAGGGAGGAGGTCGTGACAATATATCTATATATATATATATATATATATATATATATATATATATATATTTGCGTATGTGTATGTGTATATACACACACTAATATTCTTGCCAACAACAATCAAATTGTTTGTTTATATATATACATATGCTTGCCTACAGCCTACGCATGCTTATGCTTTCTTTCAACGTAAGCACCTTCTACCTTATGTTAAAACCACAAATTCAATTGCTTCTTCAACGTTAGCATATGTATATATAGGTATGGGATTTGTTTCAATTGTATTCAATCGAATATTTCTCCAAATTAAATTTGGTCTCTCAAAATTTTTTTCCAAAATAAAATTAGGATACTTAATTAAATTAGAAATCCTAATTAAATAAATACTTTTCTATTTAATCTTAATTATGACTCTAATTAATTTTGGTGCTAGCCCAATAGATTAAATATTATTTTGGCCAAATAATTAATTAACTATTAATTAATAAATTTAACTTACATAATTTTAATTAATAATTAATTAAAATTATATTTAATTTATTTAATATAAATATCAAATATTTATTTAAATAATTAAATCTAATTTTATATTTCGAATTTATTAATCAAATTAATATTTCTGAAATATCTCGAATATCCTAATTCAATTACGAAACGCCAAAATAATCATTTATTAAATTTTGATAAACATCATTGAATTTGTAACATAGACGAGAACTATATTGTGCGACCGTCCTAGGTTCATTATCGAATAGTAGTTGAATAATATTAACTCTTTAATATTTTATATCTATGATATTTCACATACCATGGGTAATCACCTAACAGCAAGCCATGAGCCCTAGTCGATGAATGAAGTGGGAAAACATATGAACTTATTAGAATACACTTCGGACATGTCATCTCATTCCTTCCGATATTTCTGTTTCTTATCGAGTATGGGATCATGGTAAGGTCAAATCCTTATACTCGATATATCTTTAAACTCTATCTTGTGGATTTGATATCTCTAAGATATCGACTGCTTTGGCCAAAGACTTATATCCACAACTTTGAGTTTCCTTGAAACATCTTTAACTTTTATTATCAAAGCTATCGGATCTCATCTTGAAGCATACGTGACTTCGTATGTCAATCGCTCAAGGCCATCTAGTATTTATTCAAAGGACGTGGATAGTCGAATGAGGAAATACTAGTAAACCAAGAGTACTATTGCACAAGTTATCATATGATCTCAGATCGGAGGATATGATGACACTAATGTATTATTACGAAAATTAATGACCTTATATAATATTGCCATGTGATCTTACGCTTCTGTGGTCATGTTCGATATTTCATTCTACTAATGAAACATATATTGTTTGTGTCCTTATGATATGAGACTCAACATCCATTCTATTAACATCATATGTTAATCTAGGCGACACACAACAATATTGGTCAAATGATATATTATTGTCATGTATAATAATCACACTTTATAAGAACTTAATTTGAGACATATATAAATATCGTTGACTCTCATAATCACAAACGTTTTTGGATTAACGAAATCCATTTGACATAATGTCTCAGGACATACACATAAAATATGGATGTAATAATGTGCAGTTAACAAATGCCTCTTATTAATAAATAATAAACTATATTACAAATATTATGCTTTAAATCATTATATTCATAACTGATTTTAGGGCATACACTCTAATACGGTGACAGCCATTAAAGGGAAGACTTAGAATTTGTTGAAATTAGTCAACAGAAGGTGTATTCAGAACCACTTTCTGTTTCTTTGCCTTTTTCTCTACGTTCCAAATGTAACATCAAGAATGTTTCAGCTGTAATCATCAAGGAATTCTATAGTTTGACCTCATAATTATGATTCTATAAAAAAAGTACCATGCTTTGTTAACTTGGTCATTGGTTGACCCATCACAGCTAGCTGACATGATGGATTTAGATTGGATGCTCAATTGAATTTTATATAACGTTTTTTTTTTTATAAATTTTAATAAGTAAAAATATATATATAATTGAATATTAGCTGTTCATTATTATTCATGAATCCATGATAGAAAATTAAAAAAAATTTAACACAATTAAACTAAATCGGATTCAAATTCTAACACGAGACCCATAAAGTTGTTGGAGTGGGAGACATGTCACCAACACAATTAAGAGCACTTTATCTATTGAACCCAAAAGTGGATGGGAGTCTATACTTTTATTTCATTACTAAGCACGCCACCTCCTTTTAATTTTCTTTCTACATCTTGTGTCATCATAAACCCACGCTTCAAATCATTCCCCCCAGCCTTTGTTTATATGACCCTATGTAACCCTCATGCATTCTCAAATTTTCCTTCCTTTTAAGATTGTCAAACAACTGTTATAAAAGCTTTATGTGTTATTAGTTTAAGATCATGCACCACATCTGACAATGTCATTTTTTATTATATGATTTGGGTAGATAATATTATTGTGATATTTTATATCGTACCGCAAGTGTACGTTGTCAGGTTTTAGTAAAGATTGGTGAAGAGTGTCGAACCCACAGGGATTGTGTTCAACTCACACTAAGTACTATAATTAGTAAACCTAACTTTATTTGGAAAACACCTAATTAAGATTAAACTAAATAAATAAGATATGAAAATATTTAAGTAGGAGAAACTAATACGAGAGAGATTCTAGAGTCTGATTTCACCCAGTTATCCCCTATGTATTTGTCATGCCAATCAGTCCTTACTCAATTGCATTGTTTATAAGTCAATAATCCTAAAGTATTCAACTCCCTCTCCCGAGCAATAGTGAAAAGATTATTAATCACCGACTTCGATATCCCTATAAAATCCAGTAATTAATAATTCAGTGCATTCTGTGATTCTTTGGTAATGACTTCAAATGAACTATAGATTCTCCCGAACTCTATAAAACTCCTAGGTTATATTCTCTAGATCCTATTCACAATCCCTCTCTCCCGAGCAATAGATTCTAAACATTCATCATCTCAATTTGTGGCCAACAAACAAGAAGCATTAATACAAGAGAATATAAATGAACTGAATTAAAACTTCATAAAACTTAAATTGTCCAACAATACATAGTTTCAAGCATTAGTTACATCATCCTCTATAATAATGGAGTTAGTTCATGACTAAAGATAAAAACAATGACAATAGGGTCATGAACATAATGGACATCATTAGAGTTTAAAGAATAAAACTAGATAATAAAACCCGAATTGAATATCTTCATCTTCGGACATCACCACCTTCGTCTCCTCTTGTCGCTCTTCAATCCTCCTCCATGGATCTCTTTAAAATAAGTGTTTTGAGTCTTTGTGTTGTGTAATAGTCTCCACTTTCGGGTTTTGGATGAGCTTCTATATTTCTAGAAAAGTCTTGGAGTCATTGTGCATGTAAAACCCTGATTTCTGATGATTCTGGGGGTCTGACGCAGCGCCGCGGTGCCGGAAAGTGGCGTCGCGACGTTAGGATAAATTTCTGGCTGGTGATTTCTGTATTTTCTGCTCTTCCCAGGTGCTTCTGATGCTTCTGTAGGGTCCCAAAATAAGTTAATTTGTTCCAAGATCCATGTCTTAATACTTCCTACGAATAAAAAATAAAACAAACTACAAAATACATTAAATGATACAGAATCTAACAAGATAATAAGCTAAGAATGCATGAATAAGTGGGTAGAAACCGCAATTATCAAAGACCCCCAAACTTAAGATTTTGCTAGTCCCGAGCAAAAGACAAAATAAAAACTAAATAAAGAAAAATGACAAAATTAACTAGCCCACTTTCGTAGGGATCACGATTGCATTTAGCGTATGCAACAAGCCTTTAAACCTTTAGGCGGCCCTAGTGAACAGGTTATAGTCTCGTGAGGGCTTACAGCGACGATACCCACAAACATCATTCATACACATGCAAAAATTTACAAATAATAAAAGCAAAGAAAATATTTCTGATAGTTATGCATATTATTGTCCTCAAAGAATGCCAATAAATGAAATCAGAGATCCTTCAAAGTACTCAATGCAACTCAAATCCAAGTTCTTCAATAAACCATCTAAGCCAGACTCACAGTGTGTGTGTGTAAAGGTTCATTCACAGCTTGACTCTTAAGTAAGCCAACTCAATGATTTTGTCTCAAAAATTGGGATCTGATGGGTCAAACCAACCTAGATATCTCAAAAGTATCTTGTAATTGTCTATTCTTTGCTCAATATGGTATGATTTTATTTTCTTCTTTTTCTTCATTTCATTTCATTTATTTTTTTTTCAACACATCTACCATTTAAGGTATCATTTCTCCTTATGGTGGTCCTAACACTCGCCCATAGGTTGCTTCACGTTTATCGGTTAAAGGTGGTTTAACTCTTTCTTTTCAAATTTTTTCATTCAAAAATTTGTTTGTTTCTTCATTTTTTTTAACCATACCATACATAATAACACTAGCAAATCGAGATAGACATCTAAGCAAACGGTCATTCACCGGCATGTAATTTCTTCAACTAGTCACTTTGTCAATTACTTAGGTCCTTACTATTAAAAACATATAGTTAAGTGCTTACGAGTCTAACCTAGATCACCTACTCAAGGCATTGGATAAAATTCAATTGGGAACTTATCATTTCCAAGATTTCTTCTAAAGCAAACAAAATTCATCATTAGACTTATGATTAAAAATAATTAAAAAAAATTGATTAGTAGGAACTATATCACTACATGCACACACCCCCAAATTTAAAACTTGCATTGTCCTCAATGTAAGATAAACATAAAGAAACAAAAGTAAGGAACAACACTACCGTGTATGGAGTTGATCAGTCTCCTTCTGGTCAGAATTTGGTTGTGCAGACTTTGTGTGTTTCGTGCTACCTGCATAAATAACATGCAAACTAATAAATAAATAAATAATAGCACATAATAAAATAAAAAAATAATAATAAAATAAATGCAAGGGTTGCCTCCCCGCTAGCGCTAAGTTCAACGTCTTCAGCCAGACGCAACCACCCAATTGGTCATAGTGGCTTCAATGTAGCGGACCGGGTAGTCTCATGTGCTTTCTTCTTTAGTATCCACTGGTTGTTATGACATGAAAAATATTGCTTGGCGCTGCTCTTTAGGGTTGGTCTCAGTATTACTAGGAAATGCCCCTTGCTATTGATTGGTCATGTTGGAAGCAATCTGCCCAATCTGCACTTCTAAAGACTTCATTGTTGGCCCTATATTTCCCATGTGTGTCTCAATGTTGTTCAGCCTTGACTCATTCTTCTCAAACTTCGCTGAAGTATTAGCAACAAACGTGCTCATGAGATCTTCTAAGGAAGGTTTCTGCTCAGCTCTTTGATAGTTGAAGCCAGATAAAACTTGTAAAGAATTCTCTGTATTAGCATATGATAGGTTCAGATGAGAGTAGTTAGGCATATGATTGCCTCTATAGTTGTTGAACTTCCGATTATTCACATACTGGACCTGCTCATATCCTCCGTCAGGTAAAATCATTTATTAGCAGCAGCAGCTTCAATAGATGGTTGGCCTTGTTGATTGGTCAATGCTACTAGATGAGTCATGAGGGATGACATTTGAGTTTTAAGTGCAATAATATGATCCACCTCATATCTACCGGCCACCTTAGTCACAGTCAGGCGTTCACTTGGCCATTGATGGTTATTGATGGCTATCTCCTCTAATAAAGCATAGACATCTTCGACCGTGGTTCTATTAGGATCATTCAACCCATTGTAGAATAACTGAATCTGAACCCAGTCTTCGAAATTATGCTGCGGGAATCTCCTGAGTAGATCTTTAAAGCGCTGTCAGGCCTCATATAGATTCTCAGTCTCCAACTGCCTAAATATGCTAATTTATGTTCTCAGTTGGGCTGATTTAGCTGGTGGAAAGAACCTCACAAGAAATTTATTAGCCATGTCCTCCCATGTCAGGATTCTTCCCATTGGTATTGATTGCAGCCAACCCAACGCTTTATCTCTTAAAGAGAATGGGAATAAGTGTAGCCTGATGGCCTCTTTAGTCATGCCATTCATTTTTATGGTATCCGCCATCTCCAAGAACATCCTTAAATGCATGTTCGGATCCTCTACGGCATAACCCCCAAACTGCTTCTTTTGTACCATGTTGATCAATGCACATTTCAGCTCAATGTTATTGGCATTGATTGGAGGGTACGCAATCCCGGAATAGTTATCATCTACAACCGGCTTGAAATGATCTCTGATTGCCACTTGGCGTGGGTTGTTCTCTCTGTTTTCAGCCGTCATTGCTTCTTTTTCAAGTTCCTTCTCTTTCCTAAGTCTCCTCGATGTTCTTTCTATTTCAGGATCAAATAGAAGAGAGTTGAGACTTGTGGATCTTCGCATTCACTGAAGCACAGAGAGAAAAAAAAAAATCAATAATCAAATAAAAATAAAACAAAGTAAACTTAAAACACAAATAAATTACAAATAAAAATAAAAATACAAATTAAAGCTAAGGTTACTTGGTAATATTATTAATGTGAATTAAATTAACAATCCCCGATAACGGCGTCAAAAACTTGTTGTGATATTTTATATCGTACCGCAAGTGCACGGTGTCAAGTTTTAGTAAAGATGAGTTAAGAGTGTCGAACCCACAGAGATTGTGTTCAGCTTACACTAAGTACTATAATTACTTTATTTAGAAAACAACTAATTAAGATTAAACTAAATAAATGAGATATGAAAATATTTAAGTAGGAGAAACTAATAAGAGAGAGATTCTAGAGTATGATTTCACTTAATTATCCCCTATGTATTTTTCATGCCAATTAATCCTTACTCAATTGCATTGTTTATAAGTCAAGAATCCTAAAGTATTCAACTTCCTCTCCCGAGAAATAGTGAAAAGATTATTAATCACCGACTTCGATATCCCTATAAAATCCAGTAATAAATAATTCATTACGTTCTGTGATTATTTGTTAACGACTTCAAAAGAACTATAGATTCTCCCAAACTCTATAAAACTCCTAGGTTGTATTCTATATATCCTATTCACAATCCCTCTCTCCCGAGCAATAGATTCTAAACATTCATCATCTCAATTTGTGGCCAACAAACAAGAAGCATTAAATACAAGAGAATATAAATGAACTGAATTAAAACTTCATAAAACTTAAATTGTCAAACAATACATAGTTTCAAGCATTAGTTACATCATCCTCTATAATAATGGAGTTAGTTCATGACTAAAGATAAAAACAATGACAATAGGGTCATGAACATAATGGACATCATTAGAGTTTAAAGAATAAAACTAGATAATAAAACCCGAATTGAATCTCTTCCTCTTCGGACGTCACCACCTTCGTCTCCTCTTGTCGCTCTTCAATCCTCCTTCATGGATCTCTTTAAAATAAGTGTTTAGAGTCTTTGTGTTGTGTAATAGTCTCCACTTTCGGGTTTTGGATGAGCTTCTATATTTATAGAAAAGTCTTGGAGTCATTGTGCATGTAAAACCCTGATTTCTGATGATTCTGGGGGTCTGACGCAGCGCCGCTGCGCCCAACTCTCGGCCATTCACTATGTGCAAGGTGAAACGGTGTCGCGACGCCAGGCAAAATTTCTAGCTGGTGATTTCTGTGTTTTCTTCTCTTCTCGTGTGCTTCCGATGCGTCCGTATGGTCCCAAAACAAGTCAATTTGCTCCAAGATCCATGTCTCAATGCTTCCTACAAATAAAACATAAAACAAACTACAAAATACATTAAATGATACAGAATCTAATAAGATAATAAGTTAAGAATGTAGGAATAAGTGGGTATAAACCGCACTTATCAAACATATTCATAGATCCATAATTGGGGCATCTAATTTTCTGGCTATTGACTTGGAAAAAATTTCGGAAGTACCATGTTACTTCGATGACCCAGTTATGTATCTTTGTAAGCAACCAATATGGCAGGCTCTGGTAGCATTAACCAACTCTAAAGACTGCAAATCCTCTAGAACAATAAGGGCAAAACTAAGGTGCATCAGCTCTATCAATACATTGATATATTGAGGGTGTAATCTCTCATATCACATGGGAGGGGTTTAGTGGTGTCTTTATAAACGTTGAGTTTTCAATTAATTGGAGGTTTTTAGGCTGGACTTGGACCGATATCAGAAACAAAACTGTTAGGGGTCTGGAAAGCCATTACAAATGGTATACTTGTGAGAAGTATTAGTATAAATGAACAAAATCCTGAAGGATCAAAACTTCAGAATTGACGATATTGAGCCGCCAAACGGAAAATATCTAAGTAATTACTTGGACAGGGCTGCCACATGAATCCTGACGAAGTATATCTTTTGGGTCAGAACCGACTGTCACTGCCACCAAACATATATACTATCCAAGACGGATATAATAGACAAAAGATAATTAACGAACTGTTCCTTTTCCTTTCTCTACTTTCTCTTCATTTAAAGCTTCTCTGAACAACTATAAATCACCCCCAACAATGCAAACTTTCCTCTTTTCAACTCCATATTCATGTTACATCTAAAGCAACTGATGCAGAAGTACTTGTGTTCATGTAAATCAAGCTAGCTCTTCTTTCAATACATTAGTGCTCATATGGGTTCTCTTTTATCTCTCACATTGACATTTCTTTCATTGGCTTCATTGTCAGAAGCTCAAGGAATCAAATCAGCTCGTCTTCTTGATCTCCTCATCAGAGACTACACATTCAAGTCCTTTGACAATCACATTATAACGACAGGAACATTATACGGTGTGCATTTACCAGTAAATCTCTCCGGCATCAAAGTTGATACAGTGAGGTTCAGATGCGGCAGCCTTCGGAGATACGGCGCTAGAGTGAAAGAATTTCATCTGGGTATTGGCGTAATTGTGCAGCCATGTGTCGAGAGAGTCGTTGTAGTGAGGCAAAATCTTGGCTACAATTGGTCTTCTATATACTATGCTAATTATGATCTATCCGGTTACCAACTTGTGTCCCCTGTTTTAGGCCTTTTAGCTTATAATTCTGGCAATGATGTCAATTTCGATAACCGATTTGAGCTTCAAATTCTTGCCAAAGAAAAAGCAATCACCATAGACTTCAGCAACACTATAAGATTCACCAACATTTCAGGTTTTAAGCCATTGTGTGCTAATTTTCAAGGGGATGGAAAAGTGACACTAACAAATCAAGTGTCACCCTATGTTTGTGTGGCAAAAAAGCATGGTCATTTTGGTTTGGTCACCATATCACCACCAGCAGAAGGTTCTGAACAAGTTAGGAAGAAGATTAGCCGATGGAAAATGGCGGTCGGCACGACGGTGGGTGGTACTGTGGGTGCATTTCTTTTAGGTTTGCTGTTAGTGGCAATGTTTGTGAAGGTAAAGAAAAAGGCAAGAATGGAGGAGTTGGAGAGGAGAGCTTATGAAGAAGAGGCTTTACAGGTTTCAATGGTCGGGCATATCAGGGCACCTACAGCTCAGTCACAAGAACAGTGCCTACAATTGAGCAATATGAGTATATACCTTACCGTTCTTGAATTGTTCAATTTTTATTTTTATTTTTTTTTAAATCTATGATTATTCTTTTGTAACATTAGTTTAGAAGAACATGTTTCTTGATCTCTGATTATTCATTATTCCAATTTCTCAATGGTTGGATTATTTTTTTTCCATTTTTTTTCCTATTTCTAGTGGTTGTGATTATTATTTTTTATTTTTTTTCCTCCAAAGAATTTAAAATTTCATAGTAATTTATGCCCTGATGAGCCAGAAGATCAAAAACTTACAGAAAATATTTTGACTTTGTTATATTGGGTAATTTTGGGATCTAATAAGGATTCAACATGTGCTACCTTAGGTAGGAATACTCCTCAAAATGGGAGAACGAGTGCATCCTAAGAGTAAGACCAAAGCTCCCCAAAATTCTCTCCTAAGAATCGACCGTCTAAAAGGAACCAGTCTCAAACCCAATATATAAAGGTTATTTGTAGCAATTTTCAAATCCTTCTATATTTGTGGGATGATGTCATAGAAGTCAAAGAAGCTCCAATAGTTGTCTGAGACATAGAAAGCAACTCTAACAATTGGTTTATGTCACTACCCCTCTAAAGGATGTGGTATGTATATGCCATCTCTCTCACAGTAGGCGGGTCCCACATAGTTGTGGGACCCGCCTGCTGTGAGAGAGATGACATATACACCTGACACATAATATAATTTTCGCCACTAAAGGAATCCCTATTTAAGTTCATCCAATGATGAGAATGACATCACGTAGGGACCACCGTCGGGCTGCAAAATGAAATGTCAGGAAATCTTCCTATAGCTTGCCTGACATATTGTTGCCCCAATATCTCCAATAAGAGGATGCCATGTAGAAAACATCAATGTCCATAATCTAAAATGCTTGGAGCTACGTAAGGACCAGTACATGGCCCAATGCTGGAGCTAGATCCGGCCGGCGGTTCGATTCTAGTTCGGAACCGAACCGAACCGGCCGGTTTCCGGTTCCACAAGTGTGGAACCGGAACCGAACCTGTTAAATCCGGTTAAGTTCCGGTTCCACTTAAGAGTGGAACCCGAACCTTGAACCAAACGGTTCGATTCCGGTTCCGGTTCGGTTCCAAATTTTTTTTTTAATTTTGAAATTATTTAGAATAAATGAGATCAATTTTATAAATAAAAAAAATTATTACATTGAAGAGCTTGAGCTTAAATTTTTAAAAATTTAAGTTGCCTACGTATCCTCCAAGGGTGAGAGGAATCAAAGCTCACGTAATTCCATTACAATTTTAAGACATATCCCCTTTGTAAAATGTAAATTACAATTTTACAATTATCAATCATCATTATCAGTTGATCATTCGGCTCCGGTTCCGCTTGCTGTTGGACAATTATGACCCATAGCGTCACTATTTGTACAGATCACAGTGTTGTTGTACAAATTACTATGTGACAAAGGAGATTGCACTCTTATCATTTGTGATTAGATCACCTAGATATATAAATGATGAGAGGTCCCTATGATTTGTTCCTGGACAGAGAATGATATGAGACAGTATCAGTCCACGAAGGATAAATCATTAAATATCCCTAGTCATAGTATTATCGAGATTGGACATCGATAAATACGTAAAAGACTAGTATTACACTTTTGCACATTTGTGAGGGCACAACGGCATAGTTCTCATATATTTGGGTATATGATACTCATGCAAGTGTAATAGGAGGTTGTGTTTTACCGATGGTACGGGAAACAGCTTCGCTCTGGATAGACCCCCCCCGCAATCCCATTGGTAGTATGACTATGTGTCTATGGGAGTCTGCAATCAGGGTATGTGTATTTGGTCTTAACCTGAGACTTACACCGCTAATACATACGACAATCAATATACTTTAGTTGAGGTCGTCCAGGGCTTTAACCGGTTCTGTGTACGCCGATGCTGGGTATATTGAGAATCGTAGTGTGTTGGTGTGATGTCAAGACGGAAGTGTCACTCCAGTCATATGGAGATGATGGTCACGTAGGATACGGAACTCGTTCTCTTAAATGCTCGAGCTATCGGGATATTATGACAAGGTCATGAATATCCGATTATAGAGACTAGTTACCAGACATCCGATATGTGCTTCGTACGGGGCAGACACAATTCCAGCCCCAGGCCTAGCACATGAACATCCGATACTGGACAGAAATACGCAATACTACGGTATACTACGCTTGATATAGATCACATATTCCTATTAGGATATTTCCGGAGAATTGGGTATGCATGGCGCTTTGCTAGAAGCCAACCTTGTCTTGTAAATCGGTTATAAACGTAGTACGAGGTACTTACGTGTTCGGATAGTCCGACGACCGTATTTACTGCCATAGAGTGCGGCACGTAAGTCAAATCGAGCATCAAATCGCTAGTCACATCAAGCGTCAAATCAAATGTCACTTTGAGTGATGTGACAAATTATCACTTGATTTGAGTGATTGATGTAGAAGTTGAAAAGCAACTTTTGCTTTTGCTTTTGACTTTAGCATTTAGGAAAAGTAAAAATTTGGTAAATGGTTTTAATATTTTGGAAAATATAAAAAGCCAAATACAATTTTTCTTTTCACCTTTTCTCTCTCTCTTTTACGGTTTCCATGAAACCCTTTTCCCTCTTTTTTCTCTCTTCTCCCTCTCACGCTTGGAGCCGAATTTCTTCTCAAAATTTTCTGGTTTGACCGAATAAAATGAGAAGCAAGGAAGATGAAGAAGTGCTAGCACACCTTGGGTTATACATAGGTGATAGGGAAACAAATTTATGAGCTTGGAATCCATTCTTGGAGGTCTTCAATGGCCGATTTTGGAGGAGCCAAAACAGAACAAAAACTTGCAGTCCAGCAGCTCAAGGAGCACAAACCGAGCTTCAACAAGGAGGAAAATGGTTTTGTTCTTCCTAGCATCAAACCATTCAATGTGAGTATGTATTCTGCCTTACTCCTTGAAGTATTCATGCGTTTTTTTTTCTTGCTTGTTTGATGATCCTTGGACCTAATTAGAAACCAACAATGGTATCTTGAGCTTTGGTCAAACATGAAAAATTTTAGGGTTTGAAATTGGGTAAAATCAATTGAAGCATGATTTGGTTGAATTGATTGATAAGTATGCTTGTATGTTGATTAATTGAAGTTGTGTATGTTCAATTTCATGAAATTGGATTGGATCCATTTTTCCCCAAAATTTTGGAGTAGGCCGAAAATGATGAACCCTAATTTCTTGGTGATTTTTGTTTGTTTGATCATTGGATGACTTAAAACAAGTGGGTAATGTTGTTTTGAAGTTCAATTGGATTGAATTTTGATTTGGAACAATTTTCCCCAAATTAAAGGCTTGGCCGAATATATTGAACATTTGAAATTTATTGTGTTTTTTGATTTTGATTCATTGGATGAGTTGAATTGATTTGGGAAATGATGATTGTGGATTCAATTGGATTGAAACCGAATCGGATTGGAAACCCCCTAATTGCCGAGAATAAAGTAGCATGTATTGGGTTTGATTTTGATGAAATTGTGTTGGACACTATTTGATATTAAAGTGCATGATTAATTAGGCTAATTGATGTTTTAGGAATGTTAATTGGGTGATTAATTGTGTATTACACTTAGGTTAATTAATTATGGAATTTGGAATTTTATAAGTTAATTAATTTGGGCTTATTTTGGAAATTGGGCCTTAAAAGGTTGTAATTGGGCTTTTGGGCTTGGTTGTACCAAGTTAGGTTTAGGCCAATTTGGTTGGATCCAATTGGGCCCAAAATCGCATCCAAAAAGTCCAATTATGACTTAATGGACCTTAATTATTTAATTGGGCCTAATGGGCCAAAATTAATTTAAAGGCTTATGGGGTAACTCCCGGATTGGACCTTGGTTATCGGTTTGACCTGAGTTGACCAAAAGTCCACGCCTTATAGAAATTAATTAAAAGCCCATTGGACTTTAATTAAATAAACATTAGATGTTAATCGGGCTTAGAGACCCGTTGCGATTAAATTTGGAATTTAAGTCGTAAAGGTTCATTAATAAAAGTGTAATATTTAATTTAGAATTAAATAGTGAATTAGTATTAAATACAAATTGAATTGGATTTAATTTTGTAGTTTCATTTAATTCAAGAATTCGTATTTTGAGTACTTATTCGCAAAACGAGTTTGACTCGCGCAAAAATCGAATCGTTGTTTGAACATTGGATGATCACTAATTATCAAATTAATTAATTGGATTAGATTGATTGATAACATGCTTGTATGAATACATGGTTGCGATGCATGAATAATGTATATCAGATGGATATTAGTTGGGTGGGGCAATTTTGGAAATTATGTAATAAATTTGATTTATTAATTGGACCTGCGTGTCCAGCCTTATCACCTCTATTCTCATTGTATTTCTCTTCTCACCTATTCCCCTCAATGTAAATGAGATTTCTTTAGAAGTGTAGTGTAACGGGTAGAAGTAATACAAGTGCTAGCTAGAGAGAAAGAGAAAGATTTGATATAGGATCAATGTAAAATATCCATCCGCATATCATTATTATTTTATTTCATATGCGCTTTATTATGTGTTTAGAATGCATGTTTAAGGGTGTATGATGATGAGACCTTAACAAAAATAATAATTGGTTGCCAATTTGCACGCGAAAAACCCTCGCTCAATATTAAGCGTCTTTCCTTCCATTGAGCGATTCTCACTCAAGATCCGAGACGACATTGGTTTGTTGGCCAAAGTCAAGGCCTTTGTCTGTCGAAGATGTGTTTGAATCACGAAGGCTTTGTTCCATGTCAGTGTCTTGTCCAAGTTGTGGTTTGTTGGCCAAAGTCAAGACCACTTCTTGTCCATCGACATTGATTACGAAGCTTTCCATGGTCAATGGGTCGCGCTTGACTGGGATCACTAAGTTTTTTGTGCCAAAGCCAAAGCTTAGTTGATTCAGAGGAAAAAGGTTAGGTAATACATTGGATGTATTGGCATATATAAGATATATGTTTTGGACTTGGATGTCCCCTACTGGATCTAGGAATTGGATTGGATCCAATTGATCTTAGAGATCTACCTAGTTAATTATCATACAATTTGTTGGCCAAAGTCAAGATTGTGTGATATTTAACGGGATCCTAGCCCGCTAGGAAACACGGTTTCCCGAGTACTCGACAGAGGGTTAGAGGCTCGCCGAAAAATATTGGGAGGCAAGAATTGAATTTGCAATACTCGTTCAATACTCGCCATACGCGCTCATTCAAATTATTTCGTCGTTAGATTAAATGTTAGTTGGACTGATATTTAAATTGTTGTTTTAATTAACAGTTGGACTGTATTATAGTTGATTATATATAATTGGATTATATTAATCAATATATTTGAATTAATAATTTCAGTTTACAGTTGATTTTATAATTGGATTATAATAATCAATGTAATTGAGGTTAATTAATTTAAATTATATTTGATTATATAGTTGGACTATTATAATCATTATAATTAATAGTACCACAAATCGTTGATTAAATAGTTGGACTATTAGAATCAAGATATATAAATGAAAGATTAGTGTTTAAGACATAATCCTGGGTGAAAATGTATTTAAACGACTTTAATTTTCAAATTGGGAATAATTTCAGGATGGCCCTGGAAAAATAATAAGTTATTTTATTTGATAAAATAATATATTATGCCTAAAGCCCTAAGTTAAGCAAATAAGTGGAACATGATATTTGGAATATTCATGTAATGATAACTTTAGTGCTTAATCCATAATACTTGTCATATAGACTCCTTAATTTCTTTATCAGAAATAAGGATTAGATTTTTAAGGTATGATATAGAAATTGAAGGATATTCAAAGATTAGATCTTATAAGTACTTTTAAATTGCAATAAATAATTCTTGGAGAATTAATGACTATTCTCAAGGAGACAAAGTCAAAGTTTGCAATTAGGCAAGTAGTGCAAGGTACACCTTACTTCAATATTCTAGAATCCCGAGGCTTGGCCAAAAGCTACCGGAATATTGAAAATGGCAAAGGCAAAATCATTATTATCCTCTAGGAAGATAAAATGACATATCCCAAGAAGGAATTGAAGACGAGCAAGGCTCTGACTTCAAAAATGATTGTCATAATTATGTTCACAGCTAGTATTAAAATTAGATTTTAAATACTTAGTGTGGTACATAAAATATATATATTGATGTTCAGAATCTGTTTTGAACAGGATACTGAATTCGATTGAGATTTATCTGCGAATTGAAAACGGGACGAAAGTCGCTGTTTTAACTGTAGATAGCCAAATTTAGGAACTACCTTTGGGTATTTACCTAAATTTGGAAACTGTTATGATGTAACTAGTTTGACTAGAAACATTATCTTCATATCGCGTATACCCCGCTGCGGGTGTACCTTTATATTCTAAAATACTAAAGTGTTTCATTATATAAAGATGATATTGAGATAAACACATTAGATGTGAATAACAGAATTTATATTTTGAATATAAATAATATCTCAAATATATAACATGACAAATAAATAGCTCAAACTGATTGATCAATTAAGAAACTTAATTGTGGCATAATTGTCAGGGACACTATTAAACAGACTCGTATATCCGCCTTTTTGAAGAGCGGGTACCAGGACTAATTTGATTATATTCAAATAAAGTCTACGAATCTAGTTTATTGGGCAAAGCGCCTAAAACACTATTTACTTGGTAAAAGTGTCAGTGCCACCAATCTGTTAGCCCTAGTTCATAGTGAAGCAAGTGGGCCCATGTCTAGCTAGGCTAGATATGAATATGAATATTTCGTGACCTTTACGGATGTGGCATCGCGTATGGTTATGTGTTTCTTTTGAAACACAAATCAGAAACTTTCAAGTTTCGACACGAAATAGACAAACAGATCGGCTAAAGTATTAAACCGCCACGGTAAGACCGTAATGGAAAATACTTAAGCAATAAGTTTCTAGTATACTTGAAAGAGTATAATATTCTTTCAAATGAGGACTCCTCCCGGAACACGTCAGTTAGACGGTGTGCCCGAACAAGATTAACAAATTTTGTTAGACATGATAAGGTTTATCACGAGTCGCTCTGAGCTACCATTTCCTTCAACGGATACGCTAAACAGTGCAGAACTTATTTAGAATAAGGTTCCAAAAATATCTGTTTGACAGATAACATATTAGATATGAACGGGAAAGAAACCGAGTTTCTCATTCCTGATAAATTTGGGTATGCTAGGCATATGTTTGGATGATACCAAACAAGAACCCAAATAGGATAAGTGCCAAATGTTGGTTATCCTAGGGATACTATAAGTATTGTACTTATACACCTAACAAGAGAACAATTAGATTGTTGCTCACCATGCGTTTTCCTTAGAGGAATACCGATATGCAGTGGTAAGTTGGAGGATAGTAAGACTCGATGAAAATCAGAGTAATACTGTTCAAGGCACCGAACCTTAACGGAACACAAATAGTTCATCAAGGATGAAACTATTACTATTAATCTTCGAATACACAAGAACCGCGTAAGTCGGAGAGAGTCAGAAAACAACCTTGGTATGGGTTTCTCATCTCACCTCATAAAGATGTCTATCTTATTGAGGGATACCAACTGATTACGTATGAGGAAGTGATACAAGGTATCGACTCCTTATTATGACAAAGTGTCATGAGTCCGAAATGGATTCCATGTAAATTAACCAGTTTGGATACTAGTTAATGTACCACAAGGCATTGTGCCTATTGGTACTTTATGAGTCTTCAAGGAAGACGTACATGGATGGCAACATACCAACGTACTAAGCTAGGCTTGTAGCGGAAAGGTATCGTTACCAACATTGTGTTGATTACGATTCAACCTTTTACCTGTTGCCACGGTAGATCCATTTTATAATGCTTGTTATTCGATCCATGTTTGGATTGAAGCAAGCATTAGGTTCTTGGAACTATCATTTTGATATAATCATAATGATTTATGATTTAATTCAAAACGAAAAGATTCTTGTGTATATAAGAGGGTTAGTGGGAGCGCACTGACAGTGGTTGTCCTATATAAAATAATAATAATACGTCATTTCTTGAAATGATATTTCCATAAAATAACTATCGGTGAAAGCTTGGCTTTCGAAATACTCTCTGAGAAACCGTACATTGAAAAATGTACATGACCTGGTGTCTCATACGCTTTGAGCATATGGATTCACAAACAGGCCAATCCGAGTGATAGTCACTGGATTGATGTTAAGAACATCCGTTAGTATCTTAGAGAACTAAGGATGCTGTCTTAGTCTATGGGGAAGGAGAACTTGAAGTGACTGGGGTCACTATAGCAAGTTTCCTATAACCGATAAAGATGTCTAAAAGTCACAAACGGTACTATACAGTTTGAATAACGGTACAGTGAGCTGGAAATCTTCCAAGCAAGATACTGTTACCGAATAAACAACAAATGCGGGTTAATTGCAGCAGCTCAAGCAGCAATAGAAGCCATCTGGGTCAATAACAAATCTAATTAGATTAGATATAGTTCTGTTAGCAGTTGAGCTAGGCGTCAGCACAGGCTAAAGAATTAAAGGTCTCATCAACGATCCAGATACATACTTCGATATTCATCTGATTCGTTCGGATCATACATCGTGGCGATGTGATGATCGAATAAATCGCATCAGACGATAATCATGGAAATCCGCTGACGAAAGCATTTCTCAGCAATTTGAGCCAACCGTACATAGTTCGGGTATCAAAGACTCGAGTGACTGGCTATAGGCCAAGTGGGAGATTGTTGGACAATTATGACCCATAGCGTCACTATTTGTACAGATCACGGTGTTGTTGTACAAATTAACTATGTGACAAAGGAGATTGCACTCTTATCATTTGTGATTAGATCACCTAGATATATAAATAATGAGAGGTCCCTATGATTTTTTCTTGGACAGAGAATGATATGAGACAGTATCAGTCCACGAAGGATAAATCATTAAATATCCCTAGTCAGAGTATTATCGAGATTGGACATCGATAAATACGTAAAAGACTAGTATTACACTTGTGCACGTTTGTGAGGGCACAACGGCATAGTTCTCATATATTTGGGTATATGATACTCATGCAAGTGTAATAAGAGGTTGTGTTTTACCGATGGTACGGGAAACAGCTTCGCTCTGGATAGACCCCCCGCGGAATCCTATTGGTAGTATGACTATGTGTCTATGGGAGTCTGCAATCAGGGTAGGTGTATTTGGTCTTAACCTGAGACTTGCACCGCTAATACATACGACAATCAATATACTT
The DNA here is from genome assembly GCA_019454045.1 of Zanthoxylum bungeanum. Taxonomy (NCBI): domain Eukaryota; kingdom Viridiplantae; phylum Streptophyta; class Magnoliopsida; order Sapindales; family Rutaceae; genus Zanthoxylum; species Zanthoxylum bungeanum. The sequence goes on along the minus strand of SKCR01021736.1, from coordinate 94,924 downwards.
TAGTTGAGGTCATCCAGGGCTTTAACCGGTTCTGTGTACGCCGATGCTGGGTATATTGAGAATCGTAGTGTGTTGGGTGTGATGTCAAGACGGAAGTGTCACTCCAGTCATATGGAGAGGATGGTCACGTAGGATACGGAACTCGTTCTCTTAAATGCTCGAGCTATCGGGATATTATGACAAGGTCATGAATATCCGATTATAGAGACTAGTTACCAGACATCCGATATGTGCTTCGTACGGGGCAGACACAATTCCAGCCCCAGGCCTAGCACGTGAACATCCGATACTGGATAGAAATACGCAATACTACGGTATACTACGCTTGATGTAGATCACATATTCCTATAAGGATATTTCCGGAGAATTGGGTAGGCATGGCGCTTTGCTAGAAGCCAACCTTATCTTGTAAATCGGTATAAATGTAGTATGAGGTACTTACGTGTTTGGATAGTCCGACGACTGTATTTACTGCCAACATATCCGGGGATCTCATGGGTCGCTTCCCGAAGATTCACCGATGACGTATAACTCGCACTTTATTAATCTGGGATTAATTAGAAGAGAGAGAAAATTAATATGGGATTAATTGCGGAGATATTTTTCTGGGATAAAATAATTAAAGAGAGAGAACGATTAATTTGGAATTAATCGATAAAATAATATATTCGATATATTATGCGAAATTGGATTTCGACGTGGAATTGAAATTAGATTTTAATTCGGGCGAACGAATTAATTTAGAATTAATTCGTTAGCAACATGAATAGTGATTTCGCTAGGCGTAATCATTTAATTACGACGCGACGAAAAATTTGTTAATTTGGAATTAGCGATCCCGAGCCCGGGATTATTTGCGAGCGCATTCGCATTTCGAATTCGAGTGCGGCACACAAGTCAAATCGAGCGTCAAATCGTTAGTCACATCAAGCGTCAAATCAAATGTCACTTTGAGTGATGTGACAAATTATCACTTGATTTGAGTGATTGATGTAGAAGTTGAAAAGCAACTTTTGCTTTTGCTTTTGACTTTAGCATTTAAGGAAAAGTAAAAATTTGGTAAATGGTTTTAATATTTTGGAAAATATAAAAAGCCAAATACAATTTTTTCTTTTCACCTTTTCTCTCTCTCTTTTACGGTTTCCATGAAACCTTTTTTCCCTCTTTTTTCTCTCTTCCCCCTCTCACGCTTGGAGCCGAATTTCTTCTCAAAATTTTCTGGTTTGACCGAATAAAATGAGAAGCAAGGAAGATGAAGAAGTGCTAGCACACCTTGGGTTATACATAGGTGATAGGGAAACAAATTTATGAGCTTGGAATCCATTCTTGGAGGTCTTCAATGGCCGATTTTGGAGGAGCCAAAACAGAACAAAAACGTGCAGTCCAGCAGCTCAAAGAGCACAAAACCAAGCTTCAACAAGGAGGAAAATGGGTTTTGTTCTTCCTAGCTTCAAACCATTCAATGTGAGTATGTATTCCGCCTTACTCCTTGAAGTATTCATGCGTTTTTTTTCTTGCTTGTTTGATGATCCTTGGACCTAATTAGAAACCAACATTTGCACTTGTTGTTGCACTTGCAGATGCATTATCGAACAAATCTTCAAAATCATCGGGGGCATCTTCTTGTTGTCTCAAATCATCTCGAGTCCAATCATCCACACAAGCTGTTGCTTCTAGAGTGCTTGGATGTAATGAAGATCGCCTAACTTCCAATATATTACCTCCCAAGCTGAAGGCTTGCTCAACCGCAACGGTGGAAATAGGTGCTGCCAATATCTCTTTAGAAATAATTGATAAAACATGATATATATTTTGATGCCGGTTCCGCCATTCAAGGATTTTAAAATTTTTACTGCATAAAATTTCATTAGAAAACTCAAATTTGTAGATAAATAATTATCTAATTCAGGGTTATTAGTTGTCGTATCCCTAGCTTTTTTATTTCGTTGCAATAACCAACGATCCCCTGCGCTAAGTCTTGTTTGAATTACCGGTTCGCTACTACTAGATTCACCTAATGTTCCTAAGTTATATCTTACAATATAATCATTAAATAAAACAATTAAATCATTTCTTAATTTCGTCATTAATCTTGTAATATCAATTTCATCTAATATTCCTAAATAACCATAATAAGCTTGTAAATTACCATTCAAACCTTCTAATTTAAATCTAGGATAAAAAACAGCAGCAATAAGATAAAGTAAAGGAATTTCTCTAAAATAATTCAACCATTTTACCTTCATAACAGTAATGGCTTCTAACAAAACAATATCATTAGGATCACTACTGTCAACATGCTCATCAAGAGTGCCACCAATATTTAAACTCTCAAGAAGAAATAAATGTGCTGTAGGATAATAAATACCGCTAAAAACTAAAGTAGCATCATTAAAAACTCTTAAAATATCTAAAACAATTTCACAAATATCCCATTGACTAGGATAAAGTGTGATATTTTGAACATGTTGAGAAAAAAACTACATAATGTATCTTTGTATTGAAATGCTTGACATAAAAGAAAATAAGTTGAATTCCAACGTGTTGGAACATCTCTTGAAAATTTAATCGGTTTAGTACCATTTATTTTACAAAACATCGTCCATTCTCTCCTAACTTGAGAATATGACCAAATACAGTTAAGTGCCGTTTTAATTGGATCAAGGAAAAGTGATAATAATTTTAGACCGTCTTGCACACATAAGTTAAGGACATGACATGTACAACGAATATGAAAAAACCGACCCCCTAAATTTGGTTGACATATTTCTTTTAAATCATTGATGGATGCAGTATTTGCAGATGCATTATCAAATCCAATTGTTAAAATTTTTTCTCCTAAACCATATTCATCAAAAATTACCTTCATCATTCTATAAATATTATGTGCAGTATGTTGGTCATCAAAAACTCTAAATGCAATAAGTCATTTTTGCATGGTAAATGATGCATCAATCCAATGACAAGTCACACCCATGTATGAGTGTGTTTGCCAATGGTCTTTCCAAATATCAGAACATATAAAAATACGACATTTCATCTCTTTAAATATTTCATTTAAAATAATTTTACCATCTTTATATAATTTGAAAATATGACGTTTTGTTGTGTTTCGAGTCATTCTACATGCAGAAGGGTTTAAAGCATTATACACGTAATTAGTAAAATGAAGTTTTTCACCAAAGCTTAAAGAAAGATGTGCCATACAAGTTAATTTCGCAAATTCTTCTGTATTTTTTGCATCAGAATATTTAAATAAATCTAAAGCACTCGTACCTCTACTAGATGATGCGTACCTGGCCATTTGAGTTTGCGTCGTATCAATTCCAAGTTCAATCAGATGATGTCTTTCCAGGTGCTTGATCATATTGCCGTATCCACCAGAAAATTGTAGATAACTCCACAATAGTTGCAAATTGCTCGTTGTGTATTATCTTCTAGGCGTTCCAAACGAAAATGAATTTTGAAAACATCTGAGGAACGAGCCTTAACTTCTCTTCTCCGTGATTATGCACCGACACTAGGGCCGCTCTCTTGGGTTGGCATATTAATCTCCCACTTGGCCTATAACTAGTCACTCGAGTGTCTTACACCTGAACTATGTACGGTTGGCTCAAACTGCTGAGAAAAGGCTTTCGTCAGCGGATTTGCATGATTATCATCTGATGCGATTTATTCGATCATCATATCGCCACGATGTATGATCCGAACGAATCAGATGAATATCGAAGTATGTATCTGGATCGTTGATGAGACCATTAATTCTTTAGCCTGTGCTCAAGCCTAGCTCAGCTGCTAATAGAATTATATCTAATCTAATTAGATTTTGTATCGACCCAGAAGGCTTCTATTGCTACCTCAGCTGCAACAATAACCCGCATTTCTTGTTTATTCGGTAACAGTATCTTGCTTTGAAGATTTCCACTGTTCCGTTATTCAAACTGTATAGTACCGTTTGTGACTTATAGTCGTTTTATCGGTTAAGAAACTTGCTATAGTGATCCCAGTCACTTCAAGTTCTCATTCTCCATAGAATAAGACAGAATCCTTAGTTCTCTAAGAAACTAAAGGATGTTCTTAATATCAATCCAGTGACTATCACTTGGATTGGTCTGTTTGTGACTTCATATGCTCAAAGAGTATGAGACACCAGGTCGCGTACATTTTTTTCAATGTACGATTTCTCGGAGAGTATTCGAAAGCTAAGCTTTCGCCGATTGTTTTTATTATGGGAATATCATTTCCAAGAAATGACATATTATTATTATTTTATAGGACAACCACTGTCAGTGCGCTCCCACTAACCTTCTTATATACACTAGAATCATTTCGTTTGAATCAAATCATAAGCAATTATAATTATATCAAAACGATAATTCCAAGAACCTAATACTTACTTTAATCCAAACATGGATCGAATAACCCGCAAACCTTGTTTGCTAGTCTTGGTACGATAAAACCGTCAGGATGTTGCAAACATCCTCCAAAAGGTTTCCTTTTCAGGAAAATGATTTTCCCGTTAAGCTGACATATTTCATACATGAAACATGCAGCATTAGCAAGCATTATCCAAATGGATTTACCGTGACAACAGGTAAAAGATTTCGTTGTAATCAACACAATGTTGATAACGATACCTTTCCGCAATAAGCCTAGATTAATACGTTGGTATGTTGCCTTCCATGTATGTCTTCCTTGAAGACTTATAAATACCAATAGGCACAATGCCTTGCGGTACATCAACTAGTATCCAAACTTGTTGATATACATGGAATCCATTTCGGATTTCATGACACTTTGTCATAATAGGGAGTCGATACCTTGTATCACTTCCTCATACGTAGTCAGTTGGTGTTCCTCAAAAGATAAACATCTTTATAAGGTGAGATCAGAAACACATACCCCAGGTTGTTTTCTGATTCTCTCCGACATACGCGTTTCTTGTGTATTCAAAGATTACTGGTTTAGTTTCATCCTAGATGAACTATTTATGTTCCATAAAGATTCGGTGCTAGGAACAGTATTACTCTGATTTTCATCAAGTTTTACTATTCTCCCACTGACCACTGCATATTGGTATTCCTCTCAGGAAAACCGCATAGTGAGCAACAATTAAATTATTCTCTTGTGAGTTGTATAAGTACTATACTTATGGTTTCCCTAGGATAACCTACAATTGGCACTTATCCAATTTGGGTTTTAGTTTGGTATCATCCAAACATATGCCTAGCATTCCCAAATCATCAGGAATGTGAAACCTGGTTTCTTTCCTGTTCATATCTAATATGATATATGTCAAACATATTTTTTTTATGGAACCTTATTCTAAATAAGTTATGCACTGTTAATGTTTATCCGTTGAAGGAAATGGTAGCTCAGAGCGACTCATGATTAGCCTTATCATGTCTAACATAATTCGATTTATCTCAGTTCGGACACTCCGTCAAATTGACGTGTTCCGGGAGGAGTCCTCATTGAAAGAATACTATACTCTTTCAAGTATATTAGAAACTTATTGCTTAAGTATTTTCCATTACGGTCTTACCGTGACGGTTTAATACTTTAGCCGATCTGTTTGTCTATTTCGTGTCGAAACTGAAAAAGTTTCCGATTTGTGTTTCAAAAGAAACACATAACCACAACGCGATTCCACATCCGTAAAGGTCACGAAATATTCATATCCACCTCTAGTCTAGCTAGAAATGGGCGCACTTGCTTCACTATGAACTAGGGCTAACAGATCGGTGACATTTGCACTTTTACCAAGTAAATGTGTTATAGGCACTTTGCCTAATAAACTAGATTCGTAGACTTTATTTGAATAGAATCAAAACAGTCCTGGTACCCACTCTTCAAAAGTGTGGATATACGAGTCTTGTTTTAATTGTGTCCTAGACAACAATGCCATATATGTTTCATCTGATCAAATCAGTTTGAACTATTTTGTTTGTCATTTAATATGTTTGAGATTTTATTTATATTCAAAATATAAATTCTGTTGTTCACATCTAATGTGTTTATCTCAATATCATCTTTATAAAATAAAACACTTTAGTGTTCTAGAATATAAAGGTTCACCCGCAGCGGGTTAAACACTGATATAGAGATAATGTTTCTAGTCAAACTAGTTACATTATAACAGTTTCCTAATTTAAGTACACACCCGAAGGTAGTTCCTAAAATAGGTATCTACGGTTGAAACATCGATTTTCGTCCCATTTCCAATTCGCAGATAAATCTCTATGGAAGTCAGTATCTTGCTCATAGCAGATTCTGAACACCAGTACATATTTATGTACCACACTAAGTATTTAAAATCCAATTTTAATACTAGTAATGAACATTAATTATGACAAACATATTTGAAGTCGGTGCCAAGCCCGTCTTCAATTCCTTCATGTCTGCCTTGTCCAAACGGCAGTCACGCTTCCGCGATCCCGTTTGCCATAATGTAGGCAGACATTTTGGGATATGTCCTTTATCTTCCCAGAAGATTATAATGATTTTGCCTTTGCCTTTTCCATATTCCAGAAGCCTTTGGCCAAGCCATTGGCTTCTAGAATATCGAAGTGAGGTGCGCCTTGCGCTACTTGCCTTATTGCAAACTTTGACTTTGTCTCATTGAGAATAGTCATTAACTCTCCAAGAGTTATTAATTGCAATTTAGTACTTCTAAAATCCAAGTATAGATTTATGAAGATCCTTCAATTTCTATATCATACTTTAAGGATCTAATCATTAGTTCTAATAAAAAAAATTAAGGAGTCTACTGCGACAAGCTTAATGGATTAAGCACTAAAGTTATCATCACATGATTATGCTATACTATTTGCTTAACTCCTGGCTTAGGCCTAATATGTTATTTTATCAAATAAACTAACTTATTAGTTTCCAAGACTATCCTGAAATTATTCCTAATTTGAAAATTAAACCATTTAAATACATTTTCCCTAGGATTATGTTTTAAATGTCAATCTTTCAATTTATCTTGATTCTAATAGTCCAACTATTTAATCAACGATTTGAGGTACTATTTATTATAATGATTACTATAGTCCAACTATAAAATCAACTATAATTAATTAAATCAAATATATTGATTATTATAATCCAATTATATAATCAAATATAAATGAGTAGTTTGAATACAGTTCAACTGTTTATTAAAACAACAATTTAAATATTAGTCAAACTAACATTTAATTTATTTGACGAATGATATTTGATTGAGCGCGTATGGCAAGTAATTAAACGAATATTGCAAATTCAATTCTTGCCTCCCACTAGTTTTCGGCGAGCCTCTAACCCTCTGTCGAGTACTCGGGAAACCGTGTTCCTAGCGGGCTAGGATCCCATTAAATATCACACAATCTTGACTTTGGCCAACAAATTGTATGATAATTAACTAAGTAGATCTCTAAGATCAATTGGATCCAATCCAATTCCTAGATCCAGTAGGGGGACATCCAAGTCCGAAACATATATCTTATATATGCCACTATATCCAATATATTACCTAACCTTTTTCCTCTGAATCAACTAAGCCTTGGCTTTGGCACAACAAACTTAGTGATCCCAGTTAAACGTGACCCATTGACCATGGAAAGCTTCGTAATCAATGTCGATTGATAAGAAGTGGTCTTGACTTTGGCCAACAAACCACAACTTGGACAAGACACCAATATGGAACAAAGCCTTCGTGATTCAAACACATCCTCGACGGACAAAGGTCTTGACTTTGGCCAACAAACAATGCCAATCTTAGATCTTGAGTAAGAATCACTCAATGGAAGGAAAAACGCTTAATATTTTGTGAGGGTTTTTTCGCGTGCAAATTGGCAACCAATTTATTATCTTTGTTAAGGTCTCATCATCATACACCCTTAAACATGCATTCTAACACATAATAAAGCGCGTAAATAAATAATAATGATATGCAGATGGATACTTTACACATTGATCCTAGATCAAATCTCTCAATTTCTCTCTCCCGCTAGCAAAAGTATTTACTTCTACCCGTTACACTACACTTCTAGAGAAACCTCATTTACATTGAGGGGAATAGGTGAGAAGAGAATACAAAGAATAAGAAGGTAATAGGCTGGACACGCAGGTCCAATAATAAATCAAATTTATTACAACAATTTCTAAAATTGCCCCACCCATCTAATATCCATCCGATATACATTATTCATGCATCGCAACCATGTATTCACACAAGCATGTTATCAATCAATCTAATCAAATTAATTAATCTGATAATTAGTGACCATCCAATGTTCAAACAATGATTTGATTTTGCACGAGTCAAACTCGTTTTGCGAATAAGTACTCAAGTACGAATTCTCGAATTAAATTAAACTACATAATTAAATCTAATTCAATTTGTATTTAATACTAATTCTTTAATTCCAAATTAAATATTACACTTTATTAATAAACCTTTACGACTTAAATTCCAAATTTAATCGTTACGGGTCTCAAAGCCCGATTAATATCTAATATTAATTTAATTAAAGTCCAATGGGCTTTTAATTAATGTCTTAAGGCGTGGAATATTGGTCAACTCGGGTCAAACCCAATAACCAAAGTCTAATCCGGGAGTCACCTTATAAGCCCAGAAATCAATTTAGGCCCATTAGGCCCAATTACATAATTAAAGGTCCATTAGTCGCATTTGGGCTTTATGGAAGCGGTTTTGGGCCCAATTGGATCTAACCAATTTAGCCTAAACCCAACTTAGTACAACCAAGCCCAATAAGCCCAATAACAACTTTAAAAGTCCAATTTCCAAAATTAGGCCCAATATAATTAAATTACAAATTCCAAATTCCCAATTTAATTACCAAAGTGTATAGCATTATTATTACCCAAATCAATATTTCCAAAACATCAAATTAGCCTAATTAATCATGCTCATCATCATTAAATCATGTCCAACAAAATTTAACAAAAATCAAACCCAATACATGCTTTATATGTCTCGGCCAAGGAGGGGATTTTATGTCCAAATCAAATTCAATCCAATTAAATTCAATTCAACATTAAATCAATATTCCCAATTGATTTCCAACACATCCAATGATCAAAAAAATCAAAAATCCAAGACATTAGAGCTTCTTATCCATTTGACCAAGCCTCATATTTTGGGCAAATTTGTTCCAAAAAAAATTTGATCAAATTGATCCAATCAATCTTCAATTAAAACACATTTAAGCATACTAATTCATCCAATTTCATTAAATCATGCTCAAAAACATTTTACTCAAATTTTAAGCCCTAAATCATTTTCATGCTCAACCTTGCTCATAGATACCATTGTTGGAATTTTCTAAGCATCCCAAGATCATTTCAAGGATTGAAAATAAGTGCGAATACAACGAGGGAGTTGCGGAATACTCACATCGATCGGTTGAGCGACGCGGTGGACAACAAATATTCGGTTTCTGCCCTCTTGTGCATTCGGTAGTGAGCTGATTTTTTGTCTCCATTTTCGGCCATTGATGTCCTCCATGAAAGCTCCAAGCTTCGTCAAACGATTCCAAGCTCATGGGTGGACTTCCCTATCACCTTCGCATGTCTCTCGGAGTGCTAGCTCTTGATGATTTTGCCTCAAAACCATGGGCGTGAATGAGGAAGAAAGAAAGAGATGAGAGTTGTGTGGTTGTTGGCTATTTTGTGTATCTAATACACAAATCAATTTCCAAAATTAATTATTGATTTTCTTTTTCCAAAAAGTCAAGCCATTAAAAGCTTCAACAACTCCCATCAAGTCACATCACTCAATCAATCAAATCAAGTGACAAGTTGTTACATCACTCAAAGTGACTAATAATTTGAAGCTTGATGCGACTAGCGATTTGACGCTTGACTTGACTTGCGTGCCGCACTCGAATTCGAAATGCGAATGCGCTCGCAAATAATCCCGGGCTCGGGTTCGCTAATTCCAAATTAACGAATTTTTCGTTGCGACGTAATTAAATCGAATTTAATTAAATAATCATGCCTATCATAATTACTATTCACATCGCTAACGAATTAATTCTAAATTAATTCGTTCGCCCGAATTAAAATCTAATTTCAATTCCGCGTCGAAATCCAATTTCGTTTAATATATCGAATATATTAATTTATCGATTAATTCCAATTAATCATTATCTCTCTTTTATTGATATTTTATCCCAGATAAAATATCTCCGCAATTAATCCCAGATTAATTTTCTCTCTCATCTAATTAATCCTAGATTAATTAAAAGTGCGAGTCATACGTCATCGGTGAATCTTCGGGAAGCGACCCATGAGATCCCCGGATATGTTGGCAGTAAATTCGGTCGTCGGACTATCCGAACACGTAAGTACCTAGTATTACGTTTGTACCGATTTACAAGACAAGGTTGGCTTCTAGCAAAGCGCCATGCTTACCCAATTCTCCAGAAATATCATTACAGAAATGTAAGGATCTATATCAGGCGTAATATACGTAGTATTACGTATTTCGATCTAGTATCGGATGATCACGTGCTAGGCCTGTGGCTGAAATTGTGTCTGCCCTGTACGGAGCACATGTCAGATGTCTGGTAACTAGTCTCTATAATCGGATATACATGACCTTGTCATAATATCCCGATAGCTGCAGCATTTATGAGAACAAGTTCCGTATCCTACGTGACCATCATCTCCATATGACTGGAGTGATACTTCCGTCTTGACATCACACCCAATACACTACGATTCTCGATATACCCAGAAGAGGCGTACACAGAAACCGGTTAAAGCTCTGGACGACCAAAACCAAAGTATATTGACTGTCTCAAGTATTAGCGGTGCAAGTCTCAGGTTAAAACCAAATACACCTACCCTGATTTCGGACTTACATAGACACATAGTCATACTACCAATGGAATTCCGAGGGGGTCTATCCAGAGCGAAGCTGTTTCCCATACCATCGGTAAAACAAAACCTCCTATTACACTTGCATGAGTATCCTATACCCAAATATATGAGAACTATGCCGTTATGCCCTCACAATGCGCACAAGTGTAATACTAGTCTTTTACGCATTTATCGATGTCCAATCTCGATAATACTCTGACTAGGGATATTTAATGATTTATCCTTCGTGGACTGATACTGTCTCATATCATTCTCAATCCAGGAACAAATCATAGGGACCTCCTATCATTTATATATCTTGGTGATCTAATCACAAATGATAAGAGAGCAATCTCCTTTGTCACATAGTTAATTTGTACAACAACACCATGATCTGTACAAATAGTGATGCTATGGGTCATAATTGTCCAACAATTTGACATTATGTTCTCAGATGAGCTTGCCATTTTTCGTTTGAGAAATTAGGAAGAAAAATAAGAAAATTGACCAATTACGAATGATAATAACTAATTGAATTGAGATTGAGAATAAGATAATTGTATGAATTATTGAGAATAAGATAATTGTATGAATTGAGATTGAGAATAAGAGAATTATAGGAAATGAGAGAGTTGATAATTTGGTGTGTTGAAATAATGAAAAATGAATCTTATTTATAGAGTTTTAGAATTTTTTTGATACCAAAAATGCCCCTAAATATAACCGTTTTATTACCGTTATTAGGGATATATTAGTAATTTAGATTTTATTTTATAATTTTTAATAAAAAAAACAATTTTTTTATTTGGGCAGAGAGCCAAGGGGGCAGGTTTTTTATTTTTATTTTTATTTTTTTTAAACGGTTCCAACCGGAACCGAAACAGTTCCGGTTGGAACTATAGAACCGGTGGAACAAGGTTCCACCGGTTCCGACCGGTTCGAGTTGGGGTCAAACCCCAACCAAACCGGTCGGCCACGGTTCCGGTTCCGGAATCGAAACCGGAACCGGTTGGAACCGGAACTCCGGTTACAACCGGTTCAGTTCCGGTTCCGAATCGGAACCGTGGCCGGGTCTAGCTGGAGCACCAAGAAACACCACTCTTATGAGAGACTCGTGAAATCCCCAAAATACCCCTATATGAGGAGGAAATGCCTAATTATAAAAGGCTAGTTGTCTGATTGGATCCAAGACACCCTCAGAGCACTCTACTATAAAAGAATAAGTCAAAGCAAGGTAATAAAACCCTGACAAACTCTTTCTAAAAAATAAATGTAAAGAGCAATGATACATTCACACACTTTTCCCGAAATTTTTACAAACTCCCTTACTGTAGCTATAGTGATCTACAGTAAATCACTGTAGCTACAGTGAGACAGTTTGTAAAAATTTAGTGAAAAGTGTGTGTGAGTGTATCATTTTTGAAATGCAAATGAAGGACATCTAGTTCTCAATATCTAAAAAACTTACATGGGAATCCATGGCAATTAACGATTTTCATCGTAGAAATGTCATTTATCTTAAAATCGTACAAACATTGACTTGACTGTCTAAATATTATCGTCGAACACCCCTCTGATGCCGCCTCTAATATGTTTTCTCTGGGGAAGGGTATACATACATTGTTGTAGTTTGGTTCCTTTAGGACAGACTATCAACCAGAATCAGGTAACAACAGTTGGTGCCCTTGTGGGGAGCGAGCAAAAAGCTTGACTCTGAAAAGCTCTAAGCAAAGAAAGGATATTGCTTTCTAGGAGAAAAATCGTTCTGCATGGAATCAGTGGTATCTACCACGTAGAGCAACACACTAAAAATAATGGAAAAAAGGTTCAACTTGAACCTTAGGAAACACAACAACAAACAATAGTTGACTAAAAACCCCAAGAGAATGGGAAATGCAAGGCCAAATATCGTCAGAAAAAATAAAAATGATATACTCACATACACTTTTACTTAAAATTTTACAAACTCTCTCACTGTAACTACAATGAGAGAATTTGTAAAATTTTAAGTAAAAGTGTGTGTGAGTGTATCATTATTCCAGAAAAAAATCCATAACCTAGAAGGAATGAGAGGGAATGACATTTTACATTAGAACGTCCACCAGGTGCATAAATACCTAGTCATCAGCCCTAACAGGCCACACCCTGAGGGAACGACCAGCCGTCAGGTGATCGGATCTATTCATAGTGAGATTCCCCTTGATAAACTCAATGCGGAAGCCGCGAACCCTAATGATGATGTCAAAGTGCTTGATGATGGTGGAATTAGCTCTTTAGCTACAAGTCATTCTAGAGGTGGATGGGAAAGGAACCCAAGAAGGGAAACTTATACATATTTGAGAGAAAAGTTAAATGAAAGGATAGGAGAAGAGGAAGCACATGCAAATGACCAGCTCTGGAAGCAAGACTTACCACAAGCTATCATCCAGCTAGAATGGGAGCTTAAGAAACAGAAAAGGGGAAAGGAGGCTGCCAAGAAAAAAACACTTTCTTGAGCTTGCTAACTCGTTCCCATGCTATATCTCACAAGCTATATTTCTTAGGAATTTCACCATGTTGCAGATTCCCACTATGACAAGAGGACTGACCCGGTTAGAGATAAAAAAATATGGATCCGCATCCGTGTGGATTCAGATCTAGATCTGCATTAAATTTTATGAATTTGAATTTGTAAGAAATAAGTAGATCTGGATACGGGTATTATTAATATTGATTCTCAAATATTCGGATTCGTAACAAATCCATATTTTTATTTTTTTCAAATATTCGGATTCGAATATGCTTGCCATCCCTAGACCCATTAGAACACTTGGATCTGTATGAAGACTATCTGACTATAAAATGACCCTCCCATAAGCACTACACTACCTTTTTCTGCACATTGTAAGGGAGCGACGAAAGCATGATACACGAGCCGTAAGCTAAAAAAATGTCCTTTTGCGTTCAATTCTAAAAAGACTTTCTATCCTAGTTCAAATATGCAAGAAACATTAGAAAGGGTTCACAAATTTGAGTTGTGTAATCCAAGGGAACCAAGAGAGTTTGGAAAGGTATGTGTATCTATTTAATGATAAAGTTCTATAGAGCAGCCTATATAGAGAGGGCATGACTCTAGAAATATTTTTGAAAAATTAAAAAGAAGAAAAGACATTCCAAAGGTTTATCAAGAGTGACCTCCAGATCTATCATGAAGCGTACCAGAGGGCCATTAAATTTATAGATATTAAGGAGAATTGTGATCTGAAGAAGTAGGAAAGAAACAAGGCCCTTTGGGTAACGCCACAGGGAAAGGAAGTGGTAATATGTTTCTAACTACCACATCGGGGGAACACACTATATGCCTCTATATCAGCGTAAAGGCCCTCTAGACGAATGGACTACTTCATCTCTCACTTCAATAAGTATAATAAGCTCAAAACAACCCCAAAGTATATTGTCTACTAGACTAAGACACAAAGAAATACTCCGAGACTTGATTCCACTTAGGAGAAGCTCAAAATACTCTGAGATCTACTAAGATTGGGGGCACATCATAACAAAATATTTTTAGATGAAAGAAGAAATACAATAATTGATCGCCTATGGATAACAGAAGAAACAACCTATGACCCTTTAGAAAGGAAGGAAGCACCCCCAATAAGGGGAGTAGATGTAAATGTGATTGTAGACCTGCCCTTATTGGAGCATCCAACTTAGCAATAAAGGGGTATGCTAGAGGGGCAATTAAGGAGATTTCCTCAGGCGAGTGTGCCTTGCCAAACAAGAAGCACCCATCAGCTAACCCATAGCATCCATTCTCTATCATATTTACAGGAAAAAAAAAAAAAAAAGGATAAAAAGAGCATACCTAGTAATCACCATGGTTTCTTCTGAAAACTTAGCCTGAGAAATGGTCACATAGGGAGGTCTTTGGGTATTATTTTTTAGGATGCTTGGATCAGGATGAGCATCAAGTTACCCAAGTTAAACAGTGAGGAACCTAATCATAAGGTTCGCATGGGAGGTAGTGATACCCAAATGCATCCTCACCATTTCTATTACATTTGAGCAAGGAAGGCACAATTTCATGCACATGATCAACTTCCTAGTGATTGACAAGGAAAACTCCTACAATATGATCATAGGTCATCCCTTTCTAATCGCCTATCAAGCTGTGGTTTCCAAGCATCATATAGCACCCCGGTTAGTCATGACATATCCAGTACAGTAATTTATCATACATGACATGTGGTTACTCATATAATCATGTGTTATTAAGTTAGATAGCTTAGAAATCCCGACCAGAGATTCGGGATAAAGTTTCAGTGCCAGAACTTTCTTTGTTAGCTAACTAAGTCACTGGTAATATTCGGTATTGTGATCGTAACCTTTGCTCCTGATGTCCAATATTAGTGATCTTTATATGGTTGGAAAGCTTAGACCAAGACCTACAACTTTCATGTTGATCATTTTCCCAAATTTTGACTAGACCTAAGTAAAAAATGCATGTGTTTATCGAGTTAACATTAACTTTTAGGACTGCCTTTAAAATCTTGACATGTGACATTATTTTAACCACTTTTCATTACAAAAATCAACTCCTATGTTATAAATACCTTGCACTATTCATCACCTCCTTCTTTTCTTCATAAAAAAATTATTTTCTCTTAAAATCCCTTCACCTCTCACGTTTTTTCGAACGAGAATAATGATGATTTCAAGGTTATTCTCATATATGTAAGCTTCTATTCCTCTTTCCTTCTTCTAATTTTGAGTTCAAGCATGTATTTTATTTTTCCCCAATTCATTCATGATGAACCCTAGAATTCAATTAGTGTCTTTTAGCCTTGATTAAGTTACTAGCATTTATTTTCATGCATTTCATGATATTATGCACATGGATTAGTCTTATTTTGTCATGAATGCACAAGTTGGACTTATGAGCCATGTTGGTTGAATATACTAGGCTGTGTGGAGGGTTAATGTTTTGAGTTTTGATGATGATTGACGATGGTTCATGCTTAGGATAATGTTATGGCATGAGTTGTGTTAGATTTAAGTAGGAAACTTCAAAGTTGTATTTCTTTGTGTGTTGGCCGAACCTTTGGTAATGAAGGGGGTGTGAGTTTTTTATTTTATTTTATTTGCACGCTGGCATGATATGTATTGTGTATTACTTTGTTGAGTTATGTATTAGATGAGTTAAATTGGTAGTTATGATTTTGAGATGCTTGAAGCCTCATTAGAGTGAGGCTTGGCCGAGTGGCATGTATGTATGTGTGTGGCATGGTGATGAACATGAAAATGGGTCATGTGATGAGGATACACATGTGTGTGTGTGTCCGAATGGTGTATGGTCATGTGTGGATAGAATGGTTGATAGGTATTTTGGACATTTCATGCGACTAAAAGGTTATGTCGAAATTTCTTCTTTAAGCACGTCATGAGAATGTCATGTCATGAGCATTTCACGTCGTGTGCATTAGGTGTAGGAGACGACTTTACTTAGCGCAGCAGAAGTTGCTTGTGGTGGCACCGGGTCCGGTATAGATCTTTAAAATTTTCTTTGCCTTCTCCATTTGTTGTAGTAGCCGAAATCAATCATTTAGTTGTCCAACACTTGGATCAACCACTCGATCTTTCGAACTATGACTCGAAACCAACAAACCGAAGTGTGGGCTTCACTCACAAAGATTAAACTCTAAACGATTTAGAGAATCAAGATGTCACAATTGGTGTTTGGCTTTAGGAATTTGAAACACTCTCACAACACTTGTGAATGTTTGAACTCTCTCTATTTTCTCTCAAATCTTTCTCACAATAATTGTGTGAATGTTTGCAAAAATATTAACCTTAGGAAGTGAGAGAAATGGTAGAGATTATACTCTATTACACAAGCCAACTAACCTTGTCATTAAGCATCTAATGCTTTCTTGCAATGGCCAACACAAAAATATGAATGCCATACCAAAGCATAAGAAATGATAAGTTAAAGACAATGACTTTGTCATTAAGCATCTAATGTTTTCTTTCAATGGCAAACACATAAATGTGGAGGCCATACCAAAACATAAAATGCATTAGCTAATGACAAATATATTAGGTGTATACATGCCACCTAATATACATAATTGCTTGGATGACATGGTAAGCCATATGGCTTTGTCTCCAATGGTAAATAAAAATCAATATCTTAATAATGATTTATTTACCTTCAATTATGTTGTAGTAATTATCTCATAATTATTACTAACTTGATTATCTCATAATCAATACTTGATTATCTCATAATCAATACTTGATTATCTCATAATCAAAGAATTCTAGAAAACATTAAGTTAAACTAATTTAACATAGTTTTCATTTGTGACAATAAATATTATTAACCTCATTAATAATATACAATATAAAGTGAGCATATAATTAGATAATCTAATTATATTAGGTTTGCTACAGTTAATTGAGCTAGCATGGGGACCAAATGGACATATGGTTCCGAGCTCTAATAATTCCGAAATATTAATTAAACTCTTTAATCAAATATTACGAATTATTAACTCTGCATTATTCCACTAAAAAATCGAAGTTGAACTCTCGTTCCCGTAGATGGATAAAATAAAATCGAACAACTTCGGTGTCCATCGATATAGTCATTACATATGGATATAGCCCTTCATGAATATCTCATAAATATAGCCGGTTCAAAAGTCCGTTAAAACCCCTCTAAATATTTTGTCTCTTAAGCATCATTGATTCTATAATGAAAAATTAATTCATAACAATTAAGAATATAAACTTTCTATTCGTAATAGAAAAGTTGAGCGCTCAAATTGTTCAAGACCCGAATCAACTCTTAAAAAAATATTCTTCTGCTTCTCATAAGAATGAGTGAATTTCATATCTATGTAAAACGTTCTCAGCTACACACCAAACTATATCCCTAAAATACGTAGTTTTTGGCCGGGAATGCAATACCAACCTCACCATAGTAAATCAAAGGATATAGCCTGTCATGTAGGAGTTCGTAGTACACTTAGGATTAAGATCGAATCCATATATGACCATCTATTAGATAAAATGAATTTCTTCGATTAACGGATATTAAAAGAAATTCATATTTATCTGAGTCCAGTCCTATATGATCTCATCATACAAGGTGCCTCCATTCCCATGTCACTACATGAACGATCCCGGATCAAGGTCGTCATACAAGTATAGAATGGACCGCAACTATAGATAAACCACAAACAAAGTACCATATTTTTTTGCTCTCTATGGACTATTTAGATTTCTAACTCCAGACTTAAATCCTCTTGTGCATCAAACATACACTAAGTTTGAAGGTACAAGAGTAATCAAGGTAAACAAGACAATTGGACAATATGCGATATAAATCAAACTTTTGATAAAATGAATAATGCATTTATTATTATTACAATAATCAATTCCT
Source organism: Zanthoxylum bungeanum (assembly GCA_019454045.1). Taxonomy (NCBI): domain Eukaryota; kingdom Viridiplantae; phylum Streptophyta; class Magnoliopsida; order Sapindales; family Rutaceae; genus Zanthoxylum; species Zanthoxylum bungeanum. The sequence continues at coordinate 76,623 of SKCR01021736.1, read as the reverse complement.
TTTACAATACATGAAGCTTTAGGACATAAATTCCAACAAACTCTCACCTGGACTAGAGCAAATGAGACATGTCATGTATTCCTAAACCCTTTAGGTGACCTTCAAACACTTTAGTCGATAAGGTATTTGTAAACGGATCAGCCAGGTTGTCTGCGGATGGAATCTGTGTGATAACGACATCTCCTCTCTGCACTATCTCCCTGATGAGGTGATATTTCCTCTCAATATACTTACCCCTCTTATGGCTTCTCGGTTCTTTGGAGTTCGCCACTGCACCACTATTATCACAATAAAGTGTGAGTGGTTTATCCATATCTGGAACAACTTCCAGATCTGCCAAGAACTTACGGAGCCAGACTGCTTCCTTAGCTGCTTCACAAGCTGCTACATATTCAGCCTCTATAGTGGGGTCAGTAATACAAGATTGTTTTATGCTCCTCTATACTATAGCCCCACCACCTAAGGGGAACACTAATCCAAATGTTGATTTCCTAGAATCGACATCCGTCTGAAAATCAAAGCATGTATATCCTCTCAGAATCATATCCTGACTTGTATATACAAGCATATAATTTCTCATTCTCTGAAGATACTTGAGAATATGTTTCACCGCCACCCAATGATCTAATCCTGGGTTGGATTGAAACATACTGACTACTCCCACTGCAAAACAGATGTCCCATCTCGTGCATAACATATCATACATAAGACTTCCAACTGCTGAAGCATATTGTATATGTCTCATTTCCTCAACTCCTTAAGGTGTTTTAGGAGACTGTTCCTTAGATAAATGAATTCCATGCTTGAAAGTTAAATTACTTTTCTTTGAATTCTGCATACCAAATCGCATAAGAATCTTGTCAATATAGGTTGCTTGAGACATTGCTAATAGTCATTTCTTGCGATCCCGAATGATCTGGATCCCAAGTACATAACTTGTCTCTCCTAAATCTTTCATTTGGAATTGGTTAGCTAGCCAGATTTTCACGTCCGATAATATCTTTACATCATTCCCAATGAGTAAAATATTATCGACGTATAACACAAGGAAAACCATCTTACCATCAATGATGCGCTTGTAGACACAAGGCTCATCGATGTTCTGCTCAAAGTTATAAGACTTGATCATAGTATCAAACCTTATGTTCCAAGATCTAGATGCTTGCTTGAGTCCATAAATGGACCTTTGCAACTTTCAAACTTTTTGGTTTTAACCTTGGGTAATGAACCCCTCTGGTTGTACCATGTAGAACTCTCATCAAGATTGCCATTCAAGAATGTAGTCTTGACGTCCATTTGCCAAATCTCATAGTTATAATATGCGGAAATGGAAAGAAGAATCCTGATGGACTTCATAGTCAACTCTCTTTTTCTGGGTATAACCCTTTGCCACTAGCCTAGTCTTGAAAGTCTGTACTTTCCCATCTATTTCTCTTTTTCTCTTATAGATCCACTTGCAACCTATGAGTTTTACCTCATCAGGTTGGTCTACAAGTTCCCAGACTAAGTTAGAGTACATAGATTCCATCTCGAGGTTCATGGCTTTGAGCCATTCCTCTTTTCAGTGTCTTCTATTGCACTATGATAGGTCAATAGATCATCTATACCATCACAAGATGCAACAACTTGCACCTCACCATTTGCTAGATAATGTTCAGGTTGTCTCACAACCCTCCCACTACGTCTAGGTGGTATGGTATCCTGATAAACTTGTATCTGACTTTCAGATGTAGAAGGTGTAATGTCTTTGTCAACATTTGACAATGGTGTATTGGTCGTACCAGCAAGTAACTCCTCAAGCAACACCTTACTTCGATGTTTGAACTCTCTCATATAGTCCTCCTCAAGAAATGTAGCATTTGTCGACACAAATACTTTATTATCTTCGGGACTATAAAAGAATCCACCCCTAGTTTCCTTAGGATAGCCTACAAATAGGCACACATGTGAACGTGGTTCCAACTTAGTAGTCTTATTCTTTAGCACATGTTTCGGACACCTCATATGCGGAAATGTCACAAACTAGTTTTACGACCATTCCACAACTCTAAGGGAGTATTGGAAATAGACTTAGAAGGAACTATATTCAGGATATACATTACAGTTTGCAATGCATACCCCCAGAATGAACTATGTAGAGTGCTATAAATAAACATTGATCTCATCATGTCTATTAGGGTCCGATTTCTCCTTTCTACAACACCATTTTGTTGTTGTGTTCCAGGTGCTGTGAGCTGTGAAATAATTCCATGCTCAACTAAGAATTCTTCAAAATCTCTATCAAGGTATTCTCCTCCATGATCTGATCGTAGAATTTTGATGCTTTTACCTAGCTGGTTCTCAACCTCAGCACGATACTCCTTAAACTTTTCAAATGTATCTGACTTGTTCTGCATTAGGTAAACATACCCATATCTGGAATAATCGTCAATGAAAGTGACGAAGTATTCAAAATCACATTGGGCTTTTACATTCATCGGTCCGCAAATGTCTGAATGTATTAGCGCAAATATTTCTTTGGCTCTTATCCCTTTTCCAGTAAAAATTCTCTTGGTCATTTTACCTTCTGGACATGATTCACAAATAGGAATAGTACCGAGTTTTAACGGATTTAAAACTCCGTTCTTAATTAGTTTATCTATCTGGTCAAGGTTAATGTGACCAAGTCTAAAGTGCCATAAATATGTATCGTCATGAGAAATCTTTTGCCGTTTAGTTTTAGATCTTTCAATCTTAAATATTTCAGTATTAGGCAGTGATTCATGCATTAATGGCCTTAATACATATAGGTTATTTTCAGAGTTTCCCGTACATATATTTAATCCATTTCTGCTAATAATAACTGACTTATTATTAAACGAAATAGAAAAACCACATTCCATAATTTTTGTTACAGAAATCAAATTCCTACGAAAATTAGGAATAAATAGCACATCATTCAAACATAAATAAATTTTTTTAAAAATTAAATTTGAAACTCCCACTGCTTTTGCTGAAACAGTGATGAGTGGTAAATGTATCAGTATGTATTTCCCACTCATTTGCAGTGTTCTAAAATGCGCTAGGCGCTAGTCGGGCGGCGACCCAGCGCCTAGCGCCTAGAGCGCCTAGGCGGGGCCTAGGCAGGGCCTAGACAATTAGTCGGCAGACAGTTAAAAATATAATATTTTCCAACATCATAATTCATAAATAATCCAAATCATATAAATTCAAACAAAATGTAATAAACATAAAACCATTAATCAAACTCAATCAACCACATAATGATATAAAATATCATTTAATTAAGTTCATGTTCATCATCCTATAACAAAGTTGAACTACACTAAATATCTAATTCTTCATCTAATTCGAACTCATCATCTTGAAGTTCTTCATCAGAATCAAAATCATTTTCATCAAGTTCTCTGTATTCAACATTTCTGGCACTTTTTCGAGGTTGTAATATGTCATCAGCCCCAGATGCTTCTCCAACCATCCTCCAAGTAAGCCCTGAACCGGGCTCTACTTCTTCATCATCACCAGAGTGAGAGTCACCACCCTCAACGATCCATCCTTGTGCATTAGTGGCATCTTTGGCTTCTAATACATCAACTTTCAAATCCTTCTCCATTTTGCGCTTGTTCTTCAACTTGGCATTAAAGGAAACATAGACAAGATTGTTTAATCGATTCACATCTAGTCTATTCCTTTTCTTCGTGTGAATCTACATAAACAATTTAAATAAATCAATTAATATTAATAATTACAAAATAAAATAATCAAAATTTAGCTAATGTTAAATATTTACCCCCTCAAAAGTGCTCCAATTTCGTTCACACCCGGATGAACTAGTGGTTAATGACAATATCCTTTTTTCCATTTTTACCAAATTCGTTGTATGATGTCCATATGTACGCCACCATGAAACTACAAATGAACATAAATAGTTTGAATGAAATATAAGATTTTTTTATATATTTTGCAAAATAATTCAAATGAAGACTTTGTTTTTACCTGGATTAAAAACATCAATCGATACCCGACATGCTTTTACCCCCATTTCTTTACCAAAAGCTTCTTCTTTTGCCTTGTATGAAGCCAACTCCTCATTTATCACCTTACTCTGCATGTCGATGTCATTGGGGAAGAAAGCCTCCACAACCGTAAATACTGCATCCATTACTTTCACATCGTACTCGATACTTGAATCCTTATAGTAATAGTAAGGATTTAAAAGATAAGAAACACAATGTAATGGAGTATCAAGCCGCCCTTCAATTTTACTATCAATAATCTCCAAGATTGGCCGATAATTACTCTCAATATTGTTCAATGCATCATTGATCTCTTCTTTTGCAATCTTTAGCTCTCCATAAACAAACCCCATGGATGGCTTTCTATCCCCATCAACTAATCTAAGCACTCTCACCAAAGGTGCAAACACCTTCAAACATTGGGTCACCCCATTCCAAAAAGAGATACTCATCACCGTGGCAAATGCAGCTTTCCCTTTAGCTTGCTTCGACCATATGCACTCATCCCATTCCGCGCTAGCAAACATGGTTCGCAAACTTTCTTTTTTCTCGATCAAACTTTGTAAGGATAAGAAAGCTGAAGCAAACCTAGTTACTCCCGGTCTGACTATGTCCCTCTGTTTTGTAAACGATCTCATCATGGACAAAGTCTTGTGATGGGCATACACGAAAATGGTGAAAGCCTTGGCACTATCAATGGTTTTCTTGTATCTCGGCAATTTCCCAATACTTTCAAGCATTAGGTTGATGGTGTGAGTAGCACATGAACTCCAAAAAATATTTGGCATCTTCGCCTTCAACAACTTTGCCGCGGCCATATTGTTCGAGGCATTGTCTGTTACAACTTGAACCACATTTTCCGCCCCCACTTGTTCAATGCCCGTCATCACATACTCATAAATGTGCTCCGCAGTATGCGCCACATCAGAACTTTCCTTGGAAGAAAGAAAAGTGGTGCCTATTGTGCAATTAATACACAAATTCATAATGCTTCTCCTTTTCCTATCACTCCAAGCATCTGTCATGATAGAACACCCGTTCTCCATCCACTCCTTCTCATGTAGTTTCAGGAAATCTTTAACACTTGCAACTTCCTCTTTCAACAATGGTTCCCTAAACTCATATTGGCTAGGACCTCTGAAACCTGGTCCAAATTGACCAACTGCTTCCATCATCGTTATCCAACTGTCATTGTCAATAGCATTGAAAGGAATACCGGATTCATACACCCACTTTGCAACAAATCGCTTCACATTATGTGTCTTCTCTTTAAATAACGCTTCATTAATATTTTGTTGCCTCATTGTTTTACCATCACTAGTTGAAGAATCAGGAGGGGTTGCCACTGTCCACCTAGCTAAAGGGCCGCGATGTCGTGGGGGTCTTGAATCTAACCCTTCTTCTATTTCACGAATTTCTTATTCTTCTCCATCGCCCCCAATATTAACTTCTTGTCTTATCTCACTAACATGTCTGTCTTTTCTTTTCTTTTTATTCTTTGCCTCCAAAATGGCTTGTCTACACTTCTCTTGATCTTCTTTACTGGACTTTGGACACTTTGCAACATTCCCCGATATATGCCCAATATGTTCTTTCATTATATAAACTCCTCCTGAAAAAATTTTAGAACACAACTTGCATTTCACTTTATCCAAATTATTCGGATCCACTAAAGCCCCATACTCCCATCCAACATCATTTGAATTCCGTTTAAGAACGGGACTACTCTCCGAATTAGAAGCCGCGGAAGAAGAAGCCATGTCTTATCCTATATAGTATAAATCAATTAATTTAATAAGCATTAATAATTATTAACGTCAACAATGGTTTCAAAAAAAAGAATAAAAAAGAGGTCCAATTAATATGCACAAATACAATTAACAATTAATTAATAATTTAAAGTAACTAGTCTAACTACTAATATTAATAACTTACACACAAACACACCAGTATTCCAGTTTAAGTTGCATGTTTAGGCTCAAAAGTAGAATGCAGCTATACCTTAGCACCATAAACAGACAATATGAAAATGAACCAAAAAACAAAAAAAAACAAAAAAAACAAAAAACAAACAGAAACCAGAAACATGGAGAAATCCATGGGCTATTTCTATTGAACAAACATGGACAAACAAACACAAACAAACAGAAACATGGGTATTCAAGTTTCTATGTCAATATAATCACTTAAATTTCAAATTCATTGTCATTTCAAAAACGTGATAATAATTACATAGCCTCTTAACATTCATTTCATAACTATGTAATTAATTTTTAATTATTAACAAATAATAAATCAAAAAGAAAATTAAAATCGATTTTAGGTCAAATTAATCCAAGAATTATAATTACTACATACCAAACCTAGAAAAGAAACATTGGTTAGTGGAGAAAAACACTGATTATTTCTATTGAAATTAAAAAAAAAAAAGTTAAATACCTTGAAAAGAAATGAAAGAAGAAACGCACGCAGAACGGCAGAAGAGAAGATGAAGGAAAGAAGAAAGGCACGCAGAAGAGAGAGGCAGAGGACTGGAGAAAAAAAGGCTTTTTTTTAATATACACACGTAAAACGACGTCGTTTTGGCTGTTTATTTAAACGGCCAAAACGGCGTCGTTTTAGCCGTTTGAATAAGACCAAAACGTCGTCGTTTTGGTAAAAAAAAAATATATACAGCGCCGATACACGGCCGATTAGTGGCCGTGTATCGGCGCCTACGCGGCCGATTGGCGGCAAAATCGGCGCCTAGGCGTCGATTTCACGCCGACCAGCCGACCGCGCGATTACCACCACCGATTTGGTGGTAATCGCGGCGGCTTATGCCAGATTAGCGAAAACGCGCCGCCTAGGCGGCCCGTTTTCGAACACTGCTCATTTGACCTAATATTTTGTATAGATTCTTGATTTTTGTGAATATTTTGATGTGTTTTGTGTTATTTTGAAGTTAAATAAAGTTTCAGGACATTCTGGAGGAGATTTGGGGCCAAAACAGTGAAAAAGGACAACAAAGGGCAAAAATGTCATTCGGCGCGTCGCGACCCCTAACGTGCGCCGACCTATGCTAACTTGTGTCGCTTCATGCTAAAATATGCCGTGCGACGTGTCAAAATCTGAGAAGTCTGCTAACATGCACCGGATGCTAATGTTCGTCTGCCACGTGTCAATATCAGAGGAGATATGCTAATGTGCACCATGCCACGTGTCATCATCCTATGGTGATGACAATCGCCATCGCCACGTGTTGCCAATGTGTCATCCACGTGTCAGCCATATAGATGTCCATATCAGTAACATGCCAAGTCAATGTGCCACGTCATCGCCACAATTGCCACATCAGTATAATCATTCAGCTCTCATCCGCCTCTGCCACGTGTCACCTTATCACCTTATCCTTTTGCCACGTATCGAACTCTCCGCAAGCCACACCATAAATCGCGCACGTCGCGTCGCGTAAGGAGTTCACGTCGCGACGCGCAGGGCCTATCAATGCCTATAAATTCAGCTCGAAATTTCAGTTTTAGATGTACCTTCCTCTCTGTAATTCTCTGAATAAATAAAGAGTTTGTATCTAGTTTTATTTTAATTTCAGTTTTGTAATTAATTTTAGTTACTTTCTGTAATAATAATTTACTTTCTTTACTTTTTCAGTTTTTACTATTCAGCAATGAGGAGGTAATTTCCCCCTGCCAGAGAGAATGGTAAAACTTTTATTACTGCTATTTAGATTAATCTCCCTTAATTATAATATATTCATTATTTAAAATTTGACTTAACAAGGATACCGCTATATTGGTCGGTTGGTAATCAATTATAAACTTATTTTAACCTGACTAAGCATGTATACCGCCTGATTGGTTGGTTGGTAATTACCGCCTATATGGCTGGTTTATGGACAAATAATGATACCGCATTTATGGTCGGTTTGACTTAATTTGACTTAATCAAGTTACCACCTATATGGCTGGTTGGTAATATCACACAAGTTAATATATTATATTAATGGAGATATCTAAAATAGTAGTGATAAAATTAGATCCTCTAGCCCTAGCATTTTCTTTAATTGTATTTTTCTTTATTTACTTTCCAGCATTTTACTTTTCAATATTTTACTTTATGTCTTTTATTTTTAAGTTGTTACTAGCCCTAGTTATGTGTTGTAACTAAGTTAGTTATCTAGGGTTGTGATGAAATCCAATATCGCCGGTTTATAAGGGGTTAAATTACAGTTTGGGTAATATAAATGTTTATTTATTGAGCCTAAATCCTAATGCTTTTTATTAACTGGCCATTAATAAAATTGAACTGGTAAACTTAAAATGAATTTGGAAAAGATATTTTAGGTTAAAGGCCTTAGACTCAATAGCCCACGATCTTCCTTGAGGATAGATAATCCTTTAATAGATTTCCTTACAGGATAGGAATATACCTGTTAGGCGGGGGTAACCATAATTGGAACTTAATCTTAATGAATTCAGGTAACTTGGTTGACATATGAATATGATTAATTAGGTTACATTGGGTATTTGTATTTGACCATCGGAAGAGGCTTTTACATATTTCATGTTCGAGGTTAATAAACCAATATATTATACAAACGTAAAATAACCATTTCATCTTTAAAATGATATTGGAAGAAATCACAACCCTGGATAGTTTTATGAATTTTAATTTTCCTCAACGTACTTTCGCGCAATTTCATTTACTTGTTTTCAGTTTAAAGTCATCACTTAGTCAATCAATCAATCTGTTAGATACTAGTAATCATTTTGCCTCATAAAAATTAATAGCTTAGGTTTTAAGTCCTCGTGGGATCGATACTTTTTATACCACTTGAACGATATGTGCGCTTGCGTTTTACGCGTGTGATTTCGCACCGGTCAAGTTTTTGGCGCCGTTGTCGGGGACTTATTTATCTTTCACTATTAGTTTTGGGGTTAGATACGTTACTTGTATCTAATTTCTCTTTACTTATTATTTTTGTTTTCTTGTGTTTCAGGTTCTCAGACACTACATGAGATGAACTAGAAGCTTTGAACTCCGATCGTTTGACCCAGAAATTGAAAGAACCATCATACAGTTGACAAGAGAAAGGCGAGAAGGCCAAGAAGAAATTGTTAACATGGAACCTAAACCTTTAGAAGTTGCACCACCAATTCTCATTCGAGATAGAACCATTCCGGTGGTTGACGGCTTCATTTCCTGTATTGTACTTCCTCCCTTACCAGCAAATGAGTGTGACATCAAAACATGCATTTAGATGATTCAGCAGTCAGTGCAGTTTGGTGGGAATGCAACTGAAGATCCTAATACCCATATCAGCAACTTTCTGGAAGTTTGCGGCACTTTCAATTACAACCGAGGAGTTGAAGAAGCAATGAGACTGCAGGTTTTTCCATATTCTTTGAAAGACAGAGCAAAATCTTGGCTACATTCACTACCAGCTGGTTCCATTACAACATGGAACACTCTAGCTACCAAAATCCTTGCAAAGTATTTTCCACCAGCCAGAACAGCAAAACTAAGGAATGACATCACATCCTTTGTACAACTTGACTCGGAAACTCTCTACGAAGCTTGGGAAATGTACAAAGATTTGATCTGGAAATGTCCTCACCATGAGATTTCAAAATGGCTTCAAGTCCAAACCTTCTATAATGGACTTTCTGGACTGATGAGAACCACAATTGATGCTGCTGCTGGAGGAGCTTTGATGGAAAAATGTGAAGATCAAGCCTGGGACTTAATCGAAGAAATGGCTAAAAACAATTCCTTGTGGCCAACAGAAAGAAGCATGATTCAAAGAATTGCTGGAATTTATGAAGTTGGAGCCAACACAGCAGTTAATGCCAAGCTAGATCAGATATGCAAATTTATGGAGACTCTCGTTATGCAAGGAAATATTGGATCCACAAGTTCACCATATGGAGGAGCACCAGAACCAAACCAACTTGAAGAGAGGTGAATTTTGTCAACAATTTCAAAAGACAGAGGAACAATCCATATTCCAACACCTACAACCCAAGGTGGAGGAATCATCCTAATTTCTCATGGAGCAACAATTTAAGGCAAAAGAACTATCCACCACCCGGATTCCAACAGCAACATAACAAAGGCCGGGAGCAGGAAAATGAACCAGGAATAGCGGAAGTGCTGACTCAGTTAAAAAAATATGATGCTGTGTTTCAGAGCCAATCTGCCTCTATTAAAGCACTGGAGAATCAAATTGGACAACTGGCCAATGCTCAGAGTTACAGACCGCTAGGTACCCTTCTAGCAACACAGAGCCAAATCCAAGAAACATGGGGTAGGAGCAATGTCATGCCATCATTTTAAAAAGTGATACTGAAATCAACAAAGATGTTGGAATCAATGCAACAATTGAAGATGTTCCAAAAGAAGCAGAGTAACAGATGAAGAAAAAAGAAGCAAAGAAAAAGTACCAGAAAGAATCACTCTACCTCCACCTTTTCCAAAGCGACTTCAGAAAAACAAACATGACAAACAGTTTGCTCGTTTCTTGGAGGTTTTCAAAAAACTGCACATCAACATTCCATTTTCAGAAGTGTTGGAACAAATGCCCAGCTATGTTAAATTCATGAAAGACATTCTTTCACGAAAACGGATATTGAGAGATTACGAGACAATAGCATTATCAGAAGAATGCAGCACCATCATTCAGAGGAAACTTCCCCCGAAGTTGAAAGATCCTGGCAGTTTCACCATTCCTTGCATCATAGGAGAACATAACTTCGGTAGGGCTTTGTGTGATATATGTGCGAGTGTTAACTTGATGCCTTTTTCTATTTTCAAGAAATTACAGATTGGAGAAACAATGCCCACATCAGTCTCTTTGCAACTTGCTAATAGAACGCTCGTATTTCCGAGAGATGTAATTGAGGATATGCTGGTCAAAGTTGACAAATTCATTTTCCCAGCAGATTTTATTGTCCTTGATATAGAGGAAGACGAAGACGTGCCGATCATACTCGGGAGACCATTTTTTTCTACAGATCGAACCATAATTGATGTACAAAAAGTAGAACTAACCATGAAGGTACATGACCAAGAAGTAAAATTCAATGTTTTCAAAGCCATGGAATTCCCTGATGACGAAAAGAAGGAGGAATGTTTCAGACTTGATGTGATACATAGTACCATCCAAAACTCCAATGCAATGCAAAGTTCTACTGACAAACTGTCAGTGGAGCCTGAAGATAAAACGTTTTGTGTACTAAAGAAGCCTATTCTTGCACTACAAGCAATATAAGAGAAACAGTTTCACCAGCTCAACAAATTGGAGGAATTTCACATACAGCCTTTTAAGAATGCCAAATTGTACAAAGAAAAGGCCAAGAAGAAACATGATGAGAAGTTAGTGCGCATACCACTAGAACCAGGGCTGAGGGTACTGTTAAACTAATAAAGGGTGAAACTCTTCTCGTGGAAGCCAAAATCACGGTGGTAAGGTCCATTCCTAATCACCAAGGTTTTACCAGATAGAGCCGTTGAGATACATGATCCTGACTCCAACAAAACATTCAAGGTTAAAAACAAGTGTGTCAAGTACTACTGGGGAAGATCATTTGAGCAATAAAAAAAAGTGTCACACTTTCAGATCCAGCCTAACATTTGAGAAGTCACGTCTAGCTGACGACGTTAAACTTAGCGCTCGTAGGGAGGCAACCCATGCAATTTGTGTATATATTGTGATCTGGTGTGTTTTATTTTTATGTGTTTAATTTTTGCAGGTAAAGTCATTTCAAGATGGAAGAAGCTCTCACAAATCTTCACAATCAATTTCCTTCTCTCCCTAAAAAATCTCTAATGAAAGTCTACAAAGCTCACTTGGAACGGATGAGACTACTGATGAGCAAAGGTATTCCAACTGACATTCGTTGGATTATTGAAGCACGAGTCCGATTGGTAGGTGAGTCTTTTGACTCTTTTATTTCACATCTGTCTGGTTTAGGAAGAAGCACCTATGCTAAAAAGAGAATAGCTAAAAGAATGGGTGTATGCTATAAATGTGCTCGCATGTTTTGTGATACTCGTTGTCATTCTTTAGGAATGGTTTCTGATAACCGTGAAGATAAGATTAATTTCATTAGGGATGGCTTGAGTAAAGAGTCTTCAAATGACATATCTAAAACCCTTGAGACGCATCCCAGTGGATATGTATATCACGAAATTCGCGTGTTATATACACAACTCCAAAGAGAAAGACAACAGTTAAGTCTTGGGAATCTGACTCAAAAAGACCCTGTTTGCCAATTTATAAGAAAATTGTATGGGAAGCTTGTCCCTAACGCATAGACGTCATTCAAGCCGCTTCTTTTCTTGTAAATATTATATCTCTTTGTCTTTTCCTAATAATTGTGATTTGTTATTTTATTTTCTCTGATAGGATCCAGACCTTTTTGACTATCACGATTTATTTTACTGTTTAACTAATAATTATCATTTGGCAGGTACTAGTGCTATTATTTTTACTCACCTTTTTTCAGGTGTTATAAATTCAATTCATCATTTCACTTTTGAAGGCATCCAGATAAAAATGGAAGCCACTTCAAGAAGACGAGTTGGAAACATATGTGTGTTTTGCGGTACTAGGGTTAGTACTAAGCCACAATACGTAGAAGCAACACAGGAATTGGATGAGTCATAGTTGAGAAGAATATGCACCTAGTATATGGCGGAGACAGTCTTGGACTAATGGGGATCGTTTCAAAGACCGTACAGGATGAAGGCAGTCAAGTTCTCCGAATCATCCCAAAACCCTTGGTAGAGGCAGATCTTATAGGATCATCAAACGAAGAAGAACTGATCGTGCCAGGTATGTCTGAACGACTGGTGGAAATGATTAACCATGCTGATGCTTTTATTATTTTGCCAGGTGGTTTGGGTACGTTGGAGGAGATTTTTACAGTGCTATCTTGGACGAACTTGAACATACACCAGAAACCAATTGGATTGTTCAACGCAGATGGATTTTTATGATTTTCTTTGTGTATTTCTTGATGATGCCCAGAGAAATGAGTTCGTGTCAAAACCTTTAAAAGAACTCATCTGCATTGCCAGAACTGCCCAGGATTTAATTGACCAAATCTTAGCCTATGAACCACAAATTGACCCTATCCTTTCCAAGATAAAATGGTCTGATGATGATAGTGGTAGGAAGCGTCGGATAAATCTGGAACTTAACCTTTAAATTTCCCATCTAGATGTAGAATTTCAGCTAACCAGGTACTATCTTTTAAACTCTTCTTCTATTTTTTTAAGACATTGGGGACAATGTCTCATTTAGGTTTGGGGGTGGGGAATAGTTGATTAGTATCTTGTTTGTATATTGTTTTTATTTTTAGTCCAAAATTTTTCGTAAAATGAAAAATTTTACAAAAATCAAAAAAATATTTTGTGTTTTTGTGTTTTTTTAATTTGATTAATCGGGTGAAATTGGTGTGAGATAGCTGTGTAAGGAGTTTCCACTCCTGAGACGTATCTCAAACTTATTTCGGAACAAGTTAATTATTGTTTATTTCCTTTTAAATTATTTAATTTTTGAATTTTCCATAAAATTGACTAAAAATGAATCTTCATATGATCAGTTGACAGGTATTATCAACGTGCATGGTAACATACAGACATGAGTTGTAATTGAAAAGCTTGTAATATTAAGTGCTCTAGTTTAATTGGAGGAAGCATCTATGAAAAGCGATGGGATAAAAAAATGTCTGAGATCCGAATTATTAAGTCCGTAGGGTGTTTTAACACCTAATGCCCTAAAACCAACTGGTTTGGGAGTCACTGGCCCAAAGCTCGCTACATGGATCAACGATGTTGCAAAAATATATATATCGAAAGTCTGAGTAATTAAGTTCGTAGGGGTGTCGTAGTACCTAGTGCCCTAAAGCCAACTGGTTTGGGAGTCACTGACCCAAAGCTCGCTACATAGACAAGAGATATTGTATATAAATAAAAAAAATCAAAAAGAAAGAAAAAATTAGAAAAATCAGAAAAATTATTTCATTGCTGCAAAAAGATGTGAATTCTAATAAAACTTTAGGACAAAAATATTACTCTCTTCTCAACTGCACTTGTAATTGTTGTGGAAAAAATGAGTTGAGTAATATTTTATTGACTGTGTATATGGAGAATGGTAAATATAATCGGAGAATTTACTTATTCAGTAATTTAGAAAGAAAGAAAACAACTAGTAACTTGGAGTAGAAGTTTCACCTGCTTAATCACTAACTTCTTTATTCTATTTTCTCTTGTCTTTTTGCTTTTGTGTGCATTAGTTTTACTATCTTTTTACTTTTGTAAGATGTTTGTGGGTATCGTTGCTGTAAACCCTCACGAGACTACAACTCGTCCACTAGGGACACCTAGAGGTTTAAAGGCTTGTTGCATACGCTAAATGCAACTGTGATCCCTACGAAACTGGCTTAGCTTAATTTTATTTTTATGGTTTGCTCGAGGACTAGCAAAATGTTAGGTTTGGGGGTGTGATTAGTGGTAAATGTATTAGTATTTCCCACTCATTTGACCTAATATTTTGTATAGATTCTTGAGTTTTGTGAATATTTTGATATGTTTTGTGTTATTTTGTAGTTAAATAAAGTTTCAGGACATTCTGGAGGAGATTTGGGGCCAAAACAGTGAAAAAGGACAACAAAGGGCAAAAATGTCATCTGACGCATCACGACACCTAACGTGTGCCGGCCTATGCTAACTTGCACCGTTTCATGCTAAAATGTACAGTGCCACGTGTCAAAATCTGAGAAGTCTGCTAACATGCACCATATACTAACGTGTGCCGGCCATGTGTCAACATTAGAGGAGATCTGCTAACGTGCACCGTGCCACGTGTCATCATCCTATGGTGCTGACAATCGCCATCGCCATGCGTCGCCAATGTGTCATCCACGTGTCAGCGACGTAGATGTCCACATCAACAATATGGCAAGTCAATGTGCCACATCATCACCAAGTCATCATTAGCAAATCATTACGTGACACATGTCATCATCCTATGGTGCCGACAATCCACATCGCCACGTCATTGCAACGTTAGCACAATCATTCAGCTCTCAGCCGCCACTACCACGTGTCACCTTATCACCTTATCCATTTGCCACGTGTCGAACTCTCCGCAAGCCACACCATATATCGCGCGCGTCGCGTCGCGCAAGGAGTTCGCGTCGCGACGCGCAGGGCCTATCAATGCCTATAAATTCAGCTCGAAATTTCAGTTTTAGATGTACCTTCCTCTCTGTAATTCTCTGAATAAATAAAGAGTTTGTATCTAGTTTTCTTTTAATTTCAGTTTTGTAATTAATTTTAGTTACTTTCTGTAATAATAATTTACTTTCTTTACTTTTTCAGTTTTTACTATTCAGCAATGATGATGTAACTTTCCTCTGCTAGGGTAAAATGTAAAACTTTTATTACTGCTATTTAGATTAATCTCCCTTAATTAAAATATATTCACTATTTAAAATTTGACTTAATAAGGATACCGCTATATTGGTCGGTTGGTAATCAATTATAAACTGGTTTTAACCTGACTAAGCATGGATACCGCATGGTTGGTCGGTTGGTAATTACCACCTATATGGCTGGTTTATGGACAAATAATGATACCGCATTTATGGTCGGTTGGACTTAATTTGACTTAATCAGGTTACCGCCTATATGGCTGGTTGGTAATATCACACAAGTTAATATATTATATTAATGGAGATATCTAAAATAGTAGTGATAAAAGTAGATCCTCTAGCCCTAGCATTTTATTTTATTGTATTTTTCTTTATTTACTTTCCAGCATTTTACTTTTCAATATTTTACTTTATGTATTTTATTTTTAAGTTGCTACTAGCCCTAGTTATGTGTTGTAACTAAGTTAGTTATCTAGGGTTGTGATGAAATCCAATATCACCGGTTTATAAGGGGTTAAATTACAGTTTGGGTAATATAAAGGTTTATTTATTGAGCCTAAATCCTAATGCTTTTTATTAACTGGCCATTAATAAAATTGAACTGGTAAACTTAAAATGAACTTGGAAAAGAGATTTTAGGTTAAAGACTTTAGACTCAATAGCCCACGATCTTCCTTGAGGATAGATAACCCTTTAATAGATTTCCTTACATGATAGGAATATACCTGTCGGGCGGGGGTAACCATAATTGGAACTTAATCTTAATGAATTCAAGTAACTTGGTTGACATAAGAATATGATTAATTGGGTTACATTAGGCATTTGTATTTGAACATCGGAAGAGGCTTTTACATATTTAGTGTTCCAGGTTAATAAACCAATATATTACACAAACGTAAAATAACCACTTCATCTTTAAAAGACATGGTTGGCTTCTAGCAAAGCACCGTGCCTACCCAATTCTCCAGAAATATTCTTCTACGGAATACAAGATCTTTGTCAGACGTAGTATACGTAGTATTGCGTATTACGATCCAGTATCAGATGTCACATGTTAGGCCTGGGACTGGAATTGTGTTTGCCCCGTACGAAGCATATATCAGATCTCTGGTAACTAGTCTCTATAATTGGATAATCATGACCTAGTCATATTATCCCGATGACTGTAGTACTTAAGAGTACCAGTTCTGTATCACTGCGTGATCATCATCTCCATATGACTGAAGTGATACTTCCATCTTGACACCACACCCAATACACTATGATTCTCAGTATACCTAGAACAGGCGTGCACAGAACCTGTTAAAGCCCCGGACGACCAAAACCAAAGTATACTGATTGTCGCAAGTATTAGCGATGCAAGTCTCAGGTTAAGACCAAATACACCTACCCTGATTCGGATTCTTATAGACACATAGTCACACTACCAATGGAATTCCGAGGGGTCTATCCAGAGCGAAGTTGTTTCCGTACTATCGGTAAACAGAACCTCCTATTACACTTGCATGAGTATCCAATACCCAAATATATGAGAACTATACTGTTAGGCTTCCATAACACGCACAAGTGTAATACTAGCATATTCCAGTCTCGATAATACTACGACTAGGGATATTTAATGATTAAACCTTACGTGGATTAATATTGTCTCATATATTATTAATCTGGTACTAATCATATGGACTTTTATCATTTATATATCTCGGTAATCCAATTACAAATGATAAAAAAGCAATTTCCTTTGTCACATAGTTAATTTGTACAACAACACTATGTTCTGTAGAAATAGTGATGCTATGGGTCATAATTGTCCAACAATCTCCCACTTGGCCTATAGCCAATCACTCAAGTGTCCTACACTTGAAATATGTACGGGTCACTCAAACTTATGCTGAGAAACAGCTTTCGTAAGCGGATTTGCAATGTTATCATCTGATATATTTTATTCGATCATCATATCGCCACGATGTATGATCTAACGAATCAGATGAAATAGTCGAAGTATATACTTAGATCGTTGATGAGACCGCGGTTCCTTAGCCTGCACTGTAGCCTAGCTCAACTGCTAACAGAATTACACCTAATCCAATTAGGATTATATAGATTCAAAATGCTTCTTTTGCTGCCTTAGCAGCAGCAATGTTCTGCTTTTGTTATTTATTCGGCAATAGTTTCTTGCTTGGAAGATTTCCAACTCACTGTTCCGTTAGTCAAACTAAATATGTACCCTTATTGCGACTTAAAGTCGTCTTTGTCGGTTTGGAAACTTGCAGCGGTGAACCTAGTCACCTCAAGTTCTCATTTCCCCATATTTCCAGAAAGCATCCTTAGTTCGTCCAAGATACTCAAGGATGTTCTTTACATCAATCCAATGACCATCACATGGATTGGCCTTATAGCGTCTACATATGCTCAAAGCATATGAGACATCAGGTCACATACATTTCAAAAACGTACGAGCTCTGGGAGGGTTGTCAGCAGCTTTCTAGATCTATCCCAATAGATATTTATTCCTAGAATAAAGCCTGCTTCTCCCAGGTATTCCATGGAGAATTTTAATGAAAGCAAAGCTTTCACCAATTATATTATGGGAATGTTATTGCTAAGAAGCAATACATAATCAACTTATAGGACATTTATTGTCAGTACGCTCCCACTAACCTTCTTATATACACAAGAATCATATCCGTTTTGAATGAAATCATATACTATTATGATTTCATCAAAATGTTGGTTCCAAGAACGCTATGCTTTCTTCAATCCATAAATGGATCGAATTAACTTGCAAACCTTGTTTGCATGTTTCTTGCATGATAAAACCGTTAGGATGTTGTAAACATCCTCCAAAAGGTTTCCGTTAAGGAAAGCGGTTTTGACGTCCATGTGCCATATTTCATAAATGAAATATGCAGCATTAGCAAGCATTATCCAAATGGATTTAATCATGGCAACAGGTGAAAAAATTTTATCGTTGACGATACACTTTATGTACAAACCTAGCTGTGTACATTTGTATGTTGCCATCCATGTATGTCTTCCTTGAAGACTCATTTAGTACCAATAAGCACAATTCCTTCTGGTACATCAACCAGTGTCCAAACTTAGTTGGTATACTTGGAATCCATTTCGGACTTCATGGAACTTTGCCATAAAATGAGTCGATACCTTGTATCGTTTCCTTATACGTAGTCCGTTCGTCTTCCTCAATAAGATTGATATCTACATGAGGTGAGATCAGAAACCCATACCTCCCAGGTTGTTTTCTGACTCTCTCCGACCTACGCGGTTCTTGTGTATTGAAAGTTTATTGGTACAGTTTCATCCCTGATGAACTGTTGGTGTTTCGTGAGGACTCGGTGCCTGGAACAGTATTACTCTGATTTTCATTGAGTTTTACTTTCCTCCCACTTACCACTGTATTTAGGTATTCCTCTTAGGAAAACCGCAAGGAGAGCAACAATTACATTATTCTCTTGCGAGTTGTATAAGTACTATACTTTGGTTTCCTTAGGACAACCTATAAATAGGCACTTATCCTATTTAGGTTCTAGTTTGGTATCATCCAAACGTTTAGAGTATGCCCATCATTCCCAAATCTTCAGGAATGAGAAACCCGGTTTCTTTCCTGTCCATATCTAATATGAAGTCTGTCTAACAGATTTTCATGGAACCTTATTCAAAATAAGTATTGCACTGTTAATTGTGTATCCTCAGAAGGAAATTGGTACCTCAGAGCGACTCATCATTAACCTTACCATGTCCAACAAAGTTCGGTTTCTCTGTTCGGACACACCGTCAAATCGAGGTGTCCCGGGAGGAGTCCACTATGAAAGAATACCATACTCTTTCAAGTAATCTTGAAACTCATATGTTTAAGTATTTTACACTATAGTCCGACCGTAATGTTTTTAATACTTTTACCGGTATATTTTCTTACTTCGTGTCGAAACTATTTGAATTTCTCAAAAGTTTCGGACTTGTATTTCATAAGATACACATAATCGTAATGTGATGCCACATCCGTAGAGGTTACGAAGTATTCATATCCATCTCTAGCCTAGCTAGACATGGGCCCACTTACGTCACTATGAACGAGGGCTAACAGCATGGTGGCACGTACACATTTACCAATAAAAGGCGTTTTAGGCACTTTCCCTTATAAACTAGATTCGCGGACCTTATAAACTCTTCGAAAGTGTGGATATATGAGTCTTGTTTAATGTGTCCCAGACGACAATGCCATAAATAAGTCTCATCTGATTTACTCAGTTTGAGCCATTTGTTTGTCATGTTATATGTTTGAGATTTGTTTATATTCAAAATATAAGTACTGTTATTCACATCTAATGTGTATATCTCAATATCATCTTTATAAACAAAACACTTAGTGTTCATGAACATAAAGATATACCCGCAACGGGTTAAACTAGATATAGATATAATGTTTCTAGTCAAACTAGGTACATTATAACAGTTTCCTAATTTAAGTACATGCCCAAAGGGCAGTTCTAAAACTTAGGTTCCCACTGCCAAAACAGCGACTCTCGTCCCGTTTCTGACTCATAGGTCGATCTCATCTGAAGCCAGTCTCCTGCTAATTAGTAGATCCCGCACATCAGTACATATGTATGTACCACATTCAGTATCAAAAATCCAATTTTTAAAACCAGTAGTGGACATGTTTTTAAAAAACATACCTGAAGCCGGAGCCTTGCCCGTCTTCACTTCCTTCATGTCTACCTTGTCCATACGGCAGTCACGCTTCCAGTGACCCCATTTGCTATAGTTTTCGGCAGACATCTTGGGATATGTCCTTTGTCTTTCCAGAAGACAGTGACAATTTTTCCTTTTCCCTTTTATTCACACCCCCAGAAGCCTTCGGCCAAGCCTTAGCCTTCCGAGATGTCGAAGTAAGATGCGCTTGCACTTCTTGCCCTTTTAGAAGCTCTGGCTCTGCCTCCTTGAGCATAGCCATTAACTCTCCAAGAGTTTTTCTCTTGGTTCAAGATGAACCCGGCCCAGCATTCGGGCAGAGACTGTAAGATCAAATCTATGGAAGTCTCAGTGTCGTAGGTAATGCCCAGTTAACCTAGCTGTTCGATGTCAGCAATCATCTGCGACACCTAATGCTCGATAGATGTACCCTCTAACATACGCGAGCGTAAGAGCTTCTTTTGCAATTCGTAATTCTAAGATCTAAGGTTAGATCTATGAAGATCCTTTGTTTCAATATCATGGTATAAGGATCTAATCCTTAATTCTGACGATGAAATTAAGGAGCCATTGCGGCAAGCATAACAGATTGAACACTAAAGTTATCATCACGATGAGTCTTCTAAAGCTCATTTTATACTATTTGCTCAACTCTGGGCTCAGGCCCGAGAGGTTTCTCTATTATATACAGTAACTTCTTGGCTTCCAGGACTATCCTGAGATTCAATTCCCAATCTAAATATTTACGCCGTTAAAGATATTTTCACCTAGTATTACGTTCTTTTACGCTAATCTTTCAGGTATATTGATTGCTATAGTCCAACTATCCAATCAATAATTTCGGGTAGAATCAAATGTAATGATTACCATGGTCTAACTATATAACCAACTATAAATGATCGGTTAAATTCAAATGTATTGATTACTATAATCCAATTATATAACCAACTATAAATGAAGTAGTTTGAATACAGTCCAACTGTTCAATTAAAAAAACAATTGAATATTAGTCCAACTAATATATTTATAAATAATTAATGACGAAAAATGAAATGAGCGCGTATTGGCAAATATTTAAATGAAATTGAAAATTTAATACTTGCCTCCCACTATTTTTCGGCGAGCCTGTAACCCTATGTGGAGTACTCAGGAAACCTAGTTTCCTAGTGGGCTAGGATCCCATTAAATAACACACAACCTTGACTTTGGCCAACAAATTATATGAAACTTAACTAGGTAGATCTCAAAGATCAATTGGATCTCATCCAATTCCTAGATCCAGTAGGTGGACCTCCAAGTCCGAAACATATATCCAATATATGCCAATATATCCAATATATTCCCTAATCTTTTTCCTCTGAATCAACTAAGCCTTGGCTTTGGCTCAACAAGCTTAATGAAACCAGTTAAGTGTGACCCATTGATAGTGGGAAAGCTTCGTAATCGAGGTCGATGAACAAGAAGTGACATTGACTTTGGCCAACAAATCACAACTTGCCCAAGACGTACGATATGGAACAAAGATTTCGTGATTCAAACACATCCGCGATGGACAAAGGTCTTGACTTTGGCCAACAAACCAATGCCAATCTTGGATCTTGAGAGAGAATCACTCAATGGAAGGAAAAACGCTTAATATAAAATGAGGGTTTTTGTCGCGATTTGGCAACCAATTTATTATATTTAATTATGTCTCATCATACACCCTTAAGCATGCATTCTAAAAGCATAATAAGGCACGAATAAAATAATAATGATATTCGGATGGATATATAACAAAATTTGTTCCTAGAACAAATATCTCCATTTCCTCTCTCCAGCTAGCACTATTCATACTTCTACCCAATTACATAATACTTCTAAAGAAACCTCATTTACATTGAGGGGAATTGGTGAGAAGAGAAATACAAAGAGAATAGAGATAATATCTGGACACGCAGGTCCAATTTAATAAATTCTAAATTTATTACAACAATTTCCAAAATTGCCCTCACCCTTCTAATATCCATCTGATATACATTATTCATTCATATATCCAATTATACACAAAACATGTTATTCAATCAATCTAATCCAATTAATTAATCTTTGATTAATGACCATCCAATGTTCAAACAACGATTTGATTTGCGCGAGTCCAACTCGTTTAAGAATAAATACTCAAAGTAAGTATTCTTGAATTATATTGAACTACAATTTTAAATCTAATTTAAATTATATTCAATACTAATTCATATTTAATTCCAAATTAAATAATTACAGTTTTAAAAGTGCCTTTTCGACTTGGATTCCAAATCAAATCTACATAGGTCTCAAAGGCCCAATTAGTATCCAATACTTTTTAATTAAAGTCCAATGGGCTTTTAATTAATTCTTTAGGCTTAGGCTTTTGGCCAAAATGGATCTAACCCATAATGCATAGGCCCAATAGGAATCACCCTATGCCATAGAATCAATTTTGGCCCATTAGGCCCAATTAATTATTAAAGGCCCAATGTCGTACTTTAGACTTTATGGAAATGGTTTAGGCCTAATTGGATCCAACCCAATTGACCAAAACCAAACTTGGCCCAACCAAGCCCATTAAGCCCAATTACAACAATTAAATTAATACAACATTCCAAATTATATATTAATTCAATTAAAGTGCAATCACTATAATTAATTAATTAACCTAATGTTTCCAAAACATCAATTTAATGTAATTAATCATGGCTAATTCCCAAATTCATGTCCAACACAAAATTGGGGCAAAATCTATTTCTACATGCTTATTATGTGACCGGCGTAAACACACACGTATAACGCAAGCGCACGTATCGTTCAAGTAGTATAAAAATATCGATCCCACGAGGACTTAATTCCTACTATTGTTATTAGTTTTTGATACTATTTATTTACAAATATCTAATTGAGGGAGAAGTGAATGATTTCTTGAAATGATCTGCTTTGTAGATTTGCTAAATAAATAAATAAATAAAAAGAAAAAAGAAAATACTAAGGAAAATAAAAGACTCAAAGATCTAGGGTTGCGAATCTTTCTAATATCTTTTAAAAGATGAAGTAGTTATATCATAGTTAGGTAAATTATTGAATTATTAATCTGAAATACTAAATTATGTAAAAGCCTCTTCCGATGGTCATTTACAAATACCTAGAATAATCAAATTGAACCATATGTCTATGTCAATTAAATTACCTAGATTCATTAAGATTAAATTCCAATTATTGATTACCCCCGCCCGACAGGTATATGTCTATCCTGTAAAGAAATCTATTAAAGGTTTATCTATCCTTAAAGAAGATCGTGGGTTGTTGAGTATAAGGTCTTTAAACTTAAAATCTCTATGTCTAGTTCATTTTAAGTTTTATCTAATCAATTTTATTAGTGATCAGTTAATAAAAAGGCATTAAGGTTATGACTCAACAATAATTCTTTAATTACCCAAACTATAATCTAACCCTTTTTAAATCGGTGATATTAGATTTTATCACAACCCTAGATATTTAACTTAGTTACAACACATAACTAAAGCTGATATAAACTTAAAAGACAGAAAATGAAATTGCTGAAAAGTAATAAAAAGAAATGCTAAGGTAAAAGGAATTAACTTCTACTATTTACTATCTAGATATCTCCCAATAATATAATATATAATCTTGTGATATTTTAAACCAACCGTCCGGAATGGCGGTATCCTGATTAAGTCAAATTCAAATATACCAGCCATAAGGCGGAACAGAAATATAAATTTAAACCAACCGACCTAGAATGTCGGTATCCTCATTAAGTCAGGTTTAACCAGTTTAAATTGAATAACCAACCGACCTAGAATGGCGGTATCTTTTTATTAATTCAGATTTTAAATAGTTTATATATTATATTTTAAGGGAGATTAATCTAAATAGCAAAAGTAAAAGAATTACCTTATTACCTCAGCATAGAGACGTTACCCCCTCATGATGGATAGAATTACTACTACAGAGCGTAAATAAAACTGAATAAAAGAAGAAAATATGAAGAACTCTCAATTTATTTATAAGGATTTCAGAGGAAGAGGTACATTTGAAACTAAAAATTCGAAATCTATTTATAGGCAAAAAAATCTAATTTTTTATTATTATTTTTCTGATTTTTATTTTTTTATTATTATTTTTTTTGGATCGCTGAATTTTCGACACGTGGCATGGTGTGCTAAAAATGACGGCTCGTTGAATCTTTGACATGTGGCATGGTGGTGCAATTACCAAAATACCCTCGGTGTCGGGACGCCCAAAATTACCAAAATACCCTTTTTGCCAAATTTCACAATTTTGCTCCAAATCACCTCCAGAATATCTTGAAACTTTATTTTGGTGTCGGAATGCCCAAAATTACCAAAATTTGTGTCGGGACGTCCAAAATTACCAAAATACCCTTTTTGCCAAATTTCACCAAATTTCACAGTTTTGCTTCAAATCACCTCCAGAATGTCCTGAAACTCTATTTATCTACAAAATAACACAAAACACATAAAAATATTCACAAAACTCAAGAAACTATACAAAATATTAAGTTAAATGAGTGGGAAATAGTGATACATTTATCACTCATCACACCCCCAAACCTAACATTTTGCTAGTCCTCGAGCAAAATAAAATAACATAATAAAATTTAACTAAGCCAGTTTCATAGGGATCACGATTGCATTTAGCATATGCAACAAGCCTTTAAACCCCTAGGTGTCCCTAGTGGACGAGTTGTAGTCTCGTGAGGGTTTACAGCAATGATACCCACAAACATTTTATAAAAGTAAAAAGGTAGTGAAACTAATGCACACAAAAGCAAAAAGATAAGAGAAAATAGAATAAAGAAGTTAGTGACTAATTAGGTGAAACTTCTACTCCAAGTTTACTAGTTGTTTTGTTTCATTCTAAATTACTGAATAAGTAAATTCTCCGATTATTTTTATCATTCTTCATATACACAGCTGACAAAGTTTTAAACAACTCATTTTTGCCCACAACAGTCATAAGTGCAGTTGATAAAAGAGTAATATTTTTTTCCTAAAGTTTTATCAGATTTCACACCTTTTGTAGTAATGGAATAAATTTTCTGATTTTTCTGATTTTTTCTTTTCTCTATTTTTTATTTATATACAATATCTTCCATCTATGTAGCGAGCTTTAGGTCGGCGACTCCCAAACCAGTTGGCTTTAGGGCATCAGGTGTTAAGACACCCATAAGGACTTAATTACTCAGACTTCAGATATATATATATTAATTTTCTATCATCTTTTTGATCCATGTAGCGAGTGTTGGGCCAGTGACTCCCAAACCAGTTGGTTTTAGGGCACTAGGTATTAAAATACCCTTACAGACTTAATAACTCGGATCTCAGACACATTTTTTTTTTATTATTCCATTACTTTTTTTGAGAGCCACTATCACTGATAATTGCTCGAGGTGTTCCAAACCGAGTGGAAATGTTCTTTTTCAGGAATTTGATCATGACTTTTGAATCATTGGATGGCAGTGCAATTGCTTCGACCCATTTGGAGACGTAGTCTACAGCAACCAGGATGTACAGATTTCCGAATGATGGAACGAAGGGTCCCATGAAATCAATACCCCATACATCGAATATTTCCACTTCTAGAATGTTTTGCAACGGTCCTTCGTTTCTCCTGGAAATATTTCCCATTCTCTGGCATCTGTCACATTGAAAAGCAAAAAGATAAGCATCTTTAAAAAGAGTGGGCCAGAACAAACCTGATTGTAGGACTTTGGCTGCAGTTTTGTTTCCGCTGAAGTGTCCGCCATATGGTGATGAATGACAGTGTTGCAAAACACTGTTGATTTCCTCATGTGGAACACATCGTCTCAATAGTTGATCAGCACACCGTTTGAACAGGTACGGTTCATCCCAGACATAGTGTTTGACTTCTTTGAAGAACTTCTTCCGTTGCTGAGTTGTCCATTCCAACGGCCATTTTCCTGTCACAATGTCATTGACATAGTCAGCATACCAAGGGACTTCCTGTTGTTTCATGGCAAAAAGCTGTTCATCTGGAAAAGTTTCTTTGATTGACAATTCTTTGTCAGCTGTTTCTCCATTCTCGAGCCTCGATAGATGATCTGCCACCTGATTCTCTGTCCCTTTCCTGTCTCGAATCTCCACATCAAATTCTTGCAAAAGAAGTATCCAACGGATCAATCTGGGTTTGGCATCTTTCTTTGTGATCAGATATTTGATTGCTGAATGATCTGTGTAGACCACCACTTTGGGACCTAGCAGATATGAACGGAATTTGTCAAAAGCGTACACAACTGCGAGCAACTCCTTTTCGGTGGTTGTGTAGTTGAGTTGAGCTTCATTCACAGTTCTGTTTGAGTAGTAAATTCTGTGGAAAATCTTTGCTTTGCGTTGTCCCAAAACTGCACCTACAGCAAAATCACTAGCATCACACATTACCTCAAATGGAAGGGTCCAGTCTGGTGCTACTATGATGGGAGCAGAGACCAGCCTCTGTTTTAAGATTTCAAAGGCTTCCTGGCATTCTTTAGTGAAGTGGAAAGACACATCCTTCTCCAGAAGATTGCATAGATGTTTAGCAATCTTGGAAAAGTCTTTGATAAATCTCCTGTAAAAACGTGCATGTCCAAGAAAACTTCGAATACCTTTAACTGATGTTGGTGGAGGTAGTTTTTCAATTGTCTCTATCTTAGCTTTGTCTACCTCTATCCCTTTTTGTGAGATCCGGTGTCTAAGAACAATGCCTTTTTGCACCATAAAGTGGCATTTCTCCCAATTGAGTACCAAGTTTGTATCTTCGCACCTTTGTAACACATGTTCCAAATTTTGCAAACAATGGTCAAAAGAATCTCCAAATACGGAAAAGTCATCCATGAATACCTTCATACTCTGCTCTAGCATGTCTGAGAAAATGGCCATCATGCAACGCTGAAATGTGGCAAGGGCATTACATAATCCAAATGGCATCCTACGGAAAGCAAAAGTACCATAGGGACAAGTAAATGTAGTTTTCTCCTGGTCTTCTGGTGCGATGGCAATCTGATTGTACCCTGAATATCCGTCCAGAAAGCAATAGAACTCATGTTCTGCCAGTCTGTCTAACATCTGGTCAATAAATGGTAAAGGAAAATGGTCATTTCTCGTGGCTTTGTTCAGTTTTCGGTAATCCATGCATACTCTCCATCCAGTAATTGTTCTTGTTGGGATTAGCTCATTTTTTTCATTGGTAATCACAGTAATTCCTCATTTCTTTGGTACACACTGCATAGGACTCACCCAACTGCTGTCTGAGATGGGGTAAATGATGTCAGCATCCAACCATTTGATGATTTCTTTCTTCACGACTTCCTTCATGATTGGATTGAGTCTCCGTTGATGCTCCACTGTGGGTTTGTACTCATCGTTCATCAAGATTTTGTGCATGCAAAATGATGGACTAATGCCTCGAATGTCTGATATAGTCCAGCCAATGGCTTTCTTGTGCTCTCGTAACACTCTCAGCAACTTTTCTTTCTGCTCCAATGTTAGTGAAAAAGAAATAATAACAGGTAATTCAGAAGAGTTTCCAAGAAATGCATACCTGAGATGGATCGGAAGTAACTTCAGCTCTAACTGTGGTGGTTCTTCAATTGAAGGCTTGATTCGATCTTTCTTTGGCAGTTCCAAGCTTTCAACTGGTGGTGTTACTTTGAATCGGAATGGTTTGTCAAGGTAGTTGATACATTCCAGGATTTCAGCATCTAGCTCGCTGTCAGTCATGTTAGTGATGCAAGCTTCAAGTGTATCTTTGGGATTTGGCTCAGTATTTTGAACGATACTTTCAACAACATCAACTCTGAAGCATTCTTCTTCCTTTTCATCACTCAGAAATTTCATGGCTTTGAAAACATTAAAGGTCACTTCTTGGTCCTGTACTTTCATGGTCAGTTCTCCTTTTTGCACATCAATCACAGTTTTACTTGTAGCCAAGAATGGTCTCCCAAGAATGATAGGTATTTCTTTGTCTTCTTCCATGTCAAGGATGATGAAATCTGCTGGGAGAATTAGTTTGTCTACTTTTACCAACACATCTTCAACAACACCTCTTGGAAATGCAAGTGTTCGGTCAGCAAGTTGCAATGAAACTGAGGTAGGCATTGCTTCTCCAATCTGCAGTTTCCTGTAAATAGAAAAAGGCATCAAGTTAACACTAGTACCTAAATCACATAAAGCCTTACCGATATAATGTTCTCCAATGGTGCATGGAACTGTGAAACTGCCAGGATCTTTCAACTTCGGAGGAAATTTCCTCTGAATAATGGCGCTGCATTCTTCCGTTAATGTTACTGTTTCGTAGTCTCCCAATCTTCGTTTTCGTGAAAGAATATCTTTCATGAATTTGACATAACTGGGCATTTCTTCCAAGGCTTCTGCAAATGGGATGTTGATGTGCAGCTTTTTGAAAACCTCCAGGAATCGAGCAAACTGCTTGTCCAGTTTATTTTTCTAAAGACGCTGAGAAAAATGTGGAGGTGGAATGATTCTTTCTGGTTCTTTTTCCTTTGCTTCTTTTTCCTCCATCTGTTGTTCAGCTTCTTTTGGAACTTCTTCTTGGGACATCTTGATTCCAACATCTTTGTTGATTTCAATACCGCTTTTCAAAGTAATGGCTTGACATTGCTCCTTCCCTCGGTTCCTTGGATTGGGTTCTGTGTTGCTGGGAAGATTTCCTGGTGGTCTGTAACTCTGAGCATTGGCCAGTTGTCCGATTTGATTCTCCAGTGCTTTGATGGAAGCTGATTGGCTCTGAAAGATAGCATCGTACTTTTTTAACTGAGCCAGCACTTCTGCTAATCTTAGTTCATTTGCCTGCTCCGGGCCTTTGTTCTGTTGTTGGAATCCAGGTGGTGGATAGTTCCGATGTTGGCTTGAATTGTTGCTCCATGAAAAATTAGGATGATTCCTCCACCCTGGGTTGTAGGTGTTGGAATATGGATTGTCCCCATGTCTGTTGAAATTGTTGACAAAATTCACCGTTTCTTCAAGTTGGTTTGATTCTGGTGCTCCTCCATATGGTGAACTTGTGGATCCAGTGGTAAGAGTTTCCATGAATTTGCATATTTGATCTAGCTTGGTGTTGACTGCTGTATTAGCTCCACTTTCATAAATTCCTGCAATTCTTTGGATCATGCTCCTTTCAGTTGGCCACAATGAATTGTTGTTGGCCATTTCTTCGATTAGTTCCCAGGCTTGATCTTCTCCTTTTGCCATTAAAGCTCCTCCAACAGCAACATCTATTGTGGTTCTCATTATTCCAGAAAGTCCATTATAGAATGTTTGGACTTGAAGCCATTTTGGAATCTCATGGTGTGGACATTTCCGGAGTAAATCTTTGTACCTTTCCCAAGCTTCGTAGAGAGTTTCTGAGTCTTGTTGCACAAAGGATGTGATGTCATTCCTCAGCTTTCCGGTTCTGGCTGGTGGAAAGTACTTTGCAAGAATTTGGTGGCTAAAGTGTTCCATGTTGTGATAGAACCTGCTGGTAATGAATGTAGCCAAGCTTTTGCTCTGTCCTTCAAGGAGTATGGGAAAACACGCAGTCTCATTGCTTCTCCAGCTTCTCGGTTGTAATTGAAAGTGCCACAAACTTCCAGGAAGTTGCTGATTTCGGCATTAGGATCTTCAGTTGCATTTCCCTCAAACTGAACTGAATGCTGAATCATTTGAATGCATGTTTTGATGTCTCCTGCATTTGCTGGTAAGGGAGGAAGTACAATACAAGAAATGAGTCTGTCAATCACCGGAATGGTTCTGTCTCGAATAGGAATTGGTGGTGCAACCTCCAAAGGTTCAGGTTCCATGTTGACTAAAGCTTCTTGGCCTTCTCGTCTTTCCATTCTCAACTGTCTGATGGTTCTTTCAATTTCTGGGTCAAGCGGTCGAAGTTCAAAGCTTCTGGTTCATCTCATGAAGTTTCTGAAAACCTGAAACACAAGAAAACAAAAACAATAAGTAAAAAGAAAATTAGACACAAGTAACGTATCTAACCCCTAAACTAATAATAAAAGATAAATAAGTCCCCGGCAACGGCGCCAAAAACTGACCGGCGTAAACACACACGTATAACGCAACGCAGCGTACGTATCGTTCAAGTAGTATAAAAAGTATCGATCCCACGAGGACTTAATACCTAAGTTATTAATTTTATGAGGTCAAATGATTACTAGTATCTAACAGGTTGTTTAATTGATTTGAAATGGCGACGATTCTAAATTTATTGACAATTAAATAAAATTGTTCGAAAGTAGATTTTAAGAAAATTCAATATAAAAACTACTAGGGTTGTGATTTCTTTTAATATCATTTTAAAGATGAAGTGGTATCTTATAGTTGGGTAAAATATTGATTTATTAACCTGGAACACTAAATATGTAAAAGCCTCTTCCGATGGTCAATTACAAATACCTAGTATAATCCAATTGAACCATATGTCTATGTCAACCAAATTACCTAGATTCATTAAGATTAAGTTCCAATATAGCTACCCCCCCCCCCGACAGGTATATTCCTATCCTGTAAGGAAATCTATTAAAGGGTTATCTATCCTCAAGGAAGATCGTGGGCTATTGAGTCTGAGGTCTTAAACTTAAATCTCTATGTCTAGTTCATTTTAAGTTTACCTAGTCAATTATTAATGGCCAGTTAATTAAAAGTATTAAGATTAGACTCAATAAATAAATCTTTATACTACCCAAACTATAATCTAACCCTTTATAAACCGGTGATATTGAAATTCATCACAACCCCAGATACTAATTTAGTTACGACACATAGTTAGGGCTGGTAAAATAAAAGACATAAAATACTGAAAAGTAATTGCGGTAAAGTAAATACTGAAAGGTAAATTACAATAAAATAAATGCTAAGGTAAAAGGAATTACTTTTACTACTACTAATTTAGATATCTCCTATAAATAATATATAAACTTGTGATATTATTACCAACCGACCAATCTGGCGGTATCCTGATTAAGTCAAATTAAGTCCAACCAGCCATTAAGGCGGTAATATTTGTCCATAACCAGCCATAAAGGCGGAACCAAAATAAATTACCAACCGACCAATCTGGCGGTATCCTTGATTAGTCAGGTTTAAACCAGATTAAAATTAAATTACCAACCGACCAATATAGCAGTATCCTTTTTAAGTCAAATTTTAAATAGTGAATATTATTTTTTAAGGGAGATTAATCTAAATAGCAATAGTAAAAGAAATACCTTTCACCCTAGCTGGGGAAGTTACCTCCTCATGATGAATAGTAAAAAATGTAAAAAGTAAGAAAGTAAATTACTATTATTACAAACGTAATTAAAATTATTACAAAACTAAAAACTAAAAATTAAAACGAAACTTAGAGAGAGAAGAACTCCATATTTACATCAAAGAAATGGGAGAGAATGGTACACAAATTCTGAAATCTCGAGCTCAATTTATAGGCGCGGGTAAGCTTCCAGCATCACGACGCCAAGGCTTTGGCGTCGCTACGCCAGAACAGGAACTCGTGGCATACTCTCGGCTTGACACGTTGCGTGGCGGCTAAGAGGATAAGGCGACACGTGGCACAACGGCTAAGAGCTCAATTATTATGCTGATGTGGCGATGACATGGCGCTGACGTGGCAGGCGGCTGAGATCAATTGTCGGCACCGTAGGATTATGACACGTGGCACGACGTGTTAGCGGATCGGCTGTGATGGTGACACGTGGCATGGCGCATGTTAGCAAAGTCAAACTTCTCAAATTCTGACCCGTTGACCGGAGCACGTTAGCAGATATGGTGCACGTTATGCGTCGCGACGCGGATGACTTGGGCGTCGCGACGCGTGAAATGACCAAAATGCCCTTTTTTGCCAATTTTCACAGTTTTGTTCCAAATCACCTCCAGAATGTCCTGAAACTTTATTTATCTACAAAATAACACAAAATACATCAAAATATTCACAAGACTCAAGATACTAAACAAAATATTAGGATAAATGAGTGGGAAATAGTGATATAAATACCACTCATCACATTGCCGAATTCTTAGAAGCTCAAAAACTGCCACTGCCGAGCCTTGGAGGAGGAGAGCTTGGAGTTTTTTTCTTCGTCGCATCGCTCAACCGATCATTGTAAGTATTCCTCAACTTCCTCGTGTATTCACATGTTTGTTTTATTCTTGATAATCGACCCCGTGACTTAGAGATTTCCCAACAATTATTATAGACATTACGTGTAGCTCTGCCAGCATTTGGTGCTAACTCAGGAGGACATGCCTCCATTAGGAAAAATTTAAGGTCTTCGCAGACCAAGATAGCATTCATGTCACTTTTCCATTTAACATAATTATCCCCGGTTAATTTTTCTTGTTGTTTAAGAATGGAGATTATTGCAGATGCCATGGCTGAAAAAATAATAAACGCGCATTCAACATTCATTCATCGCATATTAAAATTGTCAAACATTTAGGCATAAAATTAAACATGATGCATGATCAATGTATAATAAATTAGAAACCTAAAAGAAATATTATGCCACGGTTATCTATCATCCCACAAATAAGTGTCGTTGTAGGGTAGGTCAAGTATTCGCATGATAGACTGAGACATTCCCAATTGATTAATATATTTGAAATAACTCTTATTCTTATATTAATCAACTACCGTTATTTTGATCAAGAAAACTTTGATTAAAAACTTAATCATTTGTGAGTGTGACCCATTATTCCAAAACCCTTGGACTTAACCAGTGAAGTGCCGTCGTAGGGTAGGTCAAAACACCAGATACATCTAGAGTCGCTATCCTTTCGAAATCCAAACCTGATATTGACCCAAAAAGGACACCATTTGTAGGGGGATGAAAGCAAAGCCGTCTCGAGTCGCCTATTGAATCTCACGTTTCTGGATAACAATGGAGATCATGGGATATATTGTGGTATACCCCTCTCCCAATCACTATTTTAAAAATAACGTTTCTATCTCACTAGTATTTTATAAATCTTAGATTACGCTCGGCTAAAGTCATAACCTTATTAATACTAGTTGATAACTTAGTGATCTAACCAATTTTAACTCTTAAAATTTTATTCACTAATTCTGATTAGTCTCTACCAATCATTTAACTTAATTAAACTAATTTAATAAAGTTTTTTTTAGTGATCTAATCAATTCAACTTTTAAATTATTAGTCCACTTATAGGTTTTAATATTTAGAATTCAACGAACGGACCAAATGTCACTAAACCATTTAATCGATAAAAGCACATTATTTATTCCAAAGGTACGTGGTATTATATCCCGAGTGCAGACCATATTACCGTCCATTCGGAATTAGCTATGGAATTTACGTCCGGGTTTCCATCCGATATACAAAGGAAAATAATGTACTCATAAGGTCCATTTGTTTCTAAAACTTGAATTCGCAATTTTTAAACCTTAAAACCAATTAATCTTATTAATCTGTATGCATGCATCTCATATTCTTATTTAACATTTAAATTACATAAAATCATATTTTATGACTAGAATATCATGCATATCTACATGTTATGGCATGTGAAAATGCAATAGTAGACACCATAGGCTATATGACATGTTATTAAACACTTAAAACATACATAATAACCCAGACCTGGGCATCGCGACGCAACCTGGTGGGCGTCGTGACGTCCAGAAGACCAGAAACTAAAAATATTAAGGTCAAGGTTGCGTCGCGACGCATGATGAGCGGAAAATATATTAATATTTACCGCCTATTTTTCTTAATATTTTGATTAGTTTCTCGAGTTTGATGAATATTTTGATATGTTTTAGTTTATTTTGCAGATAAAATAATATTGGGACTCAATGAAATCATTTAGGACGAAATATGGGTCAAATAAGGGCAAATATTAGACTTGACATATTAATTTTGGAGATTGGAAACTTGAAAGGGCGTTTTGACAAAGTGCAGTTTTGGAAATTCCAGTTTTGCACATCTGTCGTATTTTGGGCATAACGTTTTACTCCGATATCGGATTGAGCTGATTCAAGTTCCAGATTAAATAAGACTCAAAGATCTACAACTTTGAAATGAAAATTAATTTCGAATTCCGAAGATTTCATGACCGATATTGATGAAACATCCGTAAGTGTGTTATGTGTAATTATTAAAGTCATTTTCAAAGAAAAATATAAATTAATAAATAAATAATAAAAATTATCAAATCACCACCAAACATGATAGCAATTAGTGGAGTAATTAATAATGGATTTTTTGGAGCAATTAATGGAGCAATTAATAATGGATTTGGTGGAGAATTTGATGGATGATTTGATGGAGGCAAAATTTTGCCTATAAATACCAAGCCATTTCATTTGTAAATTCATACTTTCTTCTAAGGAATTCCTTAAGAATACTAAGAAGATTGTATCTTGTTTGTTTATTTACAGCTTTCAGTAATTAATTTCCGCTTTCGCACTTTCTTTTCTTTACTTTTCAGTTTTTACTTTTCAGTAATGAGGAGGTAACTCCCCTTTGCTCGGGTAAAAAGGTAAAATTTTTATTACTAATATTTAGATTACTCTCCCTTAATTATAATATATAAATTAGTTAAAACCTGACTTAACGAGGATACCGCCATATTGGTCGGTTGGTAATTATTTAAATTGGTTTTAACCTGACTAAACTGGATACCGCCTGATTGGTCGGTTGGTAATTAATTATTAATTTGACTTAATCTGGATACCGCCTATATGGCTGGTTGGTAATTATCATGTAAAGTTTATTTATTATATTAAGGGAGATATCTAAAATAGAAGTAATAAAAGTGGATCCTTTTACCTCAGCATTTTCTTTTATTGTACTTTTACTTTATTTACTTTTCAGTAATTTACTTTCAGCAATTTACTTTCAGCATTTACTTTCCGTCATTTACTTTCAGCATTTACTTTATGTCTTTTCTTTTATTTAAGTTTCTACTACCCGTAAATATGTGTCGTAACTAAACCAGTTATCTGGGGTTGTGATGAAGTCCAATATCACCGGTTTATAAGGGGTTAAATTATGGTTTGGGTAATTTAAAGGTTTATTTATTGAGCCTTCGTCTTAATGCATATTGTTTACTGGCCATTAATAAGATTGATTCGGTAAACTTAAAATGAACTTGGAAAAGAGATTTTAGGTTAAAGACCTTAGACTCAATAGCCCACGATATTCCTTGAGGATAGATAACCCTTTAATAGATTTCCTTACAGGATAGGAATATACCTGTCGGGCGGGGGTAGCCATAATTGGAACTTAATCTTAATGAATTCAGATAACTTGGTTAACATAGGAATATGATTAATTGGGTTATACCGGGTATTTGTATTTGACCATCGGAAGAGGCTTTTACATAATTTCGTGATCGAGGTTAATAGACCAATATATTACACAAACGTAAAATATCCACTTCATCTTTTAAAAAAGATATTGGAAGGATTCACAACCCTGGATAGTTTTATAAATTTGAATTTTCTTCAATCTACTTTCAATCAATTTTATTTACTTGTTTTAAGTTTTAAAGTCACCACCCAATCAAACAAATAATCCATTAGATACTTGTAAACATTTAACTTCATAAATTAATAACAAAAGGTTTTAAGTCCTTGTGGGATCGATACTTTTATACTACTTGAACGATACGTGCGTTTGCGTTATACGCGTGTGATTACGCACCGGTCAAGTTTTTGGCGCCGTTGCCGGGGACTTATTTATCTTTCATTCTTAGTTTTGGGGTTAGATACGTTACTTGTATCTAATTTCTTTTTACTTATTGTTTTTGTTTTCTTGTGTTTCAGGTTCTCAGAAACTACATGAGACGAACCAGAAGCTTTGAACTCTGACCGCTTGACCCAGAAATTGAAAGAACCATCAGACAGTTGAGAAGGGAAAGGCGAGAAGGCCAAGAAGCATTTATCAACATGGAACCTGAACCTTTGGAGGTTGCACAACCAATACCCATTCGAGACAGAACCATTCCGGTGGTCGACGGCTTCATTTCCTGTATTGTACTTCCTCATTTACTAGCAAATGCGTGTGACATCAAAACATGCATTCAGATGATTCAACAGTCAGTGCAGTTTGGGGGGAAAGCAACTGAAGATCCTAATACCCACATCAGCAACTTTCTGGAAGTTTGCGGCACTTTCAATTACAACCGAGAAGCTGAAGAAGCAATGAGACTGCGGGTTTTTCCATACTCCTTGAAGGACAGAGGTAAAGCTTGGCTACATTCACTACCAGCAGGTTCTATCACAACTTGGAACACTTTAGCCACTAAATTTCTTGCAAAGTACTTTCCACCAGCCAGAACTGGAAAGCTGAGGAATGACATCACATCCTTTGTACAACAAGACTCGGAAACTATCTACGAAGCTTGGGAAAGGTACAAAGATTTGCTCCGGAAATATCATCACCATGAGATTCCAAAATGGCTTCAAGTCCAAACTTTCTATAATGGACTTTCTGGACTGATGAGAACCACAATCGATGCTGTTGCTGGAGGAGCTTATGGCAAAAGGAGAAGATCAAGCCTGGGACCTAATCGAAGAAATGGCCAACAATAATTCCTTGTGGCCAATAGAAAGGAGCATGATCCAAAGAATTTCAGGAATTTATGAAGTTGGAGCCAATACAGCAGTCAACGCCAAGCTGGATCAGATATTCAAATTCATGGAGACTCTTACCACTGGATCCACAAGTTCACCATATGGAGGAGCGCCAGAACCAAACCAACTTGAAGAGATGGTGAATTATGTCAACAATTTCAACAGACAGGGGAACAATCCATATTCCAACACCTATAACCCAGGGTGGAGGAATCATCCCAATTTTTCATGGAGAAACAATTCAGGGCAAAAGAACAATCCACCACCTGGATTCCAACAGCAGAACTATCCACCACCTGGATTCCAGCAACAGAACAAAGGCCAGGAGCAGGCAAATGAACCAGGAATAGCAGAAGTGCTGGCTTAGTTAAAAAAGTACGATGTTATGTTTCAGAGCCAATCTGCTTCCATCAAAGCACTGGAGAATCAAATCGGACAACTGGCCAATGCTCAGAGTTACAGACCGCCAAGTAATCTTCCCAGCAACACAGAACCAAATCCAAGGAACCGAGGGAAGGAGCAATGTCAAGCCATCACCTTGAAAAGCGGTATTGAAATCAACAAAGATGTTGGAATCAAGGCAATAATTGAGGAAGTTCCAAAAGATGCAGTTCCACAGATGGAGGAAAAAGAACCAAAGGAAAAAGAAAAAGATCAGATCACTCCACCTCCACCTTTTCCACAGCGACTTCAGAAAAACAAGTTGGACAAGCAATTTGCTCGATTCCTGGAGGTGTTCAAAAAGCTGCATATCAACATTCCATTCGCAGAAGCCTTAGAAGAAATGCCCAGCTACGTCAAATTCATGAAAGACATTCTTTCACGAAAACAGAGATTGGGAGATTACGAGACAGTAGCATTGACTGAAGAATGCAGTGCCATCATTCAGAGGAAACTTCCCCCGAAGTTGAAAGATTCTGGCAGTTTCACTGTCCCATGCACCATTGGAGAACACTATATCGGTAAGGCTTTATGTGACTTAGGTGCAAGTGTTAATTTAATACTTTTTTTCTATTTACAGGAAACTTCAAATTGGAGAAGCAATGCCTACCTCAGTCTCACTATAACTTGTTGATCGAACGCTCGTATTTCCAAGAGGTGTTGTTGAAGATGTGCTGGTCAAAGTTGACAAACTCATTCTTCCAGCAGATTTCATTATCCTTGACATAGAAGAAGACAAAGATGTACTTATCATCCTTGGAAAACCATTCTTGGCGACATGACGAACTGTTATTGATGTACAAAGAGGAGAACTGACCATGAAAGTTCAAGACCAAGAAGTTACCTTTAATGTTTTCAATGCCATGAAATTCCCGAGCGATGAAAAGGAAGAAGAATGTTTCAGAATTGATGTTGTTGATAGTATCGTTCAGGATATTGATACAACTCCCACGAACAAACTTGAAGCTTGCATCACCAACATGACTGACAGCGAGCTAGATGCTGAAATCCTAGAATGTATCAACTACCTTGAAAAACCATTCCGATTCAAATCGACACCACAAGTGGAAATTCTGGAACTTCCAAGGAAAGATCGAATCAAGCCTTCGATTGAAGAACCACCACAGCTGCAGCTGAAGTTACTTCTGAGCCATCTCAGGTATGCATTTCTTGGAAACTCTTCTGAATTACCTGTTATTATTTCTTCTTCACTAACATTGGAGCAAGAAGAAAAGTTACTAAGAGTGTTATGAGAACACAAGAGAGCCATTGGCTGGACTATAGCAGACATTCGAGGCATTAGTCCATCATTTTGCATGCACAAGATTCTGATGAATGATGAGTACAAACCCACAGTGGAGCATCAACGAAGACTCAATCCAATCATGAAGGAGGTCGTAAAGAAAGAAATCATCAAATGGTTGGATATTGGCATCATTTACCCAATCTCAGACAGCACTTGGGTGAGTCTTATGCAGTGTGTGCCAAAGAAAAGAAGGAATCATTTGTTGGTTTCTATTAAGGTTCCAAGATCAATAATAAGCATGAAATATGTACGAATACAAATCAACGAAGTTGCGAAATACTCACATCGATCGGATGAGCGATGCGGCAACGAACAAAACTCGAACTTCTGCCCATTGGACTGCTCGGCAGTGAGCACTGTCACAGCTTACTGGTTTCGGTTTTGATCACCAAGAATCAAGCTCCAAG
Organism: Zanthoxylum bungeanum; assembly: GCA_019454045.1. Taxonomy (NCBI): domain Eukaryota; kingdom Viridiplantae; phylum Streptophyta; class Magnoliopsida; order Sapindales; family Rutaceae; genus Zanthoxylum; species Zanthoxylum bungeanum. The sequence continues at coordinate 37,640 of SKCR01021736.1, read as the reverse complement.
CTTTGCGAAACGATTCCCGGCTCATGGGTGGACTTCCCTATCACCTTCGCATGTCTCTCGAAGTGCTAGCTCTCTAGAAATTTGCCACAAATCTCACCACTTTTGGCTTCCCATTGCTCGCGGTTTCTTGACAGAAACTAGTAACCCTTTTGGCCCCTTGGGCGTGAATGGAGAGAGATGAGAGAAAGAGAGAAATTAATTTTGGTTGTTCTAAATTTGTGTATCTTATACACACATTTGAATTTCAAATGCATTTGCCATGAATTTGGATTTCAAAAGTCAAGCCATAATGGCTCCAACCACCAACATCAACTCACATCAATCACAAGTTGTCAAGTCATATCACTCAAAGTGACAAGTGATTTGACCCTTGATGCGACTAATGATTTGACGCTTGATTTGACTTGCGTGCCGCACTCGAATTCGAAATGTGAATGCGCTCGCAAATAATCTCGGGCTCGGGTTCGCTAATTCCAAATTAATGAATTTTCGGTTGCGTCGTAATTAAATGATTACGCCTAGCGAAATCACTATTCACGTCGCTAACGAATTAATTCTAAATTAATTCGTTCGCCCGAATTAAAATATATTTTTAATTCCGCGTCGAAATCCAATTTCGTTTAATATATCAAATATATTAATTTCTCGATTAATTTCAAATTAACCGTTATCTCTCTTTTAATGATATTTTATCCCAGATAAAATATCTCCGCAATTAATCCCAGATTAATTTTCTCTCTCTCTTCTAATTAATCCCAGATTAATTTAGAGTGTGAGTCATACGTCATCGGTGAATCATCGGGAAGCGACCCATGAGATCCCCAGATATGTTGGCAGTAAATTCGGTCGTCGGACTATCCGAACACGTAAGTACCTTGTACTACGTTTATACCGATTTACAAGACAATGTTGGCTTCTAGCAAAGCACCATGCCTACCCAATTCTCCGGAAATATCCTTACAGGAATAAAATATCTATATCAGGTGTAGTATACGTAGTATTGTGTATTTCTATCCAGTATCAGATAGTCACGTGCTAGGACTGGGGCTGGAATTGTGTCTGCCCTGTACGAAGCACATATCGGATGTCTGGTAACTAGTCTCTATAATCGGATAAACATGACCTTGTCATTTTATCCCGATGACTGCAGTACTTAAGAGTACTAGTACCGTATCCTACGTGACCATCATCTCTATATGACTGGAGTGACACTTCCGTCTTGACATCACACCCAACACACTACGATTCTCAATATACCCAGCATTGGCGTACACATAACCTGTTAAATCCTGGACGACCTCAACCAAAGTATATTGATTGTCACAAGTATTAGCGGTGCAAGTCTCAGGTTAAGACCAAATACACCTACCCTGATTTCGGATTTCCATAGACACATAGTCATACTACCAATGGAATTCCGAGGGGGTCTATCCAGAGCGAAGCTGTTTCCCGTACCATCGGTAAAACACAACCTCCTATTACACTTGCATGAGTATCCTATACCCAAATATATGAGAACTATGCCGTTGTGCCCTCACAACGCGCACAAGTGTAATACTAGTCTTTTACGTATTTATCGATGTCCAATCTCGATAATACTCTTACTAGGGATATTTAATGATTTATCCTTCGTGGACTGATACTGTCTCATATCATTCTCCATCCAGGAACAAATCATAGGGACCTCCTATCATTTATACATCTAGATGATCTAATCACAAATGATAAGAGTGCAATCTCTTTTGTCACATAGTTAATTTGTACAACAACACCATGATCTGTACAAATAGTGACGTTATGGGTCATAATTGTCCAACAATCTCCCACTTGGCCTATAGCCAGTCACTCGAGTGCTTGACACCCGAACTATGTACGGTTGGCTCAAATTGCTGAGAAAAGCTTTCATCAGCGGATTTGCATGATTATCGTCTTATGCGATTTATTCGATCATCACATCGCCACGATGTATGATCCGAACGAATCAGATGAATAGTTGAAGTATATACTCGAGTGATTATCGTCTTGGCCTATAGCCAGTCACTCGAGTGATTTAGTCGTTTTATCGGTTTAGGAAACTTGCAGTAGTGATCCCAGTCAGTTCAAGTTCTCCTTCTCCATAGATTAAGACAGCATCATTAGATCTCTAAGATACTAACGGATGTTCTTAACATCAATCCATTGACTATCACTTGGATCTCTAAGATACCAGGTAACGTACATTTTTCAATGTACGATTTCTCGGAGAGTTTCATGAAAGCCAAGCTTTCACCGATTGTCATTATGGGAATTTCATTTCCAAGAAATGATATATTATCATTATTTATAGGACAGCCATTGTCAGTGCGATCCCACTAACCCTCTTATATTCACAAGAATCATTTTCGTTTTGAATTAAATCATAAACCATTATGATTACATCAAAACGATAATTGCAAGAACCTATGCTTGCTTCAATCCAAACATGGATCGAACAACCTGCAAACCTTGTTTGCTAGTTTTGGTACGAAAAAACCGACAGGATGTTGTAAACATCCTCCAAAAGGTTTCCTTTTCAGGAAAGCGATTTTCCCGTTCAGCTGTAATATTTCATAAATGAAACACGCAGTTTTAGCAAGCATTATCCAAATGGATTTACCATGGCAACAGTTAAAAGGTTGAATCGTAATCAACACAATGTTGATAACGATACTTTCCACAACAAGCCTAGCTTAGTACGTTAGTATGTTGCCCTCCATGTATGTCTTCCTTGAAGACTTATTGTACCATTAGGCACAATGTCTTAGGGTACATCAACTAGTCTCCAAACATAGTTGATATACATGGATCCATTTCGGATTATATGGAACTTTGCCATAATAGGGAGTCGATACCTTGTATCACTTCCTCATACATAGTTAGTTGGTATATCTCAAAATATTGACATCTATATGAGGTGAGATCAGAAACCCATACACCAGGTTATTTTCTGACTCTCTCCGACCTACGCAGTTCTTGTGTATACGAAGATTATTGGTAATAGTTTCATCCTTGATGAACTATTCATGTTCCATTAGGAATCGATGCCTGGAATAGTATTACTCCGATTTTCATCGAGTTTTACTATCCTCCCAATTACCACTGCATATCGGTATTCCTCTTAGGAAAACCGCATGGTGAGCAACAATCTAATTGTTCTCTCGTGAGTTGTATAAGTACAATACTTATGGTATCCCTAGGATAACCTACAATTGGTACTTATCCTATTTGGGTTCTAGTTTGGTATTATCCAAACGTATGCCTAGCATTCCCAAATCATCAGGAATGAAAAACCCGGTTTCTTTCCTATTCATATCTAATATGAAATCTGTCTAACAGATTTTAATGGAACCTTATTCAAAATAAGTTCTGCACTGTTTAAAGCTTATCCGTTGAAGGAAATGGTAGCTCAGAGCGACTCATGATTAACCTTATCATGTCCAACAAAATTCGGTTACTTAGTTCGGACACACCGTCTTGACATGTTCCGGGAGGAGTCCTCTTTTGAAAGAATACTTTAATCTTTCAAGTATATTAGAAACTTATTGCTTAAGTATTTTCCATTACGGTCTAACCGTGACGGTTTAATACTTTACCCGATCTGTTTGTTTATTTCGTGTCGAAACTTTAAAAGTTTCCGATTTGTGTTTCAAAAGAAACACATAACCATAACGTGATGCCACATCCGTAAGGTCACGAAATATTCATATCTACCTCTAGCCTAGCTAGACATGGCCCACTTGCTTCACTATGAACTAGGGCTAACAGATCGGTGGCACTTACACTTTTACCAAGTAAAGGTGTTTTAGGCACATTGCCCAATAAACTAGATTCGTAGACTTTATTTGACTAGAATCAAAACAGTCCTAGTATCCACTCTTCAAAAGTGTGGATATACGATTCTTGTTTAATTGTGTCCCAGACAACAATGCCACATATTAGTTTCTTCTGATCAAATCAGTTTGAGCTATTTATTTGTCATGTATGAGATTTGTTTATATATTCAAAATATAAATTCTGTTATTCACATCTAATGTGTTTATCTCAATATCATCCTTATATAATAAAACACTTTAGTGTTCTAAGAATATAAAGGTTCACCCGCAGCGGGTTAAACACTGATATAGAGATAATGTATCTAGTCAAACTAGTTACATTATAACAGTTTCCAAATTTAGGTACACACCCGAAGGTAGTTCCTAAACTTAGGTATCTACGGATGAAACAACGATTTTCGTCCCGTTTCCAATTCGCAGATGAATCTCAATTGAAGTCAGTATCCTGTTCAAAACAGATTCTGAACATCAATATATATTTTTATCACATTAAGTATTTAAAATCCAATTTAATACTAGTAGTGAATATAATTATGACAAACATATTTGAAGTCAGAGCCTTGCTCGTCTTCAATTCCTTCATGTCTGCTTTGTCCAAACGGCAGTCACACTTCCGCGATCCCGTTTGCCACAATTTAAGCAGACATTTTAAGATATGTCATTTATCTTCCTAGAAGACTAATGATTTTTCCTTTTCCCTTTTTCACATTCCAGTAGCCTTTGGCCAAGCCTCGGGTTTCTAGAATATCGAAGTAAGGTGCGCCTTGCGCTACTTGCCTAATTGCAAACTTTTGACTTTATCTCCTTGAGAATAGTCATTAACTCTCCAAGAGTTTACTATTGCAATTTAGTACTTCTAAAATTTAAGTATAGATTTATGAAGATCCTTCAATTTCATCATCATACTTTAAGGATCTAATCCTTAGTTCTGATTCAGAAATTAAGGAGTCTACTGCGACAAGCTAAATGGATTAAGCACTTAAGTTATCATTACATAAATCTTCCAAAGATTATGCTCTACTATTTGCTTAACTCCGAGCTTAGGCCTAATATGTTATTTTATCAAATAAAGTAACTAATTATTTTTCCAGGACCATCCTGAAATTTATTCCCAATATGAAAATTAAACCATTTAAACACATTTTCCCTAGGATCATATTTTAAATGTCAATCTTTCAATTTTATCTTGATTCTAATAGTCCAACTATTTAATCAACGATTTAGGTACTATTTATTATAATGATACTAATAGTCCAACTATTAATCAACTATAATTTAATATATTAAATCAATTATATTGATTACTATAATCCAATTATAAAATCAACTATAAATGAATAGTTTGAATACAGTCCAACTGTTAATTAAAACAACGTTTAAATATTAGTCTAACTAACATTTAATTTATTTGACGAATGATATTTGAATGAGCGCGTATGGCAAGTAATTAAACGAGTATTGTAAATTCAATTCTTGCCTCCCACTATTTTTCGGCGAGCCGCCAACCCTCTGTCGAGTACTCGGGAAACCGTGTTTCCTAGTGGGCTAGGATCCCGTTAAATATCACACAATCTTGACTTTGGCCAACAAATTGTATGATAATTAACTAGGTAGATCTCTAAGATCGATTGGATCCAGTCCAATTCCTAGATCCGGTAGGGGGACATCCAAGTCCGAAACATATATCTTATATATGCCAATACATCCAATGTATTACCTAACCTTTTTCCTCTGAATCAACTAAGCCTTGGCTTTGGCACAACAAACTAAGTGATCCCAGTTAAGCGCGACCCATTGACCATGGAAAGCTTCGTAATCAATGTCGATGGACAAGAAGTGGTCTTGACTTTTGCCAACAAACCACAACTTGGACAAGACACAAATATGGAACAAAGCTCTCGTGATTCAAACACATCCTCGACTGACAAAGGCCTTGACTTTGGCCAACAAGCCAATGCCAGTCTTGGATCTTGAGTGAGAATCACTCAATGGAAGGAAAGACGCTTAATATTTTGCGAGGGTTTTTCGAGTGCAAATTGGCAACCAATTTATTATCTTTGTTAAGGTCTCATCATCATACACCCTTAAACATGCATTCTAAACACATAATAAAGCGCGTATAATAAAATAATAATGATATGCGGATAGATACTTTACACATTGATCCTAGATCAAATCTATCCATTTCTCTTACTTCTACCCGTTACACTACACTTCTAAAGAAACCTCATTTACATTGAGAGGAATAGGTGAGAAGAGAATACAAAGAATATGGAGGTATAAGGCTGGACACGCATGTCCAATTAATAAATCAATTTATTACAAACAATTTCTAAAATTGCCCCACCCATCTAATATCCATCCGATATACATTATTCATGCATCGCAACCATGTATTCACACAAGCATGTTATCAATCAATCAAATCAAATTAATTAATCTGATAATTAGTGATCATCCAATGTTCAAACAATGATTGATTTTGCTTGAGTCAAACTCGTTTTGCGAATAAGTACTCAAAGTACGAATTCTCGAATTAAATTAAACTACAACATTAAATCCAATTTAATATGTATTTAATTCTAATTCACTATTTAATTCCAAATTAAACATTACACTTTAATAATAAACCTTTTACGACTTAAATTCCAAATTTAATCGTTACGGGTCTCAAAGCCCGATTAACGTCCAACGTCAATTCAATTAAAGTCCAATGGGCTTTTAATTAATTTCTTAAGGCGTGGACTTTTGGTCAACTCGGGTCAAACCGAATAACCAAAATCCAATCCGGGAATTACCCCATAAGCCCATAAATTAATTTTGGCCCATTAGGCCCAATTAAACTTCAAAGGTCTATTTGTCTTATTTGGGCTTTATGGATGCGGTTTTGGGCCCAATTGGATCCAATCCATTTGGCCTAAACCCAACTTTGTACAACAAAGCCCAACAAGCCCAATTAAAACACTTAAGCCCAATTTCACAAAATAGGCCCAATTAATTAAATACAAAAAATCCAATTTCACATTTAATTAACCTAAAGTGTATAACATGATTAATCACCCAAATTATCATTTCTAAAACATCAATTTATATAATTAATCATGCTCTTTAATATTAAATCATGTCCAACACAATTTAATTAAAATCAAACCCAATTACATGCTATAAGCTCTCGGCAATGGAGGGGATTTTGTGTCCGATTCGGTTTCAATCCAATTAAATCGACAATCGACATTAAATCAACATCCTCAATCTTTTCAAGTCATCCAATGATCAACGAAACAAAAATTACCAAGACATTTAGGGCTCTACTACATTCGGCCAACATAAAAATTTGGGGAAAAAATGTTCCAAACAATTTTTCAACAAATTGATCCAATCAATCTTCAATTAAACATACTTTAAGCATACCAAATCATCCAATTTCATTAATTCATGCTCAAACACATTTTGCCCAAATTTTAAGCCCTAAATTTTTTCATGCTCAAACCTTGCTTTAGATGCCATTGTTGGTTTCTATTAAGGTCCCAAGATCAATAATAAGCATGAAATATGTACGAATACAAATCAACTAAGTTGCGGAATACTCACATTGATCTGTTGAGCGACGCGGCAACGAACAAAACTCGAACTTCTGCCCATTGGACTGCTCGGCAGTGAGCACTGTCACAGCTCACTGGTTTCGGTTTTGATCACCAAGAATCAAGCTCCAAGCTTTTCGAAACGATTCCCGGCTCATGAGTGGACTTCTCTATCACCTTCGCATGTCTCTCGGAGTGCTAGCTCTCTAGAAATTTTCCACAAATCTCACCACTTTTGGCTTCCCATTGCTCGCGGTTTCTTGACAGAAACCAGTAAGCCTTTTGGCCCCTTGGGCGTGAATGGAGAGAGATGAGAGAAATAGAGAAATTAATTTTGGTTGTTCCAAATTTGTGTATCTTATACACACATTTGAATTTCAAATTCATTTGCCATGAATTTGGATTTCAAAAGTCAAGCCATAATGGCTCCAACCACCAACATCAACTCACATCAATCACAAGTTGTCAAGTCACATCACTCAAAGTGACAAGTGATTTGACACTTGATTTGACTTGCGTGTCGCACTCGAATTCGAAATGCGAATGCGCTCGCAAATAATCTCGGGCTCGGCTTCGCTAATTCCAAATTAACGAATTTTCCATTGCGTCGTAATTAAATGATTATGCCTAGCGAAATCACTATTCACGTCGCTAACGAATTAATTCTAAATTAATTCGTTCGCCCGAATTAAAATCTAATTTTAATTCCGCGTCGAAATCCAATTTCGTTTAATATATCAAATATATTAATTTCTCGATTAATTCCAAATTAACTGTTATCTCTCTTTTAATGATATTTTATCCCAGATAAAATATCTCTGCAATTAATCCCAGATTAATTTTCTCTCTCTTCTAATTAATCCTAGATTAATTTAGAGTGCGATTCACACGTCATCGGTGAATCTTCGGGAAGCGACCCATGAGATCCCTAGATATGTTGGCAGTAAATTCGGTCGTCGGACTATCCGAACACGTAAGTACCTTGTACTACGTTTATACCGATTTACAAGACAAGGTTGGCTTCTAGCAAAGCACCATGCCTACCCAATTCTCCGGAAATATCCTTACAGGAATAAAGGATCTATATCAGGTGTAGTATACGTAGTATTGTGTATTTCTGTCCAGTATCGGATAGTCACGTGCTAGGCCTGGGGCTGGAATTGTGTCTGCCCCGTACGAAGCACATGTCGGATGTCTGGTAACTAGTCTCTATAATCGGATAAACATGACCTTGTCATTTTATCCCGATGACTGCAGTACTTAAGAGTATTAGTACCGTATCCTACGTGACCATCATCTTCATATGACTGGAGTGACACTTCCATCTTGACATCACACCCAACACACTACGATTCTCAATATAACCAGCATTGGCGTACACAGAACCTGTTAAAGCCCTGGACGACCTCAACCAAAGTATATTGATTGTCGCAAGTATTAGCGGTGCAAGTCTCAGGTTAAGACCAAATACACCTACCTTGATTTTGGACTTCCATAGACACATAGTCATACTACCAATGGAATTCTGAGGGGGTCTATCCAGAGCGAAGCTGTTTCCCATACCATCGGTAAAACACAACCTCCTATTACACTTGCATGAGTATCCTATACCCAAATATATGAGAACTATGTCGTTGTGCCCTCATAACGCGCACAAGTGTAATACTAGTCTTTTACGTATTTATCGATGTCCAATCTTGATAATACTCTGACTAGGGATATTTAATGATTTATCCTTCGTGGACTGATACTGTCTCATATCATTCTCCATCCAGGAACAAATCATAGGGACCTCCTATCATTTATACATCTAGGTGATCTAATCACAAATGATAAGAGTGCAATCTCCTTTGTCACATAGTTAATTTGTACAACAACACCATGATCTGTACAAATAGTGACGCTATGGGTCATAATTATCTAACATCATTGTAGTCACAAATGAAAAGAACGAGCTAATTCCAACAAGAACAGTGACTGGATGGAGACTATGCATGGACTACCGAAAACTGAACAACACCACGAGAAAGAACCATTTTCCACTATCATTCATTGATCAAATGTTGGACAGACTGGCGGGACATGAGTTCTATTGCTTTCTAGATGGATATTCAGGGTACAATCAGATTGTTATCGCCCCAGAAGATCGGGAGAAAACCACTTTTACATGTCCCTATGGTACTTTTACTTTCCACAGGATGCCATTTGGATTATGTAATGCACCCGCCACATTTCAGCGTTGCATGATGGCCATCTTCTCAGACATGCTGGAGCAGAGTATGGAGGTATTCATGGATGATTTTTCTGTGTTTGGAGACTTTTTTGACCACTGCTTGTAAAATTTGGAACATGTGTTACAAAGATGTTAAGATACCAACCTGGTACTCAACTGGGAGAAATATCACTTCATGGTGTAGGAAGGCTTGTTCTTGGACACCGGATCTCACAAAAGGGAATCGAGGTAGACAAAGCAAAGATTGAAACAATTGAAAAACTACCTCCGCCGACATCAGTAAAAGGGATTCAGAGCTTTCTCGGACATGCAGGTTTTTACAGGAGATTTATCAAAGACTTTTCCAAGATTGCTAAACCTCTGTGCAATCTTCTAGAGAAGGATGTGCCTTTCAACTTCACCAAAGAATGCCATGAAGCTTTTGAGATCTTAAAACAGAAGCTGATTTCTGCCCCCATCATTGTAGCATCAGACTGGACTCTTCCATTTGAAGTGATGTGTGATGCTAGTGATTTTTCTGTAGGTGCAGTTTTAGGACAACGCAAAGCAAAGATTTTCCACACCATTTACTACTCCAGCAGAACTTTGAATGAAGCTCAACTCAACTACACAACCACTGAAAAGGAGTTACTCGCAGTTGTGTACGCTTTTGACAAATTCTGCTCCTATCTGCTGGGTCCCAGAGTGGTGGTCTACACAGATCATTCAGCAATCAAATACTTGATCACGAAGAAAGATGCCAAACCCAGATTAATCCGTTAGATACTTTTTCTGCAAGAATTTGACGTGGAAATTCGAGACAGGAAAGGGACAAGAATCAGGTGGCAGATCATCTATCGAGGCTTGAGAATGGAGAAACAGCTGTTTGCCATGAAACAACAGGATGTCCCTTTGTATGCTGACTATGTCAACTTATTGTATCAGGAAAATGGCCGTTGGAATTGACAACTCAGCAAAGGAAGAAATTCTTCAAAGAAGTCAAGCATTATGTCTGGGATGAGCCGTACTTGTTCAAATGTTGTGCTGATCAATTATTGAGACGGTGTGTTCCACATGAGGAGGTCAACGGTGTTTTGCTGTTGGTTTCTAATTAGGTCCCAAGAATAATCAAATCAAGCACAAAAATTCCTGAATACACAAAGGAGAATGGCGGAAACATACTCACAATGAACGGATCTTGCGACGCGAAGAACACAAGCTTTCAAACTCCCTCAAAAGCTCATTGTAGCAGCTCCCTTTGACAGTGGACTGCACGGTGGTGGCTAGTTTGGCTCCTCCAAGAATCGGCCATGGGAGACCTCCAATGAAGCTCCAAGCTTCAAGCTTCAAAAGATGATTCCATGCTCAAGCGTTCGTTTCCCTATCACCTTAGGAAGACTCAAGGTGTGCTATCACTTCTTCTTCTTCTTTGTTATTTGGTCAAACCAGAAAAGGGAAGAAGAAATCGGCTCCAAGCCGTGAAAGAGAATGAGGGAAAAGAGAGGGTTTCATTGAAACCGTAAAAGTGGAGAGAGAAAAGGAAAAAGAAATGTTTTATATATTATTTGATTTTCCAAAAATCAAAAATAACAAATACACAAATCATTTTCCATTATCAAAAAGTCAAAAAGCAAAAAGCAATTAATTCTTTTCACTACCTCATCAATCACTCAAATCAATCAATCAAATTGTCACATCACTCAAGTGACATGTGATTTGACGTTTGATGTGACTTGCGATTTGACGCTCGATTTGACTTGCGTGCCGCACTCGAATTCGAAATGCGAATACGCTCGCAAATAATCCCGGGCTCGGGTTCGCTAATTCCAAATTAACAAATTTTCCGTTGCGACGCAATTAAACGATTACGCCTAGCGAAATCACTATTCATGTCGCTAACGAATTAATTCTAAATTAATTCGTTCACCCGAATTAAAATCTAATTTTAATTCCGCGTTGAAATCCAATTTCGCATAATATATCGAATATATTATTTTATCGATTAATTCCAAATTAATCGTTCTCTCTCTTTAATTAATATTTTATCCCAGATAAAATATCTCCGTAATTAATCCCAGATTAATTTTCTCTCTCATCTAATTAATCTCAGATTAATAAAGTGCGAGTCATACATCATCGGTGAATCTTCGGGAAGCGACCCATGAGATCCCCGGATATGTTGGCAGTAAATACGGTCGTCGGACTATCCGAACACGTAAGTACCTCGTACTACGTTTATACCGATTTACAAGACAATGTTGGCTTCTAGCAAAGCGTCATGCCTACCCAATTCTTTAGAAATATCCTTATAGGAATATGTGATCTATATCAAGCCTAGTATACCGTAGTATTGTGTATTCCTGTCCAGCATCGGATGATCACGTGCTAGGCCTGGGGCTGGAATTGTGTCTGCCCCGTACGAAGCACATATCGGATGTCTGTAACTAGTCTCTATAATCGGATATACATGACCTAGTCATAATATCCCGATAGCTCGAGCATTTAAGAGAACGAGTTCCGTATCCTCTGTGACCATCATCTCCATATGACTGGAGTGATACTTTTGTCTTAACATCACACCCAACACACTAGGATTCTCAATACACCCAGCATTGGCGTACACAGAACCTGTTAAAGCCCTGGACGACCTCAACTAAAGTATATTGATTGTCGTAAGTATTAGCGGTGCAAGTCTCAGGTTAAGACCAAATACACCTACCCTGATTGCAGACTCTCATAGACACATAGTCATACTACCAATGGGATTCCGCGGGGGTCTATCCAGAGCGAAGCTGTTTCCCGTACCATCGGTAAAACACAACCTCCTATTACACTTGCATGAGTATCTTATACCCAAATATATGAGAACTATGCCGTTGTGCCCTCACAGACACGCACAAGTGTAATACTAGTCTTTACGTATTTATCGATGTCCAATCTCGATAATACTCTGACTAGGGATATTTAATGATTTATCCTACGTGGACTGATACTGTCTCATATCATTCTCCGTCCAGGAACAAATCATAGGGACCTTTCATCATTTATACATCTAGGTGATCTAATCACAAATGATAAGAGTGCAATCTCCTTTGTCACATAGTTAATTTGTACATCAACACCATGATATGTACAAATAGTGACACTATGGGTCATAATTGTCTAACATTTGCAACACTGTCATTCATCCGTTAGTATGTTAGTTCTCTAAGATACTAACGGATGTTCTTAATATCAATCATGTGACTATCACTCGAATTGGCCTGTTTGTGAATCCATATGCTCAAAGCGTATGAGACACCAGGTCGCGTACATTTTTCAATGTACGGTTTCTCGGAGAGTATTTTGAAAGCCAAGCTTTCGCCGATAGTTATTTTATGGGAATATCATTTCCAAGAAATGACGTATTATCATTATTTTATAGGACAGCCACTGTCAGTGCGCTCCCACTAACCCTCTTATATACACAAGAATCATTTTTGTTTTGAATTAAATCATAAATCATTATGATTACATCAAAACGATAATTCCAAGAACCTAATGCTTGCTTCAATCCAATCATGGATCGAATAACATGCATTATCCAAATGGATTTACCGTGGCAACAGGTAAAAGGTTGAATCATAATCAACACAATGTTGATAACGATACCTTTCCGCTAAAAGCCTAGCTTTATACGTTGGTATGTTGCCATCCATGTATGTCTTCCTTGAAGACTTATATAGTACCAATAGGCACAATGCCTTACGGTACAACAACTAGTGTCCAAACTTGTTGATATACATGGAATCCATTTCGGACTTTATGGCACTTTGCCATAATAGGGAGTCGATACCTTGTATCACTTCCTCATACGTAGTCACTTGGTATTCCTCAATAAGATAGACATCTTTATGAGGTGAGATCAGAAACCCATACCCCAGGTTTTTTTCTGATTCTGTCCGACCTACGTGGTTATTGTGTATTCGAAGATTATTGGTAATAGTCTCATCCTTGATGAACTATTTATGTTCCATTAAGATTGGGTGCTAGGAATAGTATTATTTTGATTTTCATTGAGTTTTATTGTCCTCCCACTTACCACTGCATATCGGTATTCCTCTCAGGAAAACCACATGGTGAGCAACAATCTAATTGTTCTCTTGTGAGGTGTATAAGTACAATACTTATGGTATCCCTATGATAACCTACATTTGGCACTTATCCAATTTGGGTTCTAGTTTGGTATCATCCAAACGTATGCCTAGTATACCCAAATCATCAGGAATGAGAAACTTGGTTTCTTTCCCGTTCATATCTAATATGTTATCTGTCAAACAGATTTTTATGGAACCTTATTCAAAATAAGTTCTTGCACTGATTAAAGCTTATCCGTTGAAGGAAATGGTAGCGCAGAGCGACTCGTGATTAACCTTATCATGTCTAACAAAATTCGGTTAATCCTATTCGAACACACCGTCAAACTGACGTGTTCCGGAAGGAGTCCTCATTGAAAGAATACTATACTCTTTCAAGTATACGAGAAACTTATTGCTTAAGTATTTTCCATTACGGTCTTACTGTGACGGTTTAATACTTTAGCCGATATGTTTGTCTATTTCGTGTCGAAACTGTGAAAGTTTCTGATTTGTGTTTCAAAAGAAACACATAACCATACGCGATGCCACATCCGTAAAGGTCACGAAATATTCATATCCACATCTAGCCTAGCTAGACATGGGCCCACTTGCTTCACTATGAACTAGGGCTAACAGATCAGTGGCATTTACACTTTTACCAAGTAAATAGTGTTTTAGGCACTTTGCCCAATAAACTAGATTCGTAGACTCTATTTGAATGAAATCAAATTAGTCATAGTACCCACTCTTCGAAAGTGTGGATATACGATTCTTGTTTAATAGTGTCCCTGACAACTATGCCACAATTAGTTTCTTCTGATCAAATCAATTTTGAACTATTTGTTTGTCATGTTATATATTTGAGATATATTTATATTCAAAATATAAATGTTGTTATTCACATCTAATGTGTTTATCTCAATATCATCTTTATATAATAAAACACTTTAGTGTTCTAGAATATAAAGGTTCACCCGCAGCGGGTTAAACACTGATCTAGAGATAATGTATCTAGTCAAACTAGTTACATTATAACAGTTTCTTAATTTAAGTACTAACCCGAAGGTAGTTCCTAAATTCAGGTATCTACGGTTAAAACAGCGACTTTCGTCCTGTTTCCAATTCGCAGATAAATCTCAATTGAAGTCACTATCCTGTTCAAAACAGATTCTGAACATCAATATATATTTATGTACCACACTAAGTATTTAAAATCCAATTTAATACTAGTAGTGAACATAATTATGACAAACATATTTGAAGTTAGAGCCTTGCTCGTCTTCAATTCCTCCATTCTGCTTTGTCCAAACGGCAGTCACGCTTCCGCGATCCCGTTTTCCATAATTAGGCAGACATTTTGGGATATGTCCTTTATCTTCCCAGAAGATTATAATGATTTTGCCTTTGCCGGTTTCAACACTCTAGAAGCCTTTGGACAACATTTGGCCTTCTAGAATATCGAAGTAAGGTGCGACTAGCGCTACTTGTCTAATTTCAAACTTTGACTTTGTCTCCTTGAGAATAGTCATTAACTCTCCAAGAATTATTTATTGCAATTTTAAAAGTACTTCTAAGATCTAATCTTTGAAAATCCTTCAATTTCTTTATCAAATTATAAGGATCTAATCCTTAGTTCTGATTCAGAAATTAAGGAGTCTACTGTGACAATCATAATAGATTAAGCATTAAAGTTATCATTACATGATCTTCCAAAGATTATGCTCTACTATTTGCTTAACTCCAGGCTTAGGCTTAATATATTATTTTATCAAATAAAATAACTTATTATTTTTCCCGGACCATCCTGAAATAATTCCCAATATGAAAATACATTTTCACCCAGGATTATGTTTTAAACACTAATCTTTCAGTTTATCTTGATTCTAATAGTCCAACTATTTAATCAACGATTTGTGGTACTATGTATTATATTGATTATTATAGTCCAACTATACAATCAAATATAATTTAAATCAATTAACCTCAATTACATTGATTACTATAATCAATTATAAAATCAACTGTAAATTGAAATTAATTAATTCAAATATATTGATTACTATAATCCAATTATATAATCAACTATAAGACAGTCCAACTGTTTATTAAAATAACAATTAAATATTAGTCCAACTAACATTTAATTTAACGACGAAATAATCTGAATGAGCGCGTATGGCAAGTAATTAAACGAATATTGCAAATTCAATTCTTGCCTCCCACTATTTTTCGGCGAGCCTCTAACCCTCTATCGAGTACTCGGGAAACCGCGTTTCCTAGTGGGCTAGGATCCCGTTAAATATCACACAATCTTGACTTTGGCCAACAAATTGTATGATAATTAACTAGGTAGATCTCTAAGATCAATTGGATCTAATCCAATTCCTAGATCCGGTAGGGGGACGTCCAAGTCCGAAACATATATCTTATATATGCCAATACATCCAATGTATTGCCTAACCTTTTTCCTCTGAATCAACTAAGCATTGGCTTTGGCATAACAAACTTAGTGATCCCAGTCAAGCGCGACACATTGACCATGTAAAGCTTCGTAATCAATGTCGATGGACAAGAAGTGGTCTTGACTTTGGCCAACAAACCACAACTTGGACAAGACACTGATATGGAACAAAGCCTTCGTGATTCAAACACATCTGTGACAGACAAAGGCCTTGACTTTGGCCAACAAACCAATGTCGTCTCGGATCTTGAGTGAGAATCACTCAATGGAAGGAAATACGCTTAATATTTAGCGAAGGTTTTTCGCGTGCAAATTGGCAACCAATTTATTATCTTTGTTAAGGTCTCATCATCATACACCCTTAAACATGCATTCTAAATTCTGCTCCTATCTGCTGGGTCCCAGAGTGGTGGTCTACAAAGATCATTCAGCAATCAAATACTTGATCACGAAGAAAGATGCCAAACCCAGATTAATCCGTTAGATACTTCTTCTGCAAGAATTTGACGTGGAAATTCGAGACAGGAAAGTGACAGAGAATCAGGTGGCAGATCATCTATCGAGGCTTGAGAATGGAGAAACAGTTGGCAAAGAACTGACAATCAAAGAAATTTTTCCATATGAATAGTTGTTTGCCATGAAACAGCAGGATGTCCCTTTGTATGCTGACTATGTCAACTTATTGTATCAGGAAAATGGCTGTTGGAATGGACAACTCAGCAAAGGAAAAAATTCTTCAAAGAAGTCAAGCATTATGTCTGGGATGAGCCGTACTTGTTCAAATGTTGTGTTGATCAATTATTGAGACGGTGTGTTCCATATGAGGAGGTCAACGGTGTTTTGCTGTTGGTTTCTAATTAGGTCCCAATAATCATCAAATCAAGCACAAAAATGCATGAATACACAAAGGAGAATGGCGGAAACATACTCACAATGAACGGATCTTGCGACGCGAAGAACACAAGCTTTCAAACTCCCTCAAAAGCTCACGGCAGCAGCTCCCTTTGACAGTGGACTGCACGATGGTGGCTGGTTTGGCTCCTCCAAGAATCGGCCCTGGGAGACCTCCATTGAAGCTCCAAGCTTCAAGCTTCAAAAGATGATTCCATGCTCAAGCGTTCGTTTCCCTATCACCTTAGGAAGACTCAAGGTGTGCTAGCACTTCTTCTTCTTCTTTGTTATTCGGTCAAACCAGAAAAGGGAAGAAGAAATCGGCTCCAAGCCGTGAAAGAGAAGGATGGAAAAGAGAGGGTTTCATTGAAACCGTAAAAGTGGAGAGAGAAAAGGAAAAAGAAATGTTTTATATATTTATTTGATTTTCCAAAAATCAAAAATAACAAATACACAAATCATTTTCCATTTATCAAAAAGTCAAAAAGCAAAAAGCAATTAATGATTTTCAACTACCACATCAATCACTCAAATCAATCAATCAAATTGTCACATCACTCAAAGTGACATGTGATTTGACGTTTGATGTGACTTGCGATTTGACGCTCGATTTGACTTGCGTGCCGCACTCGAATTCGAAATGCGAATGCGCTCACAAATAATCCTGGGCTCGGGTTCGCTAATTCCAAATTAACGAATTTTCCGTTGCGACGCAATTAAACGATTACGCCTAGCGAAATCACTATTCACATCGCTAAAGAATTAATTCTAAATTAATTCGTTCGCCCGAATTAAAATATAATTTTAATTCCGCGTCGAAATCTAATTTCGCATAATATATCGAATATATTATTTTATCGATTAATTCCAAATTAATCGTTCTCTCTCTTTAATTAATATTTTATCCCAGATAAAATATCTCCGTAATTAATCCCAGATTAATTTTCTCTCTCATCTAATTAATCCCAGATTAATAAAGTGTGAGTCATACATCATCGGTGAATCTTCGGGAAGCGACCCATGAGATCCCCGGATATGTTGGCAGTAAATACGGTCGTCGGACTATCCGAACACGTAAGTACCTCGTACTACGTTTATACCGATTTTTAAGACAAGGTTGGCTTCTAGCAAAGCGCCATGCCTACCCAATTCTCCAGAAATATCCTTATAGGAATATGTGATCTATATCAAGCGTAGTATACCGTAGTATTGTGTATTCCTGTCCAGCATCGGATGATCACGTGCTAGGCCTGGGCTGGAATTGTGTCTGCCTCGTACGAAGCACATATCGGATGTCTGGTAACTAGTCTCTATAATCGGATATACATGACCTAGTCATAATATCCCGATAGCTCGAGCATTTAAGACAACGAGTTCCGTATCCTCTGTGACCATCATCTCCATATGACTGGAGTGATACTTCCGTCTTAACATCACACCCAACACACTACGATTCTCAATACACCCAGCATTGGCGTACACAGAACCTGTTAAAGCCCTGGACGACCTTAACTAAAGTATATTGATTGTCGTAAGTATTAGCGGTGCAAGTCTCAGGTTAAGACCAAATACACCTACCTTGATTGCAGACTCCCATAGACACATAATCATACTACCAATGGGATTCCGCGGGGGTCTACCCAGAGCGAAGCTGTTTCCCATACCATCGGTAAAACACAACCTCCTACTACACTTGCATGAGTATCCTATACCCAAATATATAAGAACTATGTCGTTGTGCCCTCACAGACGCGCACAATTGTAATACTAGTCTTTATGTATTTATCGATGTCCAATCTCGATAATACTCTGACTAGGGATATTTAATGATTTATCCTACGTGGAATGATACTATCTCATATCATTCTCCGTCCAGGAACAAATCATAGGGACCTCTCATCATTTATACATCTAGGTGATCTAATCACAAATGATAAGAGTGCAATCTCCTTTGTCACATAGTTAATTTGTACAACAACACCATGATCTGTACAAATAGTGACGCTATGGGTCATAATTGTCCAACATTTGCAACACTGTCATTCATCACCATATGTCAGACACTTCAGCGGAAACAAAACTGCAGCCAATGTCCTACAATCAGGTTTATTCTGGCCCACTCTTTTTAAAGATGCTTATCTTTTTGCTCTTCAATGTGACAGGTGCCAGAGAACGGGGAATATTTCCATGAGAAATGAAGGACCTTTGCAAAACATTTTGGAAGTGGAGATATTCGATGTGTGGGGTATTAATTTTATGGGACCCTTTGTTCCATCATTCGGAAACCTGTACATCCTGGTTGCTGTAGACTACGTCTCCAAATGGGTCGAAGCAATTGCACTGCCATCCAATTATTCAAAAGTGGTGATCAAATTCCTGAAAAAGAACATTTTCACTCGGTTCGGAACACCTCGGGCAATTATCAGTGATGGTGGCTCACATTTTTGCAACATATACTTTGATGCACTCCTATCCAAATACGGAGTTACTCACAAGGTTGCCACTGCTTATCATCCACAGTCAAATGGACAGGTTGAAGTTTCAAATAGAGAAATCAAAAGAATTTTAGAGAGAACCGTTGGATCAACAAGGAGAGACTGGTTAACTAAATTGGATGACGCATTATGGGCCTATCGAACAGCGTACAAGACACCCATTGGTATGTCCCCATATCGTATGGTGTTTTGGAAAGCATGTCATCTGCTAGTTGAGCTTGAACACAAGGCGTACTGGGCACTGAAGAAGTTGAATCTTGATTCACAAGCTGCAGGAGAGAAACGAATTCACCAACTCAACGAATTGGAGGAGTTTCGTCTACAGGCTTATGAGAATGCCAGATTTTACAAAGAAAAGACCAAAAAATGGCATGACCGAAAATAGTGCATAAACAGTTGGAACCAAGGCAGTAGGTGTTGTTGTACAACTCAAGGTTGAAACTTTTCCCTGGAAATTTTAAATCAAGGTGGTCAGGTCCATTTGTGATCACTCAGGTTTTACCATATGGAGCTATTGAGTTACTGGATCCCAACACCAACAACACATTCAAGATTAACAGTCAACGTGTCAAGCACTACTGGGGAGAATCATTTGAGTGACAAAAAGAAAGTGTCATACTTTCAGATCCAGCCTAACGTTCGAGAAGTCACGTCTAGCTGACGACGTTAAACTTAGCGCTCGTAGGGAGGCAACCCATGCAATTTGTGTATATATTGTGATCTGGTGTGTTTTATTTTTGTGTGTTTAATTTTTGCAGGTAAAGTCATTTCACGATGGAAGAAGCTCTCGCAAATCTTCACAAGCAATTTCCTTCTCTCCCTCAAAAATCTCTGATGAAAGTTTACAAAGCTAGCTTGGAACGGATGAGATTACTAACGATCCATGGTGTTCCTAATGACATTCGTTGGGTAATTGAAGCATGGGTCCGATTGGTAGGTGAGTCTTCTGACACTTTTATTTCACATCTGCCTGGTTTTGGAAGAAGCACCTATGCAAAGAAACGTAGAGCTAAGCAAATGGGTGTTTGTTACAAATGTGCACGCTGGAATTGCAATACATGGCACGATTAGTGCGAGGAACTAATCGTGCCATGTATGTCTGAACGACTAGTAGAGATGATTAACTGTGCTGATGCTTTTATTGCATTGCCATGAGGCTTGGGCACGATGGAGGAAATTTTTACAGTACTATCTTGGGCAAACTTGAACATACACTAGAAACCGCTTGGACTGTTCAATGTTGATGGATTTTATGATTTTCTTTGTGTGTTTCTTGATGATGCTCGGAGAAATGGGTTCGTGTCAAAGCCTGTAAAAGAACTCCTCTTTACTTCCAGAACTGCCCCAGATTTAATTGACCAAATCTTAGCCTTTGAACCTCAAATTGACCCCATTCTTTCCAAGATAAACTGGTTCGATAATGATCATGGTAAGAGGCGTCGGATAAATCTGGATCTTAACCTTTAACTTTTCATTTAGATGTAGAATTTCAGCTAACCAGGTACGGTTTTCTAAACTCTTCTTCTACTGTTTAAGACATTGGGGACAATGTCTCATTTAGGTTTGGGGGAGGAGAATAGTTAAATTGTATCTTATTTTTAGTCAAAAAATTTCGAAAAAGCCAAAAAAAAAATTGAAAAATTTTACAAAAAACCAAAAAAATATTTTGTATTTTTGTGTTTTTATTTGATTAATCAGGTGAAATTGGTGTGAGATAGCTGTGTAAGGAATATCCATTCCTGAGACGTATCTCAACCTATTTCGGAACAAGTTAATTTTTGTTTATTTCCTTTTAAATTATTTAATTTGTGAATTCTCAATAAAACTAACTAAAATAAATCTTCATATGCTCAATTGACAGGTATTATCAGCATACATGGTAACATACAAACATGAGCTGTAATTGAAAAGTTTGAAATATTCAGTGCTCTAGTTTAATTGGAGGAAGCATCTATAAAAAGCGATGGAGTAAAAAAAAAACGTCTGAGATCCGAGTTATTAACTCTGTATGGGTGTTTTAACACCTAGTGCCCTAAAGCCAACTGGTTTGGGAGTCACTGGCCCAAAGCTCGCTACATGGATCAAGGATATTGCAAAAATATATATATCTGAAGTCTGAGTAATTAAGTCCGTAGGGGTGTCTTAACACCTGGTGCCCTAAAGCCAACTGGTTTGGGAGCCACCGACCCAATACTCGTTACATAGATGGAAGATATTGTATATAAATAAAAAAAAAATCAATCAAAAATCAAGAAAAAAATTCAGAAAAAAAAAAAATTATTCCATTGCTTAAAAAAATGTGTGAATTCTGATATAACTTTAGGACAAAAATATTACTCTCTTTTCAACTGCACTTGTGACTATTGTGGGCAAAATGAGTTGATTAATATTTTGTTGGCTGTGTATATGGAGAATGGTAAAAATAATCGGAGAATTTACTTATTCGGTAATTTAGAAAGAAACAAAACAATTATTGACTTAGATAAGAAGTTTCACCTGTTTAGTCAATAACTTTTTTATTCTCTTTTCTCTTGTCTTTTTGCTTTTGTGTGCATTATTTTTACTATCTTTTTACTTTTATAAGACGTTTGTGGGTATCGTTGTTGTAAGCCCTCACGAGACTACAACTCGTCCACTAGGGACACCTAGGGGTTTAAAGGTTTGTTGCATATGCTAAATGCAATCGTGATCCCTACGAAAGTGGCTTAGTTTAATTTTATTTTTATTTTTATTTTAGTGTTTTGCTCAAGGACTAGCAAAATGTTAGGTTTGGGAGAGTGATGAGCGAAAAATATATTAATATTTATCGCCCATTTTTCTTAATATTTTGTTTAGTTTCTCGGGTTTGATGAACGTTTTGATATGTTTTAGTTTATTTTCAAGATAAAATAATATTGGGACTCAATGAAATCATTTAGGACGAAATATGGGTCAAATAAGGGAAAATATTGGACTTGACATATTAATTTTGGAGATTGGAAACTTGAAAGGGCGTTTTGACAAAGTGCAGTTTTGGAAATTCCAGTTTTGCACATCTGTCGTATTTTGGGCATAACGTTTTACTCCGATATCGGATTGAGCTAATTCAAGTTCCAGATTAACGAAGACTCAAAGATCTACAACTTTGAAGGTAAATTAATTTCGAATTCTGAAGATTTCATGACCGATATTGATGAAACATCCGGAAGTGTGTTATGTGTAATTATTAAAGTCATTTTCAAAGCAAAATATAAATTAATAAATTAATTATAAAAATTATCAAATCACCACCAAACATGATAGCAATTAGTGGAGCAATTAATAATGGATTTGGTGGAGTAATTAGTGGAGTAATTAATAATGGATTTGGTGGAGAATTTGATGGATGATTTGATGGAGGCAAAATTTTGCCTATAAATACCAAGCCATTTCATTTGTAAATTCATACTTTCTTCTAAGGAATTCCTTAAGAATACTAAGAAGATTGTATCTTGTTTATTTATTTACAGCTTTCAGTAATTAATTTCCGCTTTCGCACTTTCTTTTCTTTACTTTTCAGTTTTTACTTTCCGCAATTTACTTTTACGCACATTACTTTTCTTTCTTTAATTTTCAGTTTTTACTTTTCAGTAATGAGGAGGTAACTCCCCTTTGTTGCGGTAAAAGGTAAAACTTTTATTACTAATATTTAGATTAATCTCCCTTAATTATAATATATAAACTAGTTAAAACCTGACTTAACGAGGATACCGCCATATTTGTCGGTTGGTAATTATTTAAATTGGTTTTATCCTGACTAAACTGGATACCGCCTGATTGGTCGGTTGGTAATTAATTATTAATTTGACTTAATCTGGATACCGCCTATATGGCTGGTTGGTAATTATCATGTAAAGTTAATATATTATATTAAGGGAGATATCTAAAATAGAAGTAATAAAAGTGGATCATTTTACCTCAGCATTTTCTTTTATTGTACTTTTACTTTATTTACTTTTCAGCAATTTACTTTCAGCATTTACTTTCCGTCATTTACTTTTAGCATTTACTTTTCAGAATTTACTTTATGTCTTTTCTTTTATTTAAGTTTTACTACCCGTAAATATGTGTCGTAACTAAACCAGTTATCTGGAGTTGTGATGAAGTCCAATATCACCGGTTTATAAGGGGTTAAATTATGGTTTTGGTAATATAAAGGTTTATTTATTGAGCCTTAGTCTTAATGCATATTGTTAACTTGCCATTAATAAGATTGATTCAGTAAACTTAAAATGAACTTGGAAAATATATTTTAGGTTAAATACCTTAGACTCAATAGCCCATGATCTTCCTTGAGGATAGATAACCCTTTAATAGATTTCCTTACATGATAGGAATATACATATCGGGCGGGGGTAGCCATAATTGGAACTTAATCTTAATGAATTCAGATAACTTTGTTAACATAGGAATATGATTAATTGGGTTATACTGGGTATTTGTATTTGACCATCGGAATAGACTTTTACATAATTTCGTGTTCCAAGTTAATAGACCAATATATTACACAAACGTAAAATAACCACTTCATCTTTTAAAAAAGATATTGGAAGGATTCACAACCCTGGATAGTTTTATAAATATGAATTTTCTTTAATCTACTTTCAAGCAATTTTATTTACTTATTTTAAGTTTTAAAGTCACCACCCAATCAAACAACCAATCCATTAGATACTTGTAAACATTTAACTTCATAAATTAATAACAAAAGGTTTTAAGTCCTCGTGGGATCAAAACTTTTATATTACTTGAACGATACGTGTGCTTGCTTTATACACGTGTGATTACGCACCGGTCAACGCAAAGGGGATTACGTCGCGATGCAACTGAGGCAGTAGCCTCTGCATCCGTATGCTAGGCACATCGCGACGCGCAAAGGAGTTGCGTCGCGATGGGCCTCTATTTCCAGGGGCTGCAAATATGCGAACCAAACACATTTCAAATTGCGTTGACTGGGCTCTTATTTTTCTATACTAATCTAATTAGTACAATAAATCCAAGGTATCCCTTGGTCTTCAAAACATATTCCATGGAGTGTTGTTGAGTTCTTTGCGGAATTTCTTTGTCAAAAGTCCTTCGAGGCATCAGCTCCTCTAAGTTACAAATAGGGTTACATAGTGAACTTATTACAAAGGAAATGAACTTACAACACTTGAAAGAATATGACCTTATGGTCTTAACTTACAACACTTGAAAGAATATGACCTTATGATCTTACATTTCCAATGCTAAAAACAATAGCCGGAAAAAATAACGATCAACGCAACACATTCACCACATGAATCAAAAATAAACATTCATCACATGAACATTAAAACCATTCATCTCATGAATCTAATTGTGCCTACTCATCACAAAATGCATTTTAATAATCTATATCTCATATAAATTATTAAAACTAAAATGAGAAGTGTTTAGAAAACTTTTCAACCTTAAGCTCCTGATGCCAATTGTAGGAAACGACATTCCTTAGCGCGGCAGAAGTTGCTTGTGGTGGCACGGGGTCTGATGAGGATACACATGTGTGTGTGTGTCCGAATGGTGTATGGTCATGTGTGGATAGAATGGTTGATAGGTATTTTGGACATTTCATGCGACTAAAAGGTTATGTCGAAATTTCTTCTTTAAGCACGTCATGATAATGTCATGTCATGAGCATTTCACGTCATGTGCATTAGGTGTAAGAGACGACTTTACTTAGCGCAGCAGAAGTTGCTTGTGGTGGCACCGGGTCCGGTATAGATCTTTAAAATTTTCTTTGCCTTCTCCCTTTGTTGTAGTAGCCGAAATCAATCATTTAGTTGTCCAACACTTGGATCAACCACTCGATCTTCCGAACTATGACTCGAAACCAACAAACCGAAGTGTGGGCTTCACTCACAAAGATTAAACTCTAAACGATTTAGAGAATCAAGATGTCACAATTGGTGTTTGGCTTTAGGAATTTCAAACACTCTCACAACACTTGTGAATGTTTGAACTCTCTCTATTTTCTCTCAAATCTTTCTCACAATAATTGTGTGAATGTTTGCAAAAATATTAACCTTAGGAAGTGAGAGAAATGGTAGAGATTATACTCTCTTACACAAGCCAACTAACCTTGTCATTAAGAATCTAATGCTTTCTTGCAATGGCCAACACAAAAATATGAATGTCATACCAAAGCATAAGAAATGATAAGTTAAAGACAAAGACTTTGTCATTAAGCATCTAATGCTTTCTTTCAATGGAAAACACATAAATGTGGAGGCCATACCAAAACATAAAATGCATTAGCTAATGAAAAATATATTAGGTGTATATATGCCAGCTAATCGACATAATTGTTTGGATGACATGGTAATCCATATGGCTTTGTCTCCAATGGTAAATAAAAATCAATATCTTAATAATGATTTATTTACATTCAATTATGTTGTAGTAATTATCTTATAAGCCATATGGCTTTGTCTCCACTCTTCAGTTTTGATTGCAAGTTACAGGTTCATGCATGTTGAAGACAATCTTTGTAGGAGACGAGACACATTGGCAGTCATTACACACCACGGTCTTCAGAGTCGAGCCTAGTAATTATTGTCAAGTCAAGCCATGAGGCCAAGTTTTATATATATTTTCATGTATGTATGTTTTGTAGACATTAAGTTGTGTATATATAAGATATTGGACACGGGTTTATATTCATGATATGTTATAAGCAAGTTATATTCATGCACACTATTGTAGTTATGTTTAGCAAGATTACAATAGTTAATGTTCACGTTAGCATGACAATCATGCATGTAGTCAGTCATTCAGTGTATTTAGTAGGTGCATGTCATGGGTTCAGGGTGATGGCTAGACAGTCTTCTACCAATCACATGTCTGGATTTACCGAGGTGTGACACATCATTTATCCATGAAGGCTCCAACCCCTGCAATGGTAATTACCATCAGAGGAAACCCAAAGGCAGCAAGATGTTACTACTCTACAATGACTAAAGTAAGCTACCACATTGCTCTCCCAATACAGATGAGAGTGAAAAAAATATACAAATCATATATATATACTAAAAAAATGAAATTTCTCTATACATAGTTCAAGTGTAGTCTAGTTGCTTAATGTCTGAAGATAAAGATTTTAAGAAAGATTACGGGTTTGAATTCATTTGGAGGTTGTTATTTTTTTATTATCGATAAATTTATGATATATTTCTGTCATTATCAAAACGACGTCGTTTTATATATGACAAATAAGTGTCATAAATAAATATGTCATGAGGTTTATGATATATTTCTTTATAAGTTTTATGATATATTTTTGTCATAAAATAAAATGACGTCATTTTAATTTATGACAGTTTTTTGTCATATTATTTTACAATAAATCATTAGAAAAATAAAAAATAAAAAATATGATATATATATATATATCTGTCATATTATTTATGACATATTTATTTATGTCACAAATATGTTATAAATTTATAACATAAATTATTTTATGACATATTTTGCCACACATTTTTCTCTCCTTAAAAAGTGTCATAAAATAATATTTTTATAGTTGTGTAGGATATGGTGGAAACGACATTAATAGAGTTTTAGGACATTATTTATATATTTATTATTTATTTATTGATGTGTAGTGGGAAAACTCACTACACATCCGCAAGGGTGTGGCTTGGTAGTGTAGGGTTTAAGGTCTAACCTTGAGGGAGTGCGTTTCTTATAAGAGTTTGAGACAGCCGAGGGTTTTAAATGTTCCACTTAAACCCGGAAGGGATGATTTGGCGGTGAAATTTCCTAGTGGGAAAACTATGTTTCTTGTAAGAGTCTAGGACAGTTAAGGATTTTATCTGTTCCACTTAAGCTCGGAAGGGATAATTTGGCGGTAAAATTTCCAAACGATCGGAAAAAAAGTGTAATGGGAAATGTTATCCATGACTCTTTAACTGCTCCTTCGCAATTGTATATTTAAGAGAAGAGGATGTATGTTGTAGTGTCATTAATTTGTTGTAACGCGGCTTTGTAATTTCTATAAATAAATATACTATTCTCACTCTTCCCTCTATATTTTACATTTCTTTCTTATACTGACTGTTTTCTTTAATCATCCCTTTTTTCTTTCTAAGTCAAGTAGAAAAAATATGTTAACATAAATCATGTAGCCAATATCCTTTTCTCCTTACTATGATAACTAAAACTGCATAAACCAAGTGAAAAAGAATTGACTCCGCTAAATATTTGCTAGAGCATACATTCAACAATCAACATAAAAAAAACTTTACAAATGAAACAGAATAATTATATTTATTTTGTTCTTATAAGACCTGTGCACAGACTGATGTGATATTGCTCGATGCATTCCCAGTTCCTGTCTATAAAGAAGCACCTGCATCAACATGTAAGAAGTTTACATCACCTATTTATGAATTGCACCAAAGCTTTACAAAAGTTACTTTGAATTTTATGGGACGCTAAATGAATTTTTAGAATAAAGTCTGTATCTATAAAAAAAAATATATATATATATATATATATATATATAAAAGTCATATTATATATTAAAAAATAAAATTTCTTTTAAATTTAACACCTAATTTTAAATTAAATTTGAAATTTTAACCGACCACTTGTATCTATCTGCAAGCTTCTAGAGCATTACTTTGCATTCAAGACCCCATTGATGAGACTGTTCATACATTAGTTAAATTAAACAAGATGATGAACAGTCACAGTCACATTTGGAAAAAAGGGTTTATATGGTTCAAATTCCAAAACCCCACCACCTTGCACTTTGGGGGTCCTTGAGGAATTGACACTTGTTATATATATATAAATTATATCTATATCTATTTAGGGAGAGAATCGGATTTGGACCTTCTCGGCCCAAATTTTTTCCGCATTCTACTAAAAGACAAAAAAATATGTATTTCAATGTATTGAAAACTATGTTTTTTTTTATTTTTTAGAGCCTCGAAATATATGTTTTTTAATTTGATCATGACCGTATTCGGTCAGAATGTCCTAGCCTGATTTTCTCCAATATATATTTTCTCCAAAACATTATAATTCATTCATGTACATCTCTTATTTATTTAATACAATTTATACTATTAATTTCTTTGTGATTTTCCAATAAATTAGAAGTGCAATTCAATTTTATCGCGATTGGTTTACATAAATTCCAAAATCCGGTTAAACCAAACAACACTCTCTGTAAGCTAGTTTCCCAAAAAACTATCTTACCAGGGCAATTTCTTTTCTTTGTTTCTTTTATTTTAATCAGGTTTGCTGCTGTAAGCTATCCTGCTCCTGGGACCCATGATGATTTTCAATTTGTTGGGGAAGCTTTTGTGGCCATGGGATCAAGCTCATTGGTGGAAAGCAACAGTTGCATGAATCTTGACACGGCTCCGGTAATTTCCAGTTGCTTATTGAAGTTTCTCTCTTACTCTCTTGGCGGGTCCCGCCATCTTTACTAGATAGCTCAACTGCTTCTTTGAGTGGACCCCAGCATTCTACTTTATTGAATTCACGAATATTGGAATGAAAATAAACCCAGACCAAAGCTTCCTGTAATTCTGGGTAGCTGTTGAACAAATTGCCATCTCCATGAACAAATGCCTTCAAAACCTGTTCATATATTCACTAATCCATCAAGAAATTGATTTCAACACAGAGACAAAACGGGAACAAACATGAGACAAAAAAAACGCAATCAAAACGTTAACGTTTTAACATCTAAACTATAAGTAAATAATTTACCACAGGGAGTTCTTTGCAGAAGATGAAGAATCTAAGTCTAGCAAATAAGTCTAATAAGAAATGGCCTCCACTTATGTGACAGTGAACATGAAGTGACATCTTTTCCTTCACTTTCTTCCATTCTGCCACAACCTCATCTCTTTGCAATCTATTGTACCATCCCTGCAGCTGCAACCAATTCCCAAATTTTATGATCAAATTTTTTTATTCTTTGTAATCAATACATTGGTGGAGGATCTATAACCCCCCCTGTTTTTATTTGATAGTAACAGATCCAAATTAATGTCTCCTCCTATCACCACCTACTAGAAATATATTATATAACACTACATGATCGCCTTGTTTCCCCTTTTTTCTTTTCAGTATAAAAAAACTATATCAAGGTTCCATCTCAAAAGCACTGGAAAATATATATCTGACTCAACAATTGAAGGGATTAAAATACTTGATTTGTACATGGGTTTGGTAGATCAAAGGATTTACCTGAGAATTATTTATGGTTTGTGAAATAGCCAAAGTAAGCTTAGAGGTTATATCACTATGTGTAAGTGTATAAGTCCTTGGCAGCTTCCCTGGATGCTTCTCTTCATCCACTCCCAAGAACAGAACCTTCAGTTTTGATGCCTCAAAAATAGCTGGCCCAAATAATCTTGCCACCTGATCCAACCAAAACCCCACAAATTAAGCATCAAAAAATCGTTATAATTAGAAAAATTACAAATAACAAGAAGAGGAAATGAACTATTACAGGGGCAAAAGATTGGTTCTTTTTCTTGGATCTTCTTCTAGAAACAGTGTATGAATTTCGCTGCTCAAAGGGAGAAGCTTTGAGCTTTGAGGGAAGCACAAGTGCAGCAACAGAACTACCCATCTTCAAAGACACACACTCTCCTTCAAATCAAGATTCCAAGTTTGGTGGAATAAGAAACTCAGCACCCAAATAAAGACATTTATTTAATATCTGAAATATTGTAACACAAGCAATCTTGGAGATAAAGAAAGAGAATCTTGGAGACAACTCACAGAGACAAAAGTTTAAAACTCTGAAACTTGGGGTCTCTCCTTTAAGGCTTTTGCTTTTACTTGATAACTTGCTTTGCTTGTATGCTCAGCTTTTGAAACTTCGGAGATTTGTAGTATTAGTTGAATTCAAGTGTTATAAGCCAGATGCACGAATTAAAAAAGAGGTATGGGTAACATATTTGCCTGTGCGGTTTTATTAGAAATCAATAGCAAATTATTCCATAAATGATTTGAGGATTTGCAATTATGAATAATCGAAAACTAATTAAAAATATAAAATTTACATTTGCATAAATGAGAATAAAAAAAATCAACATCCACCTCTCAAGATCCTCCAATGGTATTAATTAAATATCTATAAGAATTTTTAATTAAATCAATATACATATGAAACACTTTTATATAAATAGAAAAATTTATCCCTTATTTTTTCAATATTTCTAATAGAATTATTCTTTTCGTATAAAAATTATCAATGGAAACTCTAAAAATAGATTTAAAAAAAATAAAATTTGACAATTTTTGAAAATTTATAGATTAAAAACCACAAAAGGACCGCTCACAACATTACTACAGCGTGGAAGTTTCTGCCTTAGATTTCGGTTGCTGCAAAACTTCAACTACTTCAGTTGACGTTAACATTGAAACGTGGGTTATTGAGAATTGAACAAGTGGAGTTCTGGGTTCACATATAATGAGGGAAAATGTTTGATATAGTCGTAATGTTTGACAAAATTTAAAAATTAAAAAAAAATCTTATAATAACTTTCTTATATATTAATTTTATTTTTCATTTTATTATTTTATCTTTTGTGAAAAATTTAAATGTTTAGGAAATATGAATTTAAAAAAAAATTAAACATCATTAATGATTAATAATAGAGAAAAGTTAAAATATTTGAATTAAATGAAATTTTAAACGATGCAAGGTATTTATTTTTATATTATTTTACTTAATTCATATTTTCTAAGTATTTTTTTAAAAAAATTTCCTAAATATTTAAATTTTCCATAAGGGGTACAATAATAAAATGATAAATAAAATTAATATTTAATAGAACTGTTATAACATTAGGGGTCTTGTTTAATTTTTAAATGTCAATAGTGTTTCAAATTCATTTTCGCCTTTATGATTATATGTATTAAAATTATTATTATTTTTAAAATTGTATTTACTGGGTGCTATAAATTTTTATATCACAAACTAAAGCTTTTATTTGATAGCAATTGTGGCTTAATGGCCACATCACTATAATACCAAAGTGAAAAAAAATTTCTGATGCTGGTGTAACGTAGAAGCAAATGCAAGATACAAGATGGACGTGGCCTGACTTTTAAATATAAAATTTATCAATTATATTCATTTTCAAATTTAAAATATTAAATTTGACGCTCAAAATTTCTCTCTAAAAATTAACAAAAAATGCCATTCTTCTTCTCCATCCAACTAAACCATTTTTTTCCTCAAAAATGACAGTAAGCTGCTGCTATTAAACGACAACCGCTTGCATCCATTTTCATGGCAACAAGTTGGTGCCACAAAAATGGCTGTAATTTGCTGCTGCCAACTCTTTTTTTCAACAAGTTTTTGAGATCTCACCATAAGTGTCGCAAAAACCCATTATAAATATCTCATTGCGATTGGTTTTGCGATATTTATGACTATTTTTGTTGTGATTCACCGATCACTCTAGAATGTGTTTTGAGGAAAAACCGAATTCAATTCTATTACTTCAAGAATAGATTACAAGTATTACAAAACTTGAAATTGAAAACCATCACACACTCTCTTTGGGATGAATTCAAGCTCACTGGGATGCCTGAATTTATAGGCAATGCTTGCTCACTTTTTCAATGAGTGAACAATAATTTCCTGAAATTGCTCCTGCTTTCATGCCACCTTTCAAGGAGTTACAGAAAGTTTGATGTGAATGGCTGTTGGAAGCTTGCTGCTGGAGCACCGAAAGTATGATGTTTGCTTGTGCTAGCTGGATTTCATTACAATTCTCCCCCTTCAGCTGCACCTGAAACCAACATCATCTGATACCTATCCCGGCTATGTCTCTGCACAACTCTAACTTGCCCCGAGTAACTACTTTCGTTAACATATCGGCTGGATTCTCATCTGTATGGATCTTCACTAGTCTCAGCAGTTGTTGATCCATCACCTCGCGTATCCAGTGATAGCGAATATCAATGTCTTTCGTCCGGGAATGATACATTGAGTTTTTGCTCAAGGCCAGAGCACTCTGACTGTCACAATGTATCTTGTAATTTGTTTGCTTGATCCCTAATTCTTGGAGAAAACGATTTAGCCACAACATATCTTTTCCTGCCTCAGCTATGGCAATGTACTCAGCCTCTGTTGTGGATAATGGAATACATCTATGCAATCTTGACTGCCATGGCACAACTCCCCCTGCAAAAGTGTAGATGAATCCTGATGTAGATTTTCTACCATCAAGATCTCCAGTCATATTTGAATCTGTATAGCCTTCCAAGATCGGATCAGCTCCCCCATAACACAGACAAAACTTCGTTATACCCTTGAGGTACCTGAGAATCCATTTGACTGCCTCCCAGTGTTGCTTTCCAGGGTTAGAGAGAAAACGACTCACTACACCTACAACATGTGCAATATCTGGCCTGGTACATACCATTGCATACATTAGGCTTCCAACAGCTGAAGAATATAGTATTGCTGACATTTCCTTTATCTCTTTCTTGGATGAGGGGCACGAACTCTTGCTCAATTTGAAATGGTGCGCTAGCGGAATGCTGACTGGTTTGGCTTTCTGTATATCAAACCTTCTGATTACCCGTTCAATATACCTTTCCTGTGAAACCCACAACTTCTTGTTCTGTCTGTCATGAACAATCTCCATTCCCAAAATCTGTTGAGCTGGTTCTAAGTCTTTCATGTCGAAAGCCTTGGAGAGTTCCTTCTTCAGCTGGCTGATCTTCGCTGCTTCTTGTCCAACAATCAACATGTCATTTACATACAGTAGAAGAGCAACGAAATTTCCATCTGGAAACCTTTGAATGTAAACACACTGATCTGCTGCAGTTCTTTTATAGCCTTGACCCACCATGAATGAGTCGAACTTCTTGTACCACTGCCTCGGGGCTTGCTTGAGCCTGTACAAGCTCTTTTTCAGCTTGCAAACAAGGTTTTCTTTTCCTGAAACCTTGAATCCTTCTGGCTGCTCCATGTAGATTTCTTCATTCATATCACCATGAAGAAATGTTGTTTTGACATCCATCTGTTCAAGCTCCAAGTTTAATCTAGCGACCAATCCTAAGATGACTCGGATTGAAGCCATTTTTACCACTGGTGAAAA
The DNA here is from genome assembly GCA_019454045.1 of Zanthoxylum bungeanum. NCBI lineage: Eukaryota > Viridiplantae > Streptophyta > Magnoliopsida > Sapindales > Rutaceae > Zanthoxylum > Zanthoxylum bungeanum. The sequence goes on along the minus strand of SKCR01021736.1, from coordinate 3,902 downwards.
GATCTCATCAAAGTCAATTCCCTTTTTCTGGAGGAATCCTTTGACTACTAGTCGAGCTTTGTGTTTCACCACTTTTCTGCTGCCATCTTTCTTGAGCTTGAATACCCATTTGTTCTTCAGTGCCTTCATTCTATGTGGGAGCTTGACTATCTCATAAGTGTTGTTTTTCTGCAGAGATTACATCTCATCCTGCATTGCGTGCAGCCATTTGTCTTTGTCTTTATGAGATACCGCTTCATTGAAGGTTTCTGGCTCCCCCTCGTCAGTAAGCAGAATATATTATGATCCTAAGTATCTGGCTGATGGAATCCCGCCTCGCTCAGATCTTCGTACTGGAGGTTCTGGCTGTCTGTTGTCATCTGGATCTGCGGATGATCCCGAAACCTCTAATGGAGGAGGCTTCAGCTCCCCCTGCTCAACACATTCTTCCTCCTCTGGTTCTGCTTCAGGCATTTCTTGTACCCCATCATCATCTGTGGCCACTGGTGTTGGTACTGGGGTTGTGTCTGGATTTGCATCGGCATTGTCGGCACTGGTTTTAGAAGGCATCTTGGGTTTTTCAATATCTTATATTCTCTGGTCTTTAAGAAACACTACATCTCTGCTTCTGATGACCTTCCTTTCCTTCGGGTCCCATAGCATGTATCCAAATTCCTCATCTCCATAGCCTATGAAGACGCATGGGGTAGTCCTTACATCGAGCTTCTGCCTGAGCTCATTGGATACATGTGCAAATGTTAAACATCCGAATGAGCTCAGATGGTGATCTGTTGATCAGGTAGCAGGCGGCACGAACAGCTTCTCCCCAGAATGGCTTTGGCAGCTTAGCCATACTGATCATACTTCTGACTTTCTCCATAATGGTGCGGTTCATTCTTTCAGCGACACCATTGTGTTGTGGGGTGCGTGGAACAGTCCTCTCGTGTCGAATGTCGTGGCTTCCGCAGTAGGCATCGAACTCCTTGGAAGTGTATTCGCCTTCATTGTCTGTGCGAAGACACTTCAGTTTCTTCCCTGTTTCACGCTCGACCATGGCATGGAACAGTTTGAAATAGTCCAAGACCTGATCCTTTGTTTCCAGAAAATACACCCATACTTTCCGAGAAGCATCGTCAATAAAAGTTAGGTTTACCTCCAAGGGACCACATACATCAGAGTACACCAGACTGAGTAACTCTGATTTCTTTGTAGAAGAGAAATTAAAAGAGACTCTGTGTTGCTTACCGAATAGACAGTGGTTGCAAGGATCCAGAGCAATATTTTTGGAAACAATGATCAGATCCTTCTTTGTCAAGGCAGAAAACCTCATTTCACTCATGTGACCGAGTCTCTGGTGCCACAGATTCTGAGAAGCCTCAGGTCAGCTACATTTAGGCTTTCTGCACATATCTTCACATGAGTCTTGTATAAGGTTCCACAGATGTGTCCTCAGGCGATGACCATGGCACCTTTTATCATCCTCCAAGTATCATTGCTGAAGTGGCTAGCATAACCCTGTTTGTCAATGGCTACCCCCGAGAGTAAGTTGAGCCGAAGTTCTGTAACATGTCTGACCTCCTTCCGGGTTATTGTATACCCTGCGTTTGTCCGCAACTGTATTTCACTAATTCCCACTATCTGAGAAGAGCTGGTATTCCCCATTTTCACTGCTCTAAAGTCTCATGCTTTATATGTTGTGAAGAAATCCCTGTGAGGAGTGACGTGGTAGGATGCTGCAGTATCTACCACCCATTCGACATCCTGAGTTGCAGTGTGATTGCATGCTTCTTCTTGGCCGGAGCATATAGCTATATCTACAGTGGTAACTACTAGTGTCTCCGCATCATTCTTCTTCGGCTGGTTATTGCCTTGTCCCTGCTTCCGTTGCAGTTTCCAGCAATTTTTCTTCAAGTGGCCTTCTATGCCACAGTGGAAGCACTTGTATATCTTTTTCCCGTCCTTGGATCTGCCCCTGCTTTTGCTTCTGCCTCTTCTCCCACCTTGATGTTTCTCATGTTGTCTTCCTCGTTGCTCCGAGACAAGGGCTTCTGTTTGATCTGAGCCCACGTCTTTTCTTCTGGCTTCTTTATTTGACAAGGCATCCTTTACCATAGGCATAGTAAGTTTGCCTCCTGGAAGTGAGTTGTTGAGAGTAACCACAAGAGTCTCCCAGCTGTCAGGAAGAGAACTGAGTAGCAAGAGGGCTTGAACTTCGTCTGCCAGTTGCATGTCTACTGCGGACAACTGACCGGCGTAAACACACACGTATAACGCAAGCGCACGTATCGTTCAAGTAGTATAAAAATATCGATCCCACGAGGACTTAATTCCTACTGTTGTTATTAATTGTTGAATCTATTTATTGACAAATATCTAATTGAGGGAGAAGTGATTGATTGCTTGAAATGATCTGCTTTGTAGATTTGCTAAATAAATAAATAAATAAAAAGACAAAAGAAAATACTAAGGAAAATAAAAGACTCAAAGATCTAGGGTTGTGAATCTTTCTAATATCTTTTAAAAGATGAAGTGATTATATCATAGTTAGGTAAAATATTGAATTATTAATCTGGAACACTAAATTATGTAAAAGCCTCTTCGATGGTCATTTACAAATACCTAGAATAATCAAATTGAACCATATGTCTATGTCAATTAAATTACCTAGATTCATTAAGATTGAATTCCAATTATTGATTACCCCCGCCCAACAGGTATATTCCTATCCTGTAAGGAAATCTATTAAAAGTTTATCTATCCTTAAAGAAGATCGTGGGTTGTTGAGTATAAGGTCTTTAAACTTAAAATCCCTATGTCTAGTTCATTTTAAGTTTTATCTAATCAATTTTATTAGTGATCAGTTAATAAAAAGGCATTAAGGTTATGACTCAACAAATAATTCTTTTAGTTACCCAAACTATAATCTAACCCTTTTTAAATCGGTAATATTAGATTTTATCACAACCCTAGATATTTAACATAGTTACAACACATAACTAAAGCTGATATAAACTTTAAAAGGCATAAAATGAAATTGCTGAAAAGTAATAAAAAGAAATGCTAAGGTAAAAGGAATTAACTTCTACTATTCACTATTTAGATATCTCCCATAAAATAATATATAATCTTGTGATTTTTTAAACCAACCGTCCGGAATGACGGTATCCTGATTAAGTCAAATTCAAATATACCAGCCATAAGGCGGAACAAAAATATAAACTTAAACCAACCGTCCAGTATGGCGGTATCCTTTATTAATTCAGATTTTAAGTAGTTTATATATTATTTTAAAGGGAGATTAATCTAAATAGCAAAAGTAAAAGTATTACCTCATTACCTCAGCATAGAGAAGTTACCCCCTCATAGATGGATAGAATTACTACTACAAAGCGTAAATAAAACTGAATAAAAGAAGCAAATAAGAAGAACTCTCTTTTATTTATAAGGATTTCAGAGGAAGAGGTACACTTGAAACTAAAAATTCGAAATCTATTTATAGGCAAAAAAATCTAATTTTTTATTATTATTTTTTGATTTTTTATTTTTTTATTATTTTATTATTATTTTTTTTTTGGATCGCTGAATTTTGACACGTGGCATGGTGTGCTAAAAAAACGGCTCGTTGAATTTTTGACACGTGGCATGGTGGTGCAATTACCAAAATACCCTTGGTGTCGGGACGCCCAAAATTACCAAAATACCTTTTTCGCCAAATTTCACAGTTTTGCTCCAAATCACCTCCAGAATGTCCTGAAACTTTATTTTGGTGTCGGGATGCCAAAAATTACCAAAATTTGTGTCGGGACGTCCAAAATTACCAAAATACCCTTTTTGCCAAATTTCACCAAATTTCACAGTTTTGCTCCAAATCACCTACAGAATGTCCTGAAACTTTATTTATCTACAAAATAACACAAAACATA